>JAIEZT010000026.1:30264535-30660118 GCA_019594935.1 Periophthalmus modestus | reverse complement strand
GGCAACAGCAGAAGTCACTGATGATTAGCAGTAAACTCTTCAATTTATTATTGTACCTGTCATAAAAATTAGGGTGATGGGTGTGTGTTAAAATGTTAAAAATAATAAATTGCATAAATATCAGTAAGTGCTCATTATTTAGAATACAGTTAAGGTTAAAATTAAAATCATTTCAGTGTGGTAGTATTAAAAAGGTTCATGTCTTTGTGAAAAGGTATGTATGTAATGTGTTGTGAGTTCATGCATTGTATTGGTTTTGTTCTTTGAAGCACAGTGATGTTATGCCACAGTTCATTTTGTGCACCAGTAAAACATACCTATGTCCTGAATTTGGTAAAAAAAAAAAAAAAAAAATCATATTTTATTTTCAATAAAGGGCTCGTGAATGTGCATATGAAACTGGGTGGGTTCAAGTACCTCCAACAAGGTTAAGTAACCACTGGTTTTTAATCAGATTTTGAATTTTAAATACTGTGAATTTTCTCACTTTGAATATTTTAACTCTGAAAAAACACAAATGAATTATAGTTTCATTCTGAATTTTCAATTGAATTTTAAGTACACGTTTTCGTTTTAATGTGTTCAAAAATTCAAAATAAAAAAATAACTTCTCAAATTCCACAGTCAAAATTCAGAGTGTAAAATTCACCGTGAAAAATCTGCAGCAAAGAAATGTTTTCATTTAAATTTTTAAACTCATTGAAAATGTGTACTTAAAATTTCATCAACTTAAATTCAGAATAAAAAATATTCAAATTTGTTTTTCAAGTTTAACAAATTCAAATGGAAATTCAATGGCACAAAATCAGATTAAAACTAAAATATCTTCCATTAGGAGGACTCACTGGGATCACTGCCGCTCAGCGAGAAGTCTTCAAAAGACCCGCGATTGGTCAAGGATCCTGTGGACAGATTCAGAGAAATAGAGTCAGCCAGCACAACACTGGAGGGTATTGGTTTGGCAATGAAAACACAACTTTTGGTACATTTTTTTTTTTTTTGTCCAAAACAAAGTTAACAATAAGGCTAGCCAGGATGCAAATAGGTGTGAAATCACTCATTAATGCTTGAAAGACTATGCTTAGTAGGACTCAGGCACAGTGCACACTTAGGGTAGCACAATAGACTTCGCCGACAAAGAGAAACTGTAGACAATAGGTGTTTTAGTTTCAGTGTAGTTCGCTCCTCCCTTCAGGTAGATAGAAGGCAGTGTCTAGCAGTAATCTGACCAGAGCTGAAAAAGTGACTTGATGAGCAGCGAAATGTCTTCACTCCTAAAACGTTTTGTCCAGCTGACAGGTTTTATTTTTTCTTTTTGCGATCGATCAGATTAGGACGATTGATGGATTACACAGATACTTAGTTCTATTGATGATAAAAAACAACAAGAAAATTAATGATTTGCTTAACCCCACAAATGAGTCCTGAACCTCCCGTTTAGCGAGCATTCCCTCATAAGGCGACTGTATCTATCACATTTATAGAAGGCAATATTCCAAAAATCAACACTTAACCTGTAACTTTTTTAAAACAAATTATATGTAGCCTTCACTCATGTTTTGACAAAGGTACTACGATCACAACTGAATTGGGGTTGCCACAGATGAAACCTGTCCCCCCTGCAATCACTTGTGCACATTATCAGACAGAAGTAACGTATATAGCATAGCGGGTAGTATGTGAGAATACAAAAGGGTTGAGTTGCCCAATATAATTACAGATGATAGCTTTAATATAGTAGTAGAAATATTATAATGTAATGTGATCTTACAGCAGGCTGGTTAAAATTGTATCATGGACCATTTTAAGCCACTTAAAAGTATGCAGTGGTCCCTCGCTATAACAGGGTTCACCTTATGTGTATTTTTTGTGTGCAATTCTGCATGTTTTTTTTGTTCTTTTAAGCACATGAACACACATTGTGTTCTGCGCCGTGATTAGCTAAGGGACGTGCTGTGTCTCCTACATAATGTACAGAATGCATTCAGCCAAAATTGTGTACATAAAAGCACAGTAGCTTTGAATGTATATGATCGCAGTGTGACTCTGAAGTGCTGTATGTTTGCAAGTTTTCTCCCCGACAATACCCACAATGTCGATGAAGCATTCTGCACCGACAAATTTCAGAAACGTAGTAGAGAGAGGCACCTCTGCGGATACCACTGGAGCAAAGGTATACGTGTGAACAGCACATTTGAAGCGATCATCGAGGAAGGGGGATATAATATACGAAGGTTTGAATTTTGAGTGTTTAAACAAGAGAGAAATGTGAGAAAATGCCTGTTTGAGAAAAGTATATAAAAGTGTGTGGTGAGGGGTTTTATAGCCATTAAAACATATATATAATTGTAATAAAATAAAGCTGACTACTTTGTGGATTTGGCCTGTTGTGGGTTATTTTTAGAACATAACCCCCATGATAAGCAAGGGACCACTGTAGTCCTAAAATTCTGAAATAAGAAATTGTATATATACTCTAAAATGTACATGCAAGTTTCAAAACATTTTTTTTCAAACTGATAACAATGTCCACTTATTGTGTTGAGAGCTCACCACTCGCATGACTCCCTGGACTTCCACTAAACTCCTCCACGACTCCTCCCATGTACAGGCTACTGTCTCCATAGCGCAACGTGGATCTCCTGAAAACCAAACTTAATCTTGTCAGGAATACACTACCATTCAAAAGTTTGGACACACCCTCGCATCATATTTTTTTCTTGATTTTTACAACTTTCTACATTTTAGATACATAAAGGAAGATATCAGATATATAAAGTAAGATATATGGAATTATATAGCAATGGAAAAAGGTAAATAAATCTACATTTTTTTTTATGTTTTATAGTCACAGTATCCACACTTTGCGTTGTTGAAAGATATTTAGTTATTTAACTTTTTTTTTACAACATGATTTCATATACCTTACTTCATATATTTGATGTCTTCTACATGCATCTAAAATATAGTAAAGGAGGATAAAGAAAAAAAAGAGACTGGTAGTGAATGTTTCTTCTTTATTTGATTGATCTTGATTATATACATTGCAGATCTTCACTGGATGCATCAAAACTATGAACGAACATGCATGGAATGTAATAAACAAAAAAACGAACTCAAAGTTACTCAAAACTTGTTTCAGATTTTAGATTTTTAAATAAGTGAAAACCATTTCGGGAGACTTCATCATGAAGCTTATTGAGAGTAGGCCAAGGGTTTGTCGACAAAACAAAGGGTGGATATTTTGAGGAATTTGAATCTTTCTCTCAGTCTCAGTCTCAGTCTCTCTGTCTCCCTCTCTCTACATACATTTATTACAATTATATATATCTATATACACATAGAGTTATTTCATTTTTTTCTTTACTACATAATTTCATATATCTTGCATATTATGATATATTTTCTGTCTTCCGTAAGGATCTAAAATTAAGAAAGTAGTTCAAGAGGACCTATTGTGATTGTGTCTGCTATATATGATTCCATGGATCATTATGTTATAATTTGGACATTTTAAATTGCAATAATCGTCGTAGTCGTGGATTTTTGTTTCTTTTATGCCAAAATAGCAACACAGCTCTGCCGAATTCTATGCATGACACCAATTAAGAAAATAAAATTGGAGGGGGAAGTAAGTATGGCCATCTGTTGATTAATTTGCTTGTCTGTTTCTGTTTCATTGTTGATTTTCTAATCTGTTGTTAATCAACTCTCATGTTCAGCCCTAAGAGGCGACTGCTGTCGTGATTTTGGGCTTTACAAAAATAAATTGAATTGAATATGACTCTGGCAGTGAAAACAGGGATTGATCGGTAATATGAAGTCTTGAAAATAAGCGATTAAAGATTGCTCAAACATGCCGAATCATTCCAAAAAACAACTTTGAGAGTGTAAATGAGAAGGGAAACAACTATAACATGGTTAAAATGAAAAGGTGTGCCTAAACCTTTGTCTTGTAGTGTATATAAAAGAATACTGTGCTGTCTGACCTTCCTGTGGCTTCGTGATAGGCCAGCTCCAGCAGCTCCGCCGATGTGTGAGCGGAGTCTCGCTCCTCCTGAAGCTCCGCCATGTTCTGCCTGGTCTGGTGATGGATCTGGATGGCTTCACCGGAGGGACCTGAGCAACAACATGAGGGTTTAAAGTTAAATAGGAGGTATTTTACTTCTATGGGGTATTAACTAATAAATTACATATTTAGATCACCATGTTACTTTTTATTGTTTAAAAAAATATATTTGTTGGAAACAATGCATTAACATGTATATTAACTATATTATATATTATTTCACTTTCACTTTTGACACTCTGAGTCTCCCTTCACTTTGCTCTTCGTTATTCAAGTTGGAGGGACTTGAATGAGTCTTCAGAGCTCTGTCACAACACAATCAGCGGCATCCCGCGAATGAAACTACTGCACATAACATCAGGTTTGTCAAGTTGCTGTGTACAGTTTTGTATCATTTTTTTTGTATATTTATGGAGGATTGTCGTGTGGGAGCATGGGTGGTGTAGGCTTTTGGGCGGAGTCTCGTACAGAATCTTATAGCTAACCATAAGGAAGCTTTGAATAGGGCCCGGGAGAGTTCACTAAATTACTGAAACATTCATAGATGACATGCAAAACCTCTTCAGGCATGTTTTTGATGAGGGAACAACATTATAACATGGTAGAAAGCGTAAAAAAAAAAAAATCAATTTTGCATAATACCCCCTCTTTAAAAACTGAAATCTGTTTGGACAACTTTTTCTTATTGTGATTCTTTCAATTCAGCAGAGCATGGACTTGGATCACAATATTTTCCAATAAAGTTGTTTACTCTATCCATCCATCCATGAGTGTAGTGTTTAAACATCAGTGTCTGACCGACGGGGAACGTATGCATCCAACGGCGGCGGTTGGAGGTGAGCTTCATGGGCATGCGGGACGGGGTGAAGGGGTTGATGAGTGCCCTCTGTGGGGTGTATCCTCCAGGGCGGATGTGCAAAGTGGACTCAGCACTGCCCACTGTGAAGCGGCCCGGAGCACTGTTGTCCCGCTGAGAGTCTAACATCTTCTCCACCAAGTCTGCAAACATGAGGCAGGAGAGGCAAAGTGACAAGACTAGAATGATTAAATATATGGAGGTCCTGCTGAGTTTCAGATGACATCACAACATTCTACAGGCCAATATTATTTAATACAGATGGGCTAGCTTCTATTAAAATTGTACAAATGCAAATTTTGGTTGTAATACAGCAAGCTTTGGCTCTAGTCAAAAATCGAAATGATCAGGTTCAACATTCATGAATTTAGCTTTTGGATATTTCATGATGACATACAATGTAATCAACAGGGAAATCTTTCTCTTGCCTCACATCTGGATGTCACATTCTAGAATATGAAAACCACCAATATGAAATATTTCAGTCACAGAGATGCAAAAACTAAAACTGTTTTAGTGTTGACTGTATTAACAATGGATAAACCTCTTGTAGAACATTAGAATTCACAAAGGTCTATAGACAAATTAATGTGTACATAGTACATAAAAGTTCTGATAATTAATACAAAAAGGCACATACTAAACAGTACACAGGTTTACTCATGTTAATTTACCCTCCTTCTGGGGCAGAATCAATATTTGAAATTGGTTGAAAGAAATGCTTGAATAGCATCATTCTAAAAGTATTATTACTTAGATCATTGGAAATGTCATCTGCACAAAAACAATGTATAATGTTTGTATGCAGTTAAGAGAGTAGCTGAGGCAGAGACAATGCAGAGACAATGCAATAATAAATAGTACAGCTACTTTGATCGGTATCGAAAAACACCCCTAAAATGGATTATACAATTTAATCCAAAAGTGTATATTCCCTTGTTTGGACAGTTACAATGCACATTTACATCTAGTCTATTTTAATATGTTTAACTACAGATAATATATTCAATATTCCAATTGTGCATACCACCTTTAATTGGTGAATGTGAATGTCTATCATTAGTTTCTATGCCTATAATCTTTAATCCGCAGTCATGGGAAGAATACTTTGAAAATGTATTTAGTTACAGAATACTGAATATCTACATTAAAATGTATTTTGTAATATATTCTAATAAATGAGCCAATCAGAGTGCTGTAGTCTCAACTCTTAGAATTTGTTTACATAGAGTTGCATTATATTATAGTATAAAGACACAACATAAGATGAAAAACAGCTTTATGTCTGTTTCACCGATTGCTATACATTTCCTATCACTACATTTCCTATCACTGACTGCAGAAGGACAAATCTCACCTGCCTCACCACAAGAGCTTGGTTTCTATGTTTCTCACTGATTCTGTGCAGTTTGAACCAAAATTGTGTGGTCAAGTACCGCCATGTATTCCTGTGGTCTGAATAGCACCAAATGAAAGAGTACCTGTACCAGAATACAGTTACTCTAAATGAGTATTCCTAATGCATATTCTCAGTACATGTATTCAGGTACTTCCCAATACTGCTAGTCAGACAACAGATCAGAAAAGGCCTCCCCCCTTTCCATGCGCTCACCTCTGGTGCTGGTGTATCCCAGGGAGCTGCTGACCTCATACTGTCCCTGGACTCGGGGGATGAGCAGCATGCTGGACACAGGGCCCAGACTGTCGTCTGAGGCCAGGCTCCGCTGCTCTTCTGTGGGCCGAACCGGAGGAGACGAACCCATCCCTGTCCCCACATCCACCCAGCTCTTCCTCACACTTGCCTCTCTGTCTCGACCCATCCTGAAACAACAACAGTCTAGTGATTTTAGGCAGGGGAGGATTTAGGATAGTATCTTATCACCACTGAGTGTGGAATGAAAGAATGCACTGTAATGCACTTTGGGCGTCTTTAAAGGTGCTATGTACATTACAGTAATGAGTAAATAAATAAGTTGTAAAGGTTGAAAAATTGTGACTGTAATTGTTGCAACTGTTTTAAAAAAAAATACCGAGTAGAGATTGACCAATAAGGGGATTTCAGGGCGGATGCCAAAGGTTGATAAGCTCTGCCGATACTTTTGGGCTGATATGTAGAGCAGATTTTGATTATTTTGCCAAAATTATCTAATTTAAATTTACTACAAACTCACCAACAGCCCCCTTTTTTAAGACAAGCCTATAAGAACTGTGTAGTCACGGTTTGTGCAGTTATCTCTTCTCACTAAAGTGTTAAAATAAAGTATTATTATTATCTTTTAGGTAGCAGGATAGCCAAAAACTAAATATCAGCCCTCTGTTTGAGATTTAAGGGCAATAGCTGATACATTAAAAAGTGCAAATATTGGCTAGATACATCGCTCTAATACTGCTCAGTGAATGAAAGCTTTTTTTGTACTGGGTTTTGCTCACCTGAAATGAGTGGGTCGCTGAACACGTGATGGGCCAGGAAGTCGAAACACCTGAGCATCGTAGGCATCATAGTCGACCTGAATGGGCAGACTGTTCTCTGGCTCTTTGTGAACACACAAACCTGCAAACACACACGCACGCACACACACACACAGGCACATTATAAAGCCACTCCTGCTTTAAACCCTAATGTCAACTACTGTAACTCACTGTGCTCTTTGTGAGTCTTCATTTTGTCTGCATGAAGCTGAGAAAAAGAGTTGCTTTTATTTAATTTCTTCATGTACATGTGATATTTCCACACTGCTCATTACCAGGGTCACTAGACTACTTACTTTACGTGCTGCCAGTTTGATGCGAGGGGTGAAGGAGCTGCAGGGGCTTTGGCTTTTGGACGTGTAAAAACTGCAGATAGAAGGGATATTATTATGTTATCTCGTATTGTTTCTATTCTTTGTGTTATGTTTTTATTTAATTTAAAGTGCATACAAAAGGATTTATTTTGTTTTTTCATATTTTCCTAGTTTGGTGGGATAGTACTCATGGTAACCGGTCCGATACTGGTATCGGATACCAGTGTCATAACTGAAAAATTTGCTGTATTGGATATCAACTGTCCTGGTGGGACATATAAATGGATGTAATAAAGCTATTTACAGCTTGTACTTAGCCCAGAAAGTCTCATAATGTTTGAACTTTTGTTTAAACAATTATGTTCTGTAGTTACAAGTCTGGTTCAATCTTGGGTGCAATTTCCAGATGCCTGAACGTGCCACATTCAGCTGTTCAAACAATTATCCACAAGTGGGAATGTCCAGCCATCAGACCGCTCAGGAAGGAGACGGGTTCTGTGTCTCAAAGATGAACATGCTTTGGCCCGAAATGTGCATATCAACACAAGAACAAAAGCAAAAGACCTTGTGAAAATGCTGGCTGAAACTGGTAAGCGTGTGTCATTATCCACAGTGAAACTGGACTGTACTGACACAGGCTGAAAGGCTAATCTGCCAGGAAAAAGCCATGACTCCAAAAGAAACATAAAAAGCACAGATTACAGTTTGCAAATGCACACAAGGACAAAGACCGTAATTTTATAGACATGTCCCCGTGGTCTGACAAAACTAAAATTGCATTGTTAGCCATAATGAGCATTGGTTTTGTTTGGAGGAAAAAGGGAAAGCTTTGAAATATGGGGGTCACAGCATCATGTTGTGGGGTTCTTTTCTGCAGGAGGGACTGATGGACTTCACAAAATAGATGGCATCATGAGGAAATAAGAACATATTGAAATACTGAAGCAACATCTCAAGATATCAGCCAGGAAGTTAAAGCTTGGGCACAAATGGGTTTTCCAAATGGACAATGACCGAAGGCATACTGCCAAACTGGTTACAAAGTGGCTTAAGGATAACAAAGTCATTGTTTCAGAGTGGCCATCACAAGGCTCTGATCTCGATCATACAGGAAATTTATGAGCAGACCTGAAAAGGCATATGCGAGCAAAGCGGCCTACAAACTTGGCTCAGTCACACCAGTTCTATCGGGAGGAATGAGCCAAAATTTCTGACAACTACTGTGATGCAAAACGTTTGACCCAAGTTATTGTTTTTAAGGCAATTGTCCCAAATGTATGTAAACTTTTGACTTTGCAGAAAGAAATCCTTCTCTCATTATTCTGGCATTTAGCAAATAGAAGTAATATACTAGGGAAAACTAGATAACAGTATTAGCAAAATCGTGAATGCATATTGGTACAGATGTCTTGCCTGTGGTTGATCCAGTGAGGCAGGTTGTAGTCGTCTCCCACTCGAGAATCTCCTGGAGTCAGTTTGTTGTGTAACTACAAAAACACAATAATAATAAATTCTGAGCACGTGAGCCTAAAATGAAAGTAAACCAGGAGCGTTACCTTAAACAGAGGCACCGCGTGAAGGGGCTGCTCTCCCATACAGACCAAGTCCACGCCGATACCTGCAAGTAGCATCTCATGAGAATTCTTATTTAAAACACTGTAGGAGGGGGGGGGGGGGGGGGAGTTACCATGATGACACAATGCACATTAGATTGTCTGAAAACTCAGGAAAAAATACAAAATGAATTTAAACAACACATTTTCAGGAGGGTACTCTGTCTGTCTCCATGTCAATGCTTCTGATTCACCACCAGTATGGCAATGGCTTTGAAGTTATCCATTTAGCTTTTTTTGTTTTTGTTTCAATGCTTAAAGAAAAAAAACGTTAAAAATTTGTACTGTGAGTGGGGTCATCTTGCCACAGATTTGACCTGTAACTTGGCCTGGTGACATTACCTGCTGGGATCAATGGTGTTTAATGCCATATTATGGAACATTCCAGGTAAAACATAGATCTCCATGGAGACAAGCGGGTGGCAGACACTTCACCGGAATATTTACATTTTTAAAAGGTTCTGTATTACTCAAAATTGATTCCTGTGAAGTTTAATCCATTTAATCCATTCCTGTGAAGTTTAATACTGTTACCTCCTCAAAAACAGACCTGGAGTTGTGTTTTGTTTCATTCACACGTTTGAATAATCCTTTATTATTAATTGGTCTACATTTCCAAAGCTAAAAATGCCCTGTTCCACATTCCACATGTCATGAAGCGGTAGTTTTTAATTTTGCAGCTACCTTTTACCTTTATTTCAGCAGAGATTAGCAATTCCAGGGCTGAAATTATCCAAATGATTCTAGTGAAAGTGTATGGAGTTTAAAAACACAGTGGAGCAGAGTTCCACCTTGTGTTTAACATGTGTTAAACATGTGTGAATGAAACAAAACACAACTCCAGGTATGCTTGTGATGAGGAAACAACATTAGAACAGAGATCAGAGCATAGCGCAATATGGGCCCTTTAAAGTGCATAATATGACAGGTTATACTACACGATGTGATGGAGTAAAAAATCCGTCAGCAAAGCATTTCACATTTAAGTATAACGTGGCTATTGATAAAGTAATACCATGAGAGAGAACAATTACACAAGGCCTAAAAATGTGATTTACAAAATGTAGGATAACTAGTATAAGTATAATTTTGAGGTTAGATGCGTTTGTGGAGTGAGATGTTACCGTTGTCAATCATCCTCTGTTTGGTGAGGATCATGAGCAGGCGATCCACCTCGAACACTCCCACACCAGGAGTGATCACCACTGACATCTGTCCCGTCCGATCAAAGTTACGGTTGATGTAGTGCTTGTCAAATACTATACAACAAACAGGTCAATGTTAGTTACACACTCCAGAAATGGAAGACCAAATGGCAAAATACATGTTTTTTATTAAATCTGCATTAGGACAGGCATGCCCAAACTGTGGCCCAGGGGCCAAATGGCCCTCAGACGAATTTTTCTTGGCTCTCAAGCTTCCAGGTGATGTGCCCCATATTACCTTAAATAGTACTGTTACTGTACATTTCTGAAAATCTACTTTAACAAGCCCATATCAAATATTTAATGCATGAATAAAGGTCTAGTGGTTCAGTCTAAATTGTAATAATAACACAGATTTGAAGTATTCACTGTATTGGCGACCAGTCTATGGCCCTCAATCGGCCCTCAGCTTTGCCTGTGTTTTTATATGTGGCCCTTAATGAGAAAAGTTTGCACATCCCTGCATTAGGATTAGAAGCGCATGTTTTGTCTGTGTAATCCCTCAGTCGTCCAGGTACGATGCATAGTAAAAGCAAGATGTAAAATATGCAACTGTCCAGTTGGCAATAGGCAATCACAGTACAAACAAATCAAATAATAAATAATCATCATAAAATTTTACTTTAAAAGAGAAGAGTGCGGAATGAAACTCTTTCAGTCATATGCACAGCTAACCAGAACTGTTTTGAGCCTGGATTTAAACATTCAAAGTAGAGGCCTGTCTCACATCTTCAAGAAGACTGTTCTAGCTGCAGAAAACTGAAACCCTGATTCCCCATGTTTGGTCCTGGTTTAGTCCTGGTTTAGTCCTGGTTTAGTCCTGGTTTAGTCTGGTTTAGTCCTGGTTTAGTCCTGGTTTAGTCCTGGCTTTAGCCCTGCTTTAGCCCTGCTTTAGCCCTGCTTTAGCCCTGCTTTAGTCCTTACTCTGGGACCAGCAGGAGGCTGGTCCTCAGAGTGTGACATGATTCATAACAGGTGGGAGATGTACTTTGGTGCTAGGCCAGGGAGATGCATTCAAAAGCAAAAGTCTATTCTCTAAGCCACAGGAGCCAAAGACTTGAGCACAGGACGCATGTGTGATGTACTTCCTAGTGGTTGTCAAGACCCAAGCAGCAGCATCAATGATTAAGCATTTGAACTTGTGTAGGACAAATTAGCATAGATACGCCACCTGCTAATCTCCATGGATGTCTGAAATTTCCCACAGAATGACTTTAAACTTCTCTGTCTTGCATTAATTCAATTACGGTTTTTATTGCTCAAAAAAAAAAAGTGCATTCTTACTGTGAGCAAGTTACCCTCTTAACAAATTTGATCTGAAACCTGACCTGTTGCTTGTCCTTGACCTGCATGTCTTTGTACTTTGGAACATTCCGGCCAAAGCAATGTCATCGCAAAATATTGTCTGAAAAGTAAAATGCTAACAAACAAACCTTCTTACAGAAGAAGAGACAGACAGAACTAACCGTTAAAGGACAGGTTAATGGCCTCTAGGTAGTTTCCTTGAACAGCCGTGGAGTTATATAACCAACAGGAAACCCATCTAGAAAAAATGGAAATGCCATTGTAAATAAAGTTTCAAAATTTACTACACATACACTACCTCACAAATGTCTGGACTCACATTCTCATAGTTTTTTTTCTTTATGCTTACTACTTTCTACATTTTATATACATACAGATCCCAGCAAATATATGATGTAAGATATATGGAATTATGTAGTAAAGAAAAAAAGTTAATAGCTGAAATAAATATTTTTTATATTCAAATTCCTCAAAGTACCCACACTTTGCTTTGTTGACAGCGCTACAAACCCTTGGCCTTCATGATGAAGTCTCCTGAAATGGCTTTCACTTCCAGCTGTGCCGCAGATTCATCAGTGGAATGCCAAGAGTGAAAAATCAGTAATGAAAGCAAAGGGAAGCCATGTTTTAACAATCTAAAATCTAAAACAAGTTATTTTGAGTTTATTTTTTTGTTTGCTACATTCCACATGTGCTAGTCACAGTTTTGGTGCCTTCAGTGAGAATCTACTACTAATGTAAAATAATTATGGAAATACACAAAACATGAATGAAAAAGCATGTCCAAACTTTTCACTGGTCATGTATACTCTATTATTACACATTTTCTCCGACCTGCTTCTTTGAGCCGCACTAACACTGGATACTGGATGAATAACTTCTTGATGGTGATCAGCAGAGAGGTCCACTCATCACGTCTCTCATTCTGAGCCACAACTCTGGGAAATATTCAAACATTAAAGCGGGACCAAACACATAAACTTCGCCCACAACCATATTTCAAATAGAGCTGCTAAACTGAGCAGTTTGACCCCATTTTGATTTCTACTGTCTGCAGGCATATGCGCTGCACAGACTAGAAATACTACCCACGGGAGGAGGGGCGGGGTCTGGAAGACTAAATGGGAGAGGGAGAGAGGAGGAGGGGCGGGGTCTGGAGAACTAAAGGGGAGAGTGAAGGAGGAGGAGGGGCGGGGTCTGGTAGACTAAAGGGGAGAGTAAGGGTGGAGGAGGGGTAGGGTCTGGAGGACTAAATGGGAGTGTGAGGGGGGGGGTCTGGAGAAGTAAAGGGGAGAGTGAAGGAGGAGGAGGGGGCGGGGTCTGGAGGACTAAAGTGGAGAATGGGGGGGAAGTAGGGGCGGGGTCTGGAGGACTAAAGGGGAGAGTGAAATGGCAGGAGGGGCGGGGTCTAGTGACATGAGGAGCATTGTGATTGGTCTAACAGGTATCCACAGTTAAAACTCCACCCCTGCACGTTACACTGCCCTGCAATTAGGACAGTCTTACGTGATGTCACCAACTACTGGAAATTGCAGAGGCCACTGAAGGCAGCACACACTTAAATTGAAGCGTTTTTGAACAGAAAGCTGCACATTTACCTAGTTTGCACTAAAGTTGCCAAAAAAAAAAAAAAAAAAACTAAGAACAGTAGATAATACTTTTGAAACCATACTCAGTTTGGTAGAGAAAAAAGTGGACTTAGTTTTAAGTTCCACTTTAAACATTTGTACAGGATTGATCAGTTTCTGTTACCTGTAGAAATCTTCACAGAACCGCCCTTCATGATCCTGGCGAATTGATTCTCTCAATGCCTCAGGAAATTCTTCTAGAGAAATAAAACACACACTGATAAAGTTACTGTATAGATATTTATTTTTTACTTCAAAATATGATGGAACTGATACTATGCAGCTGATGTCATCAACATTCTCTGGGGGTGTGAAGCTAACTAGAGGCTACAAAGTATCAATAAGAAGTCATAATAAAACATTTTAGAAGGTTTTTGGTTGTTTTTTACACACTGCAGCAAAAAAACATGATAGCATATTGCAAACAGGACTATATAACTTGATTCACTGTTTTTGGGAAAAAATATCCTACCTTCCCATATTAATCTTATGCCTTTTAACAATTGTGTCTCTGGGGCTGAATAATGGCACCACTTTCTAAGGATATGTTCTTAATTAGTTGCTTTTGACAGAAAAGACTCTGAACCTTGTGCCAGTTTTTGTTTTTTCGTGTGAGCCCGGTTATTACAGAGATATTAACCATAAACCAGGTCAGCAGATCTGTAATCTGACAATTACACAGCAAATTCCATCACAAAAGTCTGACCTTTCTCCAGCTCAGTTTTGAACTAGTGACTGCAACCTATTTGATAAAACTGGTCACATATAATAGGTATGAACAGTAACAGTGACAATTCAATAATGTTTCTTTTCACCATGAATGTAGTTCTAAAATTCATAACTCTATAATCAATATCTATATTAAAAAAAGTCTTGAAAATATACTCACCTATAGATTTGGCATTGTAGAAGGTCCTGGAGAAGAGGACTACAGTGACTTCATGACTGCAGTTTTTTTCCTGTAAATATTTCATAATTATTAAAGAGGAGGTAGTACACTTTTATGGGGTATTAACTGCTAACACATAACATATTTAGATCATCATGTTTTTTTTTTATCGTTTTGAAAATGCTATATTCACTGAAAACAATGTATTAACGTGTTTCTTAAGTTTCAGTTTCATATTTGATTATCTGAGTCTTCCCTCTCTATGCTCCTCACACTAAGTCACTCCCCCTACAGAGCGCTATCACATTACAATCGGCGTGCATCCCGCTAATGAAACTACTGCACATCATATCAAACATCATAGGTTTGTGAATTTGTAGTGTAGTTTTGTATCTGTATGTTTAAGGAGAATTGTCAGGTGGGAGCATGGGTGAAATCTGGTTGTGGGTGGAGCTTCGGATAGGGCTGTACAGCTAACTGTAAAGAGGGTTCAAATAGGGCCTGGGAGAGATTGCTAGATTATTCACAGATGAATATAAAATCTCTTAGGAATGATTTTGATGAGGAAATAATGTTATAACAAGGAAGAAAGCTTCAAAGAGTAAATTTTGCATAATATCCCCTCTTAAAAGAATATCATTTTTTCAATATTTACATAGACAAGTAAATACACACCTTCCATTTGGCAAACAGGTCAGACAGGAAACCATTCACTGCCTTTTCAAAATAAAGGTCCCCTAAAGAGAGTAAAAACAGAACAATACATGGACAATTCCAAAAAGCCAACAAGGTTGAAAGTCAAATTTTATCCTGATAATGTAGTATTTTTTGTATCAATACTTTCTTGAAGTTTGATACTTATTCTTGTATTGATTAGTAAATGATTTTTAATACTTTTCAAAACCCTACCATAGATGTCAAAGTCCCACATCTCACAGCTCATTTGGATAAAGATGTACACCATCGCTGATGTGGATCGGAACACCACCTGACACACACATGCAAAAGAATTGTAATTTATTGATACTAGGCAGCTGATGTCATCAACATTCACTGGGGGATTGAAGCTAACAAGAGGCACTGCTTTGTCTGAAGCTCTGTTACTCAAGTTAGACTTTAATTTGAGCATTATTTTAACACAATATGACCCTAAAGAAATGACTGAGTTGGAAGGACAACAGGTGAGCTGATTTTGTGCTGTGAAACTAGTCCCTCTCGGATAGCATTACAGTCACAACCTAGCTAGCATTAGCCAACAGTTTTTCAGTTGGTCACTCTCATCTTTTATATAGAAAATCAAACTAAACAGGACAAAGAACACTCATGAACTATTTTCAGTTTGTGGTATGTGTGGATTAAACAGCTCAGATCAGTGTGTTACACTGTTGTAATGCACTGCTACTTGATTTATCCTTATCTATTTAACCTGTATGTATCACTTTATTTTGTACACTAATGTTGAGTCTTATATGTTATGGAAAACAAATTAAATACATTATATTACTATATCATGTTTCTCTTTTGCAAACTAATCAGCCAGTGTGTCAGAGCCTCACTCTGGTGTCTTCACTGATGTATCCACAGGTGACCTTTTCACCTTTGACCCACAGCTCACTGGCCTGAGCTCTGGAACACAGAAGGGTTAGGGTTATGTGGATCAAAGACTCAAAAGGAAACTGTCACTGCCTGACTTGGCACCATCTAGAAAACTGAGCACAAGTGCTGAAGTAGGTAAAATAACCGTACTTAGGACAAATGTAGTTTTGAGATTTGTTCGAGAGATTGTTAATAAATGGCAAGACGAAGTTCAAATCTGTCAACTGGACAAATCGTTGTAGGAGTGAAGACGTTTCGCTGCTCATCCAAGCCGCTTCTTCAGTTCTGATCAGATTGCTGGTGTGAACACTGCTTTATATCTATCTCCAGGGGCTAACTCTTTCTGTAGGGAGGGGCTAACTGCACTGAAACTGTAAACACCTATTGTCTCCAGTTTCAGCTGAAACTACCCTATTCAGCCCTTAACGACCCTGCTATTGTTCCCATTGTTCTGGGTCTAAGAATGGAGTTGTAGATGGGGGAGAGATTATGTCTCAAGCCTCCATTCCTGTTTAAAGAAGGATTCTCTTTCCTAACAAAAATAGCTTCTTTAACTCCCCTCTCAAACCATTTCTTTTCTCTGGCTAAGATCTGAACTTCACTATCTTCAAAGGAGTGGTTAGTGGCTTTCAGATGTAGATGCACGGCGGACTGGGGTCCAGAGGAACTCTCACGCCGATGTTGGTACATCCTCTTGTGGAGTAGCTGTTTAGTTTCTCCAATGTAACGCTCACTGCACTCTTCACTACACTGAATAGAATAGACTACATTACTTTGTTTGTGGCTCGGGATCTTGTCCTTAGGGTGAAACCAGTTTTTGTCTTAACGTGTTTGTAGCTTTGAAAAAAGACAGGAATCTCATGTTGTCTGAAGATCCTCTGAAGTTTTTCAGACACACCTGATGTGTAAGGAATGGTAACCCCTCTCCTTCTAGGTTCAGATTCCCTGTTGTCTTGTTTTTTAGCTCTCTTAGATTTATTGAAGGCCCATTTTGGATATCCACAAGCAGAGAGGGCTTTCTCTCCACGTGTTGCTCCTCCTTCACTTTTCCCTCTGAGTTTGTGGGCACCACACTGGGCTCTGTGCTGTAAAGTACGGATAACTCCAAGTTTGTGCTGCAGTGGATGGTGTGAATCGAACAGCAGGTATTGGTCTGTGTGAGTGGGCTTCCTGAAAACTTCTACCTGGAGACGTCGGTCCTCTCCTATTGTTACTGCACAGTCTAAGAAGGCCAATTTGTTCTCTTTGGCTTCTTCCCGTGTGAACTTGATGTTTGGGTCCACAGCATTAATATGTGCAGTAAAGGGCTCCAGATCTTGAATTTTGATTTTAGTCCAGTTATCATCCACATATCGAAACCAATGTGTGGGTGGAGTACCTGGAAATGAGGCTAATGCCTCCTGTTCAAAACGTTCCATGTATAGATTAGCCATAATAGGAGAGACCGGTGAGCCCATGGCACAGCCGTGGATTTGCCTGTAGAAGTTTCCTCTAAACTGGAAATATGTGGTATTTAAGCAAATTTCCAGCAGTTTGCAGATTTGGTCCGGTGTCAGGTTAGTTCTCTCTTTTAGCTTGGTATCCTGCAGTGTCTCTTCTCTTCTTTGCAGCCTCCACTGCTACTGACGTGGGGATACAAGTGAAAAGAGAGGTAACATCAAATCAAAACCATCGTCTCATCCGAATCAAATTGGAGATGTTTGATTTTGCTCACAAATTCTGCTGTGTTCTCAATATGGTGCTCCGTGTTGCCCACCAGAGGAGCCAAGATGGTCTTCAGATATTTGGCCACATTGTAAGTAATGGAATCCACACTACATACAATGGGTCTGAGGGGTACTCCTTCTTTGTGGATCTTTGGGAGTCCATAGATACAGGGAATGGAGTCACCAGGATAGAGTCTGTAATACAGCTGTCTATCAATGACTTCCTCCTTCTCCAGCTTCTGTAAGCAGTCTATGATTTTCTTCTTGTAACCACTTGTAGGGTCTCGTTTCAGCAACTCGTAGGTGGCAGTGTCACTGAGGAGGCTGTTCACTTTGGCCTCATAATCATCTGAGTTCAAGATCACGGTGCATCTCCCTTTGTCAGCTGGCAAAATGTTGATGCTGTGGTCCTTCTCTAATGCAATGAGAGCCTTCCTTTCCTCTGATGTTATGTTGGAGGGAGGAGGTTTGGCACTGCTCAATGCCGCTGTAACTTTCAATCATTAATAAATGTTAGAAAACAGAGTGGAGTCTGACTTAAGTAAACAGCTTGATGATTATGGTCAAATACAATCATTTTTGTTTCTATTTCTAAGAAGAAACTTGTCGAACAATATAAATATATTTAAGTTGAGAAACATTTGTGGCTACAGCAGACAGAACACGTAATAAACACGTTTAAAATAGATAAACGAGTTATGTTGACTTTTCACGTGTTGCATTGTACCTGATTCCTGCAAACTCCACTTTCTGAGTCACATATGCGCAAGTGCTCACCTGAAAGAACAGAAATATTATAAAAGGGCCCATTTGTTCCTTCCTCATCAAAACAGACCTGGATTTTTTTTTTTTTATTCACACGTTTACCTAAAAAATCCTGCATATTTAGGCTGAGTTCTTCTCTCAAACCATAAAGACTCTGTCCAACCTTGTGATGTCATGTGGTAATACAGGAAGTGTTCCACTGTGTTTTTAAACTCCGTACACCTTCACTAGAATCATTTGAATAATTTCAGACCTGGAATTACCAATCTACAGAACAAAAGGCAAAAGCTCTAGCATGGAAGGGATGCCACCACATTATCCTCAGCTGGACAAAATTGGTAATTGGCTCCAATTTTCATGTTTGACACTAAACATTAATAAAACAGTTGGTGTGTACTTCAGCAAAACTAACAGAATTTAAAGTTTTGCCCAGCATCCTTGTTAACGGAGCAAAAATAAATATTGTAACAGAGGCAAAATACTTAGGGGTTCAGCTGGACCAGACTTTGTCTTTCAAAAAGAAGATAAAAAAGTCAAACTCAATCCAATACAAAATCTCTTCCCTAAGACACATGAGGAACAGCCTGACAGTCGAGGTCACTTTCACATATTTCAATGTCATGATGAATCCACACATGACCTACTGCGTGTCCTGCTGGTGTCAGGCCCATGAGAGCGGCTCAAGCCTCCAAGATCCGTCTACAATCAGGCACTAAAGGCACTCGATAAAAAAAAGCATTGTTATCACCACGGCATATCCTAAGTAAATATAAAAAATTCAGTTGTGACAATTTAATTTTGTATTCAAATCTAAGAAATGCATTCAAAAATATTAATGATGCAGCTCCACCTACATTGAAAAAATGTCTTAAACTTTCTTCAGAACAAACTACCCGATCCACTTGCTCCTCTGTGAACCGAAATTGCATAGTTCCAAAAAGATCCTGGGCCTTTGCTCAGGCAGCTTTTTCATTTCAAACCCTTTCAAACCATCAGAATGTGGAATCAGCTTTCAGACAGTCTGAAATTGTCTATAGATTTGAATAATTTTACTAGAAATTTGAAAAAGTACATTTTAGATAATGAAATGTGTCCACACCAGTCTAGTTAATTTGTATTGTTCTGTCTCACTGTAAAACGTGCACATGATTGATTTTGTAAATTGGACTCTAGGAAACATACTGTATAGACATGGGGATATTATTGTATTTTTTACTGCTAATGTTAATGATGAACCGTTTGTCTTATAATGAAATTGTAATGAAATGTAAAGTAATTGAACTGCAGATGGAAAGTAGCTAAATCTGGTACAACTCATCTCTTCATTTGTAAGATTAATGAATTTGTACATGGTCCCTGACACATAAACAATAAATACAGAAATAAAGAAATACAGAAAGAAAGAAATACAGAAAGACAGAAAGAAAGAAACTACCGTTTCATGACATCACAAGGTGGAACAGAGCATTTTGAGCTTGGAGATATAGACAGACTAATGATAAAAGTGTTACTTAAACATGTGTTAATGAAAAAAAACACAACTCTGGGTATGCCTGAGGAGCGTCAGAGGAGTAAATTTTGTGTAGTATAGAAGATTTGTATACAAAAATAAAAAGACATCAAATATTAGGTTTGGGTTAATTCAAAGGCTCAAACAATGTAAAAATACACGTTATTTCATTCATTGTTGCTTAAAACTATTGTCTTTGGAACCATTAAAACTGAGATTTGTGTTTTGCATTTGATGAGGTCTCACCAGACTCTTCTTGAGCCTCCACATGTCTCCCCGACCGATGTACTGGTCTTTAAAGGTCAGCTCAACCAGGTCCAAAGTCACATCCTGAAAGGGAAATCAAACACATTTTTTTTTTTTTTTTTAGTTTATTAGTGTTGTCACAATACTAAAATTTCAAACTCAATTTCGATACTAAGTAATAGACTCAATACTTAATACTGATTCTGATACCCCAATGATGACAAAAAACACTCTTTCTTTAGACAATAGAATGTGATTTTCAACATTAAATGGTAATATTTTGTTTTCTATTCCATGTGGCCTTATATGTGTGTAATCCCTCAGTGGTCCAGGTAGGCTCCATAATGGTCCATGGGTGTATACTAGTCTGTGTGTCTTATACTTGTTCTGATACAGCTCAAGATCATTCTAAAGCTATTCGGGAAAGGTTCATTTTTGTCCTGTGAATGGGACTTTCTATGTGAATATCTAGTTTCGATACTAGTTTTAGCATTGGTAGTAGAGACCTTTGGGTCGATGATATTGACTATGACGTCCTGGTAGGCTCGCAGTTTGAAGACTTGAGCTACAGTCTGGTCCACACTGATGGTCTCTGAGAAAAACACAGTGGACAGGTACATATCATTTTCACATCAAAGTGAAATCAAAGAATCAGAATCAGAAGAAGTTTTTATTGCCATTGTCCGTGAGCAGAGCTCACAGACTAGGAACTTTACTTCGGTGATAAGTGCGACATACACAACACACACACACACAAAAAAACCACACTAAATAAATACAAATAAGGGCATGCAGGAGGTAGAAATATATACAATAGTAGAAATATATACAATAGTGGCATCAAAACAACAACAACAGTGCAAAAGTGCACGTTTTAAACACTTAACACATTTAAGAGAAAACTAATCTACCAAACTAACCTACTGAACTAATCCTGCTAAAATACATGGTTAGTAAGTTGTATAAATAATAGGGAGACCAAGGTTGAAATTATTTAAGGGAACAAATGTCCAGACGCTTTTCTATGGGACAGCGCCCTCTGCCTGTCAGATCCTCACAGTCTTTAACACAGTTTAAGACTAGACTGAATACCCACTTCTCTCTCCTGGCATTTAATACTACTTATGCATAGTGTTATCTGTATATCTGTTAGTTGTTGACTTTTATGTAAAGCACTTCAGTCAGCTGAAGTTGTTTTTAAATGTGCTATACAAATAAACTTGGACTGAAATGAATTTGAGATTTGCTTTTTCTAACCAAATTGTAATTTCATATTGTTCAGCCTAACACAATGTACATTTATTTATACATAATTTTTCTAATAATCACTAATCAACTTTATTTGTAAGTTGCATTTTACCAACACAAAGTCTCCAAAATGCTGTACAATGTCAAAAAGATGGTGGTCCTTGAGTAAACTGAAATCACTTACCTTTCTGAAGATCTTCTTTCAGGCTTTTAACCTGTAGTAGGAGAGGGCTGAAAAATGTGAACAAAACAAAGAGAAATTATAAGAAGTAAATAATGCTTTATTTGTAGAGGTGGATAAAGTAGCCAAAAGCTGTGCTCAAGCAAGAGTAACGTTACTTCAAAATATTACCCAAACAGAAGTACAAAGTAATGGTCTAAGAAATTACTCAAGTAAGAGTAAAAAGTATTTGGGAAAAGTACTGCTCAAGTAAGAGTAACTTAAAGAGTAACTGTCGGGACATAACATCTGATTTATAATTTGAAGTTAATATAATTTGAAGAACGTTAAATAACGCACAAAATCTGCTATTTTGAAAAAATAGAAACAAACATGAGAAAAACTACATTATATCTGAACGAACAATATTATACCTGAACACAAATGTTCAAATCATTTAATATTTAACATCAAACGTTACTTGTCGACTCACTCACAGTGGGAAGACGAACCAAAACATTTACTCAATAAAGTAGTACTGTTTAATAAATACTTAAATAGAAATATTAGTCACGTAGGAGTAAAAGTATGCTGCTATAAAAGTACTCTGAAATGTACAATTTCTTTAAAAAGCTAGTAGCAGTAGTAGTAGTAGTACCCACTTCTGCATATTAGTATGCAGAGCAAGCGTCTCACCTGTACTCATCAGTGGGATGTGCGATCTCGATGAGGTCCCCCAGACTGACCTGAGGGAAGACCTTTGGGTTGACCACCAATTCATCATCTGTAAGAAATACAATAGTCTGATATTGCTGCTAGTTACACTACCAGTTAAAAGTTTAGACACACCGTCTCACTCACTTTTCTCTCACTTTTTTCATTATTTTTAGACATCAAATATATAAAGCAAGATATATGGAATTATGTATTAAAGAGGTATTAACCTATATAATGTTTGATGTTTTCTTGATGCATATAAAATGTAGAAAGAAGTAAAAATAAAAAATAAATAAAAACGCTGAATGAGAGGGTGTGTCTAAACTTTTAACTGGTAGTGTATATACAGTAAACAAAATAGTTGTAATATCCAGACCTGTCACACAAATGCCACAATATCATTTTTCTTTTGGTGGATATATACATAGGTCTACACTGCACAAATAGTTTTTGTTATAGCACTATTGCAAAGTGTCTTGTGATTAATGTATTCACTGATTATTAGACTTAAAAAATGGAAGTCCAGTTAAAGTAGTGGTTTTCTTAAGACTTATTTGACACAGGTCTTGGTTATTAAAGGTGCACTATGTAACTTTTCTGGTGGAGGGTTTGCAACCTCTACATGTAGACTTTATACAATATTGTAATTTAATAAATGCATAATCGATTCAGGAACAGCAATTACATCTCAATAATGACAATATGGGACCTTACTGCAGAGAAGTTACACAGTAGACCTTTAAATGATATTACAATAATCTACGTTATTGAATCACCATTTTTAACTTACCACTCCCGCCAAATCCCTTCTTGTGAAGCACTAGCTTGTATGATTTGTTAGTTCTCATTTTAATCAGCTGAAACACACAAACGCAACACATTTTAGCTCCATTTCCATGGTTTCTAAACGCACCGCCAAACCCTGCACACTTCTCCAAACTTGTCAACATGCAGCAAGTTCAAATTAAATATACTGCATAAAACTGCTAAACCTATTTTTGAATTACATTTAACTGCGACATTTTAGCAGTAGTGACACAGACGTACCTGACTAGTCCATCATTAGCACACACGAGTTAAGACACGAAACCCGCTGACGGAGCCATTTCATGAATTTACACTGCACTTTCGCACAAATGTTAGTAAAAAGGTGTATATAAATCGTGTGTTCATTCAAATTAATCCAAACAGCGACGCTATGCCATAAGAATGAGTGTGTGGACAGAAGTATGGTTGTTTGTTAGCAGAATGCAGTCAGTAGTAGACGGTGCACGGGCTTGTGACTGTTTACTTCCGGCTAAATTCAAAGAAGAGAGATGTGATTGGCTGAGCGTGTACAAAGAGCTTTAACTCACTCAAGAGAACTTTACTTTTAAAGATTTATTAAAAAAAACAAAAACAAAAACAAAAAAACATAACTGTAGCCAAATGTACCATCCAAAACAAAATAGAATACTTTCTTTTGCATTTTTGTCCGAATTAATTTAACTTGAATATATTAATAAAACGTTAAAAATACTCTTTACTGTCGCTGGTACGCTAGTGTCTTTTAGTTTCCTTTTAGGACATAGTTGTCCATACTCGTGACATTCGTCAGGAGTACAAATAACTTTGTATAACTTTGTAATATAATTATCATAAATATATATTTTTTTTCTACCACAACATCAGACAATACAAAACTGTAATGTTTCGTCATAAACTATTCCATGACAGTGAGAGTCATCTACCTAACTTTGTACAAACTGCAATACTCTCAAATAAAAACCTTGAAATGTTGGACACTGACATTCTTCAATGAGAACAAAGCAAATTCATCAAATGTAAATAATAAATTGTCATCTGGCTTTCAAATACACAGACATTTTTCAGGCATTGTAATAATATGAGAGTAATAAGATGCTATAGTGAATCATTATTTATCAAATGCACAGATTTCAGATCTCAGAGAAAACAGTATTAGACATCCTTCATGTTTTTTTCACAGAGTATTGTCTATTGCCCATCAGCTGGAACATTTTTAGGATACTTTTGGCTCCTATTCATAAAACAATACTGACCCAAAGTGTATTGTTTATGTGCAGTTGAAGTAAATCTTATATAACATGACAAAAAAGATTCTATGTTTTGTGTAATCCTTTACTCTTTTTTTACACAAGCTCATGTCTTACTGTCTCGTCAGTAAAATGCATCTATTTTTGCAAGAATAAAACATCTCCATACATTCTTCCTTAAGGCACATTCAGTGAGTGCAGTGAGACATTATTAGTAAGTTAAAATGGTTTCAGATTCAAAAGAAAGTTGGAACTGGATAGTATCTGAATCTAAAATGTTCCTAGCAATACATTTTATATTTCTGTAGGACAATAAAATAAATAATATAATTAAAACAAGAAAATAGAATTGCTACAACTGACTATATAAGAAACACTGGTACGTGATGTAGGAGGTACTTCAGAATGTGAGACTATGCTTTGTACACCAGACAAAAAAGGTTAGGATCTATCTATCTATCTGTCTATGTATGTGTGTGTATACACACACACATATATATATAGTCTTCTTTGTGCAGGAGTTTCCAGTTCGTCAGCAGCAGCGTGTCTTCTTCACCTCGTGTGCTGAAGCTGCCTCCAGATTGGCTCCATTCAATCCTAACAAAATGAACATGGATTATAAACTCATAGCCACAGGCTATATGCATCTATGAAACGTTTTAACTCAGTGTTTCCCATAGATTTGGTTAAGATTATGGTGCCACAAATATTTTTTATTTGAATAATTTCATCTCATTCAATCCATGGAGTGTAAATGTCACATGTTTTATACGTTTATGATAATACAATTTTTTCTGCCAATTTCTACCACAGTCAGTGAGAATTCCAGTGGCTAACAGTTGTGCATTAATACTGCATAACACACAAGTAGTCCAGCGACAGTTAAATCACAATCTATATGACTGCTCTGCGGCCATCACCGTGACATCACCATAGCAACGAGTAAACAAATGCTCAACTGCTCTGAGTAGAATGTAGGGACTACAGACCATGAACAGGCTTTTCACATTCACAGGTGGCACATTTCACTTTGTGGTAACAGCAGTAAAGAACAAGGAGCCGTGTGTTCAGCAGTTTTAACACACTCTAGGTGATGCATTAAAACTGCAGAGCGCACGGCTCCTCATAGTTTAATGCTCATATATAGTCCAGATTTTTTTTACACTATGGAGGACTATTTTAGATCAAGAGGGGGGCACCATAGTCTCCTGTATGAACGGGAAACACCGACTAGCTGCTCACTAATACTGTCGCCCAGGCCAATGCTGGCAGGAGTTCTGTTGTCCAGGTCTTTCAACATGCAGCTCTCAAAGGCCAGAGCTGCTATTCGGAAGAAAAATCCTTGCACATTTTCCCCTGAACATGAGAAGAAACATGAATGAAATAGAAACTTTAATGTAAAGTTAAAGAGGCACTATGTATCTTTTCTGGTGGAGGGTAAAAATATACTTTGCTTGGAATGTTCTACAGTATGGCATTAAACTTCTCTCCATGGAGACGAGCAGGCGACTCCATAAGGCTGAGCACATTTTATTAATAAAACGTTCAAGTTAGATAAACGCAAGATATATCATTTTAATGCCATACTCTGGAATTTTACAGATAAAGCAGTCTTTCTCCATGAAGACCAACAGGTGATGCCATGCGGCAAAGTTACAGGTACAGATCTGTGAAGAGGAAACCTCCTCATAAATATGAACGTATGTTTTAAGGGTGTTTTTAGCAACAAAAACACCTGTAATAGAAGAAATGTCAGATTTAATGTCATACTATGGAACATTCCAAGCAAAACAATAACACTTCCACTGTGGTGAGGGTTAGCTTATTTTTATATAAAAGAATATGGATTCAACATTTGCAAATTTACTTTTTGGGTATTTCTTATGATAGTACAATGTAATCAATAGAGAAATCTGACCATTGCTCCCATCTGAGAGTATGACATCATCACAGTCTAGAGTCTGAAAACAACCAAAAGTGACCCTTTACCAGTTTTGGATGAAACTGCCCAGAACTCTGCATTCATTTCTGTAGCCATTTTGACAGCATCTCTCTCTGTTCTTCTTCTTTCCTCCGAGGACTAATGAGAAAAAAAAAAAACAAAATAGGACTTGCTTTACTAATACAGCCTGAGAAGTTTTTAGATTGTTTAAAAACTCAAGAAAAAAATACAAAATGAATTTAAAGAGCACATTTTCAGCAGCGTTTGATCAATCCAATCGTTTATGGTCCTGTTTAGGAGTTTGATTTTCAACAAAAAAAGGGAGAGTAACTAATTGAAAAACTGTTGGCTAATGCTAGCTACCTTGTGACTGTTATTTGAAAGCACAAAATAAATTCAACTGTTGTAGTTGCATCTGTCAGCTCTTTATCGTCAGATTGTTTGTAATTAAACTCAGATTAGTCTAATTTGAGCTTCAGACAGAGCAATGCCTTTAGTTAGCATCACAGCCCCAAAGAATCATATGCAGTATCAACAGATATTTCACAGTACTTGTATGTATTTTTGTAGACGTGATTATCATTACAGTCTCACACATAGCTTACCAATAGATCACTTTTGGTTCCAACTAAGAAGACAAAACAAGAGCCTGGTTTGTTTTCCCTCATGGCCTCTTCAAGCCACTGTCTGTAAATAGAGTTGTCAAAAGTATTGAAAATCAGATAAAAATTGATATTACTATCTATAGAAACTAGCAACTCATTTAAGTGTTATGTAAAATATGTTTTTGTGAAATTAGTACCATGCACTGTAAGCCTTTTGGCACCATGTTGAAATACTATGATGAAGTAAATAATACACATAGATAAAACAGAACCATGGCTCACCGTGTATGATCCAGAGACTTAATATCAGCCATGTCGAACACTGTGATGATAACTAGAAACCAAAATCACAGTGAATTTGGCTGTAGAATAATTGTACAGGTTTAGGCCAGTTACGTAATCAGTGGCACAGAGCAGATCCTCCTGCCTGACCTAATTGGTGGTTCAAAGCTGATATTGAAGACATTAATCTAATTCAATATACAATATTATAAGTATGACAGTTGTTTTGAGGAATAACCTGCCACACATGAGGCGTCATTCACACAGTGCAGTGGGCTACTCTGCATGTGAGAAAGCAGTTTCTTTTGAAAGGATGCAGTCTACCTTCCAACAAGCTCTCAGAATGGTGTATTATTTGTACCTGAAAATACCGACTGAAGCATTGATTCTGAGCATTCACTTTCATGTAAGTGAAAGCAGCAAGCAGTTTGTCCACCTGGAGCTTCTACTGTCTGCTCAGTTCCAACCAGTATAAACTGTATAAAGAAGTGGGTTAAGAGAGGTAAGGTAAAGCTCCTTCCCGCCCGCACTGTTGGTTTAGCAGGCAGCAGGCACTTAACAACACTGTCAATCAAACCTGTTGCTAAGTCTGGCGGGACTGACCTCGGAGACAGAAGGCGCCTGATTTGTCTGTTATTAAAGTTCATATCTTGATTTACAGACACAATAGTGAAATCAAACTACCAGGATCATGTAGAGAGGGTTAATACAAACATTTTAAGACCAAAATGACAAGTCTGACAGCGGCAGTTACAGTGACAATCTTTCAATGTAAAGTGAATTGGAGTCGAAGGAGCCATAAGCTATCGCAATAGCTATGTCCATTTATATATACAGCCTATGGTTCCGATTAAAGTTTGATAAAAAGTTTAGTTTTTAATAACTGCATAGTGAGAGTTAAATAACTGAATAGCTTACCTTGTGCACCCCGGTAATATGCCGAAGCTATGCATTTGAACTTTTCCTGCCCTGCTGTGTCCCAACTATAAGGAAATACATGTTGTTAGGAAATATAGTGATGTTGTCACTTTCGGGTACAACCAGAAACTTCAGATCTGATTTCTATCTTTATTTTTCTTCCTTATTCATCAAACAAGACAATTGCCTTTCAAACGTGTATGTTTAACCACAGATTGTATCAAATATGTAAATAATGTAGTAATAATCTATCATAAAATTACCAGTGTGCATATCTCACTAACTGTCAGTCACTGCTTACCCTAGTTTAACCTAGCTTCTTACCTCAGCCTCCCTGGTACACTTTCTGTCACAGTTATAATGATCGATCCATGCTTCTAACCGTGTTAGCTTGAAACAACTGAAATCTTGTTTTGACAAGAGATGTGTCGTTGCTAAAAACAGGAAACTGTAACATGTTCATTGTTTTCAATCAGCTGATGGACAGAAAGTGACATCACACTTAACAACTCTATTGTGAACAAATGTAGAACATCTACTCTGCAATTTTATGAAAGACTAACTCACATCTGGAGAGAGAAAGGGACTCCTGACATCTCAAATCGCTCGATCTCAAAGTCCACTCCTATCGTGGCCTTGTAGTCACGCTCAAATACATCTTTGCAAAATCTGAAACAGCAAAATAGTGCATTTTACTATAGCAAAATACAATCGATTCTTTTGTATTATATTCCACGAGCGCAAGATTACTCAAACATGCATGGATAACAAAACCTCTTACAATATATGGTTAAAAGCTCAGAAAAAATGATTTTACATAATACCCCCTCTTTAACAAAAGATATTAATTTGTGTGAATAACGCCCAGCCCTACTTGAAAAGATATCTAGAATAGTCATCTCTACAGAGTTTACTGTGATGCAGATATTAGACAATAGATCATCAAAGGTAAATCATATGGGAAGGAGCAGTGTAAGAAACGCAAATAATAAAATAATTCATAAATTAAATCCACACGCATCGATTAAGGGCCTTCCCATCCTTTGAGACCGCAGATTACATGCCACCGCAAAGACCCTGCTTACATTGACCCTCCCCACAAAATCAGCATCTACTGTACATGTTACTACGCTGTTTATTCCAATGAGACATTTTTTGATATTGTCATACCTACACAGGTATGTCCTCATTGAGTTATTTGTTCAGTATGTTGTGGGGAAATATGAGTCCAAAATTTCAGTGACGAACATATTTTTTTCATCCTAGTTAACCAAAACCAAGGTATTTCTATGACAAATGTTGGATGTTGCAACAGCAACACAACTGTAAAAAGAGGTAAGTCCTCATGGGCTTTTTTTTATTCAATATGGCTTATTCAGGATGTCTGTGCCAAATTTCAGTTGTTTCTGAAAAAAAAAAATGTTTTCATACCAGTCATATTTTCAGATGATCAAAAACAATGTATTTCAATGGCACATTTTTTGGCTAGAGAGTCATTTTGTTAGCTAGCACCTTGATTTGATCATTGTGTTCAGCTCACAAATGTGCACACACCTAGACAAAAAACTTGTCTAGGTTTTTTTTCAATTGCGATTTTGTTGAAAATTCGCCATGACCACAACCAAAGTCACATTCAAAATGTAATTGATCATCTTTAATGACACATGGGTTTAGTGCCTTTTGGCCAAATTTGATGTGTCTGTGATGAAGACGAGGAGATGTACGACTGTGTGGGCTTTTGTCATTCCTGGGTCTGTGTGGGCTTTTGTCATTCTCGGGTTTGATCCAATATGGCCGACTTGCTGTACGGTTTAGGACAGTGCCGCAATATGTATTTTTTGCATATCCTGACATGATATATTTTTCATGTCAAGTTTCAGATTTTTACATAGATTTTTTTCAGGGCTGGTCTAACATTGGCCCCCTGAAAATCAAAGTTTGAAGTGGCGCTATTGAGTTGTCTTTCATAATTTTTTCCTCAGGGTCTTTCCTCAAAATTAGAGCTCAATTAGTTCTAATTTTCAACACCAGTTAGTGGCATGTTCGGTCTTGTTTAAGACTTGATTTTTGCTATTTTAATAAGGAATAGGTTCAATACTGATTCTGATATCATGATAATAATAATAAAAAACACTATAGAATAGAATGTGATTTTCAACAGTAAATGGTACTACTACTTTGTTTTCTTTTTCCATGTGTGACCTTATATATGTGTAATCCCTCAGTGTCCAGTAGGTTCATAGTGGTCCATGGTAGTATACTAGTCTATGTGTCTTATACTTGTGAAAAATACAGCTCAAAGATCATTCTAAAGCTATTCAGGAAAGGTTCATTTCTGTCCTGTGAATGTGACTTTTTTCATATTGATACCTGCTCAAATGAGTATCTAGTCTCGATACTAGTTTTAGTATATAATTAACATCTTTTTGATATATTTTGACACAACCGAACCCACCGCATCCAGTATAAATGAGTTTATCTTATGTTTTTTATTTTTATTATTTAAAGTATTTACCTGTTAATAAGACATGTTTTTCCCACATTCAGGTCTCCAACAACCACCACTTTGGACATTTTCTGCCTATCCCATCTCAAAAAACAAAAACAAGAACATATTTATAAATCAAAACGCAAAAATCATAAAAGAGCTAATACTAAAAAGGAGGGGTTAACTCACGGTTGGTGTCTGCAGGCTCTGTCTTTACAGGAGGCTTTTATCTGCGAGTCCCAGTCCTGTTTCAGCTGCAGACTGGCTTCAGGAATGTAACACTGAAAACACACAAATCATATCAAGGTGACAATGATACAATGGGCCTAGTAATACACTGGTTTAAATACAATTCATCATCTAAATATGTGAGGCTGCGGCGGTGGTGGAAGAACTAATCAATTGTGTTACGTTAGTAAAAGTGCAAAAAAAATACTGAAGTAAAAGTATCACAGGAAAAAAATCTTCTGAAGTAAAAGTATTAAAGTGCTAGTTATACTTAAAAGGTAAAAAGTGAAAGTATGTAGTAGTTTGTTTTAGCTTTTTCTCTTTGTATATTTTTGTTTGCTCAAACTATGAAACCCTTCATATTTTCTTTTTTTATATATACTTTATTTTTATAAGTATTTTAAAACAAAGAAAAACATGAGACCACAAACAATACAGAGTATCTAGGTAAAGCTAAAGTAATAATATAAAGTATAAGTATCAAAAAACACATTTTTTAATATAACAAAACCACTTCTCCCAATATCTTTCACATCTGTCAGCAGAAAGTCTCAATGAAAAGGTCAGTCTCTCCATGTCATATATCTCGTGAATCCAGTCTGTGTTCTGTGTTATAGCCTTCTGCACTCTTGCTAATAATATTGACAAAAGATAATAATAATAATAACTTACACTTGTAATCCAAGTCCACTTTACAGGCTCGTCAAAGCCTCTCAAAGTGCTACACTATAGTCATTATTCATTCGCTCCATACTTGATGATGGTGAGCTACTATTGTAGCCACAGCTGCCCTGGGGCAGACTGACAGAAGCGAGGCTGCCAGTTTGCGCCATCGGCCCCTCCGACCACCACCAATCATTCACGCACACACCACACACAAGATATTTGTCAGATCTCTGCATCCCATGTGAAAGGTTACTCAAATAGACTTCAACAAATCTCAATGTCAAGCCCTGTCCAAACATACCCTGGATTGCTTCTATCACCAATGATCAGTAGGGGGCAATCTTGACACAGTACCAAAAGATATGAAAATGTCCAGCCCTGTCATTGCCACAATCTCTCCAGTGTTGAGCTTTATCTGGGTCCTTACAATGTTTGCTCCTGACATAAGGTGTTAAAAAACATACCATATTTTTCCACATAAATTCCCTCCAAAGATCCGAACAGAAGATCATGGTAGTTTTGCAAATATTCAACCAATCGTCCTCTGATATTTTAACATGAGCTTCCTTTTTCCCATGCCTCTTTAATATATATAGTAGAAATATTCTTTGCTGCTTGTAAAAATGTGTAGATTGTGGTTATTTATTTCTTGGGAGTATTGCCTTTACAAGTTTCTATAAAATTCTTAAATCACTTATTCCCTCAGTAAATTAAATTTTTCCTATCAAAATAATGCCTTAGCTGAAAAATATCTAAAGAGGTCATGTTTTGACCAAATTATGTGCGTTGGAGAGTTCCATGTAACTTTTCAAAACACCATTATTTGATATAGCCCAATAGCCAGTGATACCCCGCTGTGACCACTGTCGAAACCCATTATCTGTCCTCACTGGTAAAAACTCTGAATTAAAAGCCGTCCATCGCAGAAACCTGGCACTTTCTTTAGTGTTTTTGATTTTAAGTATTTTACTCCATATATCTATTGGTACTTTTAGGCAACAAATGTGAGTCTAAGTACTTTCTGAGAAGAGGCTAATCACTGAGCATGGACTGGAGAGGCACATCAAACTCTGACTGGTCAATCTCTTTCCATTTAGCCTCACAACAAGGATCACACCAACCTATTAGAACTCGCAGCTGCTTTATAGTGTCCTTTCAGACATGGCAAGGCTAGTCCACCCTCCGCCCTTCGTAACTGTAATATCTGAAATTTTATTCTTGTTTTTTTGTTTCCCCAAATAAAATTTGTAGCGTGTAGCGCTTTGAGAGGCTTTGACAAGCCTGTAAAGTGCATTACAAGTGTAAGGCATTATTATTTATTATTAAAATTTGAGATTGTTCTTTTCCACTCCTTGAATTGTTTGGAGGATATCCGAACTGACAGTGATTCATTTTTATTATGTCAATCCTATTATACATATTCATTGGCAACAATGACCATCGCTGTAGATCCACTTTAATATTGGAGCTTAACATGGTATAGTTTTCTTCAGAGATGACTGATAAATCCTTTGGTATATGTACTCCCAAGTATCTGATGCTTTTATTCTTCTAGCTAAAATTTGTCATCTTCGGAATCTCAGGAGAGGGTTGATAGTTAAAAGATATTATTTGGGTTTTCTGTAGAGTCATCTTATAACCAGAATATGTACCAAAATCCCACATCAAGGACAAAAGGTTAGGTAGACTGACTTTGGGGTTAGATAATGTTAAGAGGACATAATCTGCATATAAACAGATAAACAGGCTTTGTGTGTAGGGTCGACCTCTCATTTTGTGCGGTTCCTGTAGATGGTAAGTCAAGTGAGGAGAGAAAATGATTTTTAGATTTGGGACCATTTTCATAATAATTTTGCTTTATAAATTTTGACCTCGCTTTTATTTGATCTTCATAGTCTATTCAAAATTTGTTTTGTTTCATTAATCTTTGTTAAGATATAACCCTCCGGAACAGGTCTCAAACAGTAACAAAAAATGCTTTTACTTTTCAGTACATTTCAAAAATGTAGTGGAGTAGAAAGTACAGATACTACACTCAAATGTAGTGAAATAAAAGTAAAAAGTATCCACTACAAAAAAAAATCTACTTAAGTAAAGTACGGATACTTAAAATTTGTATTTAAGTATAGTACTGTACTACTTTTACTTTGTTATGTTCCACCAGTAGGCTCCAGGCAAATGTTATAAACACATAATAACTTAATTTTGTCCGGGATCTTTAAGGCGAACTCATGAAGATCAAGTGCCACAGCTCAGCACAACATCACCTTTGAGACTCATGTCCCTGCTCTATATTTAGCCAGCTGCTGTGACTGATCCTGATTCAATATTCTATTTGGTTCATCGTGCTGAGGACCAGATGTCACATGTGTCTAATAAGTAAGCAGACCACCACCTCTCGGAGACTAATGATGACCGATGACTACATGGATCAAGCTACACCAGCAGTTAGGATGGTCAAAAGTATTGAAAGTCTATATTACTAATATACTAATTGATACTAAAACTACACTGACAGGACAGAAATGAACCTTTCCTGAATATCTTTAGAATGATCTTGAACTGTATGAGAACAAGTATAAGACACATAGACTAGTATACTCCCATGGACCACTATGAACCTACTGAGGGATTACACAGATATAAGGCCACATGTGAAGAGAAAACAAAGTGCTACCATGTAAGTTGTGCACAGTATTATTCTCCTAGCATCGTGTAACAGGTGGATTCATTTTTTCCAATTACTATTTATTACAAAATTCCACCAAATAAGTTATTTTGTTGTAATTATTATAAAAATAGTTATTTAACTAATAAAAGTTTAGAAACATTGGCTGGTGCTCCTCATGCTCACAGCAGTTTTTGATGTGTCTTTTTGTTAAACACACATGTATTGTATCTTTTGGAATGTACTGTATTATTTTTATATGAAATGTATATATTTACAAATTGAGAGCTATGCAACTTTCTCTCTGCACCGCAGTCCCAAAAGCGCAGTTTGTGATTTGTCTTTTTGTTAAACAGTAAATCTTCCGAACTCGGATTGAGCCTCTGTCATCTTTAACACAAAACCCAGAACACAACATATCAAGAGGGCTGGAGTTTGAAATATTGGCATCGTAACAGCACTACCAGCAGTCCTAGATTAGTTCATTTTCATTCCAGTTATCTTTAGGTATGGTCTTTATTTAGTTCACCTTTTGTTTCCAGTTTAAGACAGAGGTTATTTCTTGTTTAGTCCTGAATTAGTGCCGCTTTAAGTGTAGTTTTGGTTTAGACTTGGTTTAATGCTGGCTTAGTTCTCGCTCTTGTCCTGACTGAAGGTGTGTTCACATTTGTCCTGGTTTGGTCCAGTTTTGAGCCCAGTTAAGTCCAGATGTAAACTTGGCTGGGTCCTGATTTAGTCCAGTTTCTGCCCTGGTTTAGTCCAGATTGAGTTCCAGGTTTTGTTCCACTTTAGTTTTAATTTTTTTAAGTAATTTTCACCCTTAGTTGAGATTTAAGTGAAGTCTTGGTTGAGACCTGGTTTAAGCCTCTTTTGGATCATACAGTTTATCTACGTGAGCATGCTTATTAACAAGGTTTAGTCCACTCCCTCATTCAGGGCTTAGTTCATGTTGAGTTTTAATGTAGACCAGGATTAGTCATACATTCACAGTTTTCAGTCATAAATCCTGTCTACGTTGTTTATGTAGAGGGTTAGATGGGTTTAGTTACCTTTGGAAAATCCCAGATGACTCTGTCTTCGCTGATGGGTGGTGGGAAGGGCAGCATCCCATTTCTGTTAACTGACATGATAACGCTGAAAAGAACAGAATTTAGAGTAAAACCAATGCATCTGCATGTCCACCTACCTCATCCCTGTGTCATAATCCCTCAAACTGACAGTCTATAGCCTAGCTAAGGTCAAAAGTAACCTTATGAAATGAATGATCTGTAAGTCCAGTTAATGAGAGCTAGCAGTTAACGCTAGTTTCGCCTCTATGATATTACAAACCACCTCTGCGTTTAACGTTCGATTGCGCATTATAATCCGGTAGAATCCGGTAGAATCCGGGTGAAATGCGCGGACATGAATCGATAACTCACCAAAAACGAAAGAACGTGGACAGCTGGACCCGTCCCTCCCTCGAGCTGCGCCTCGTGCACTGGACTCTGCAGGAGTTTCTATGGCAACCGACAACATGGGCGCGCACCACGTGATGTACAATGTGCTGCTCTCACAGGGCTGGAGGGATTCATCTAACATACTTTTAAATACAAACTAAACGGATAAAGCCTAAAGATCATCTGTAGCGGACTGGATGTTATCTGACACTGCAGGACCTCATGTAGCCAACAGGCAACTGTGTCTGTGACTGTCTCCTCAAAACAAGTGTTTTATTTAACTATGCAGATGAACAAGGCAATGAACCACAAAATTACAGTAATATTTACATTTCCATTTTCTATTGTGCTGCATGATTATTTGTAGTCTATAATAATAAGTAAAAGAGTCTAATCGATCTTTATCTATATTTGTTTCAAACATAGAGAATGATTTCAAATAGTTGTACTTGTCTGTTTTCTCAGTGGAAAGGATGGATTAAATGTTCTAAGCCCATCTCTTCATCAAAGCACCCACCAGACTGAACATGTGGTCTTGGGGGAAATGTCCAAACATTCAAGATGATTCAAATTAAGGCTATAGTCTTATTTGAAACACTGTTGTGTGCTTTCTGCTTGTTTGAGAGACCTCCACACATTACTATAGTAATATGTGTGTGGGTTAGGTCATTCTATAGTGATAAGGGTAAAATCTCAGTTAAAGAGTTAAAGTTGAATGGAAGTATAGGCTCTACTGTCTTTTTTTTTTTTTTTTTTACTAAATGTCAACTTCTTGAGGTGATCTCAATATAATCCACTCCCTTATTCTATGATTAGCCAGATCAATACTGATATAGGCCCTAGTGCAATGATACGGGCTACAGTTCATTGCTGATGACATGCTTTGGCTCGTGGTCACCAGAGGTGACCTGCTGGTCCCCCACAGACGGACCAACTTTGGTCAGAATGTATGGTGAGTACCTGTGGAATAGTCTCTCAGTAACTCTAATAGAATGTCCCACATACAGTTTTTTTAAAGCTCAAATGAAAAACTGATTATGGTCAAACCAAACATGCACTCCTCTATAGTAGCAATGTGATTTTAACTGTTCCATAGAGACATGTTTGCACGTATGGGCAAAATGTGAAGGAATGTAATTGTCTTGAATGAATGAGTGACCAAACTGACTGAAAGAATGGGGATTGTGTAATGAATGGAATGTGCAATATTTTGTATGGCGCAATAAGTGTATTTGTGCAATGAGAGTAATGTGCAATGAATGGAATGTGCAACCATGGGAACTGTGCAGTGAATGTAGTGTGCAATTTTTAACTTTACCCTTTTGTGACCCCAGCCCCTGGGACAACAGATGGAAACTAGCCTTTGGCTAAAATCTGGTGTATTTACTTTTATGTCGTTTCATGTCTTTTCATTAATATGCATTGTCCCAGTCAAATAAATAAATAAATAAATAAAGTATAAAGAGAGAGCAGATGAGCAGATCAAGAGTTATGGCAAAGTTTTCTACTCGTATCACGGGTGCACCGTGATACATGGACGCCAAGCAATGAGAGAATGGACGCCCCGGAGAAGACTTTAATGTCTCTCTAAACCTTTTATTCAACCTTATAATGGCCCTATCGGCTTGCTCTATTGTTCTCTTTCTTTCCTTTGGGTCTGAGGACCCAATCGAGGCCTTTAAGGCTTAAACTGTAAACAGTTTACAGTTTCAGTGTAGTTAGCTCCTCCCTTCAGATAGAAATAAAATAGAGACCACCAGCAATCTGACCAGAACTGAAGAAACGGCTTGAATGACCAGTGAAACATCTTCACTCGTACAATGTTTTGTCCAGCTGACAGATTTAACTTTGTTTTTTACAATGGATCAGACCTAGACACCTGAGTGATTACATAGACATAATGTGGAGTTACTCTGCTGTAGGCCCCTGTGAGCCTGTGAGCAGGGCAGCAGCTGACAGACCTAACAAAATCTGTATGTGTATGCGTTTTCTACTTATGATGTAAATCCTTTATCATTAAATCAATGGAATAATGTAAAGTTCAGGTGTGGGTTTAGATATTTTTTTCTTCTGCCCACTTTCTTTCGAGAAATGTGCTTTTTTGTTATAATGCTATAATAAGTGACCATGTAAATCACACATTGTTTCTTGGCACAAACTTGAAATAAAATGAATGAATCAATCAGTGGTTGGAGTTTAGGTTAAGGTTAAACAAGCAGTGACTGCAGGTAAGGTGATGATCATTCTCCAGGAATTGAAGATATACATCTATTTTATTCCATTTTTAATTGGGGCCAGGTCATGGGGGAAGCACTCTAAGCAGGGACTCCCAGACTTCCCTTTCCCTAGACACGGGCAGATGCTGGGGTGTCCTAGGCCAGACATAGTCCCTCCAGAGTGTCCTGGGTCTTCTCTAGGTTTTCCCAAAACAGCAGCTCTACTCCGAGCTCCTCACTCTACCTCCAAGGGAGTGGAGAGGGAGGGAGAATAAAAAATACAACAAAATCACACTACAACAAATCAAAACATAAATAATCACAAATAATAATCATAAGATTGGGGACAACAAACAAAAAGAACAGGTAGTGAAGAGCCTACTGTAGTTGCCTCCTATGCTGAGTAGATGGTGTGACATCATAAGGTGGTAGAAAAATCTACTGCAGTTGCCTCAGCAAGTAAAGACTTAAAGGAACAGTATGTAACCTGCGCTCTTACTATAATCACAACCTTAACCTGCACATAGCAGACACATACAAGTTTTTCTCATTCTCAATACATGAGCAGGCCATGCCTCATGTGAAAGCTTTAGAACCTCCAGAATCCACTCCCTGAGCTGCAGAGGCTGCACTAGCACTGATGTGCTGCGGTTTAGTAGTGACCATTCAGATCAGAAAGAAGCATTTTAGATTTAAACCAATTCTACTTTCTGATTGGATAATTATCTTGAGAACCAAAAAACACCAAATTATAACATAAACAATGTGGCCACCATGTCCATCGTTTCTGTAATCAAGAATAGCATTACAGTTGCTATCAGTAAAAGCTATATTTGATTTGAACATGTTACCTGTATCTGCGGACACTCTGTCCATTTCAATCATTCATGCTTTCGTACAAGATGGGTGTTTTTTTGCTTTTAACATTTATGAATGTAATACTTTACATGGGTAATAAACAGATTGTTTTATCTCATGAATATGACTTTTATCAAAGCTATTAGCTAAACAAAACATCTTGTTTTAACATATTGATGACATGCACATGGCATGCATATTTAGAGGTCATTTTCCAAGTATACAAATATAAAAAAAAAAATGTAAAAGGTTGGCAGGCAAAGAAGGAAACAATGACACTAACATACCACTATTTTTAATCTTCTGTTGTGTTTTTTTTTACAATATAATATAATGTAACACGTGAGTATTTAAAGTATTAAGAATGCAGTACTCTGATTGGACCATGTAACAGAATCATTACAAAATACATTTTAATGCAGTTATTCAAGTATTCTAACTAAATACATTTTACAAATTCTGCTATGTCTAAGTCTATGGGGGGATGTTCAGCAGTTTCCTTGGTGACACAATGCACACATTAGCAAACACCGCCCGTATGCTTTTAGATTGTCTGAAAACTAAAGAAAAAAATATTAAATAGATTTAAACAGTACCAGGAGCCTGAAAACAATATGAGCGTCCATGGTCCTGTTTAAGGGTTTCATTTTCAACAAAAAAGGTGAGCGTGACCAACTGAAAAACTGTTGGCTAATGCTAGCTAGCTTGTAACTGTAATTTTTCCTGTTTAACAGCACAAATCAGCTCACCTGGTCAGTTCATTGTGGTCAGATTGTGTTTAAACACAAAACTCAGATTCAAGTCAGACAACGCGGTGCCTCTGGAGATTTATTATTAAGAGATTTATTATGTAACATGAACAGTGCAGACAGATTATTTTTGGTCTTTAAAATTCCTTGATGATGATTGTTGGAATCATTGGGGGATTACAAAGTGTCCAATCAAATGGGTGTCACCGCTCCCTCTTCTTCCAGTGTCTTCAGAGGGAGATGGTGCGATGTCCCTGCTGTAGGTGGAAATGGATTAGAGGTGGGACAGGTCCAGGGATTAATTGGGTCCACACAGTCCCCCAGCAGCACCTTCTGGTAGTGTCCCTTTGTGTCCTTCTGGAGACACAAATAACAGGCTCATGGTGAGGTCATGACCATGGACATGGGTGTATAGTAGTCTATATGTGGCCTTGTATCTGTGAACCTACCTGGACCACTGAGGAATCCCTCAGTGGTTCCATAGTGGTCCATGGGTGTATACTAGTCTATGTGCTCTTATACTTATTCTTATACAGTTCAAGATTATTGTAAAGCTGTTCAGGAAAGGTTAATTTCTCTCCTGTGAATGTGAATTTTCAGTATTGATACCTGCAGAAAGTATCTAGTGTCAATACTAGTTTTAGTATTGATTAGTGGGATCTCCCACTTGTCTCATAGAGATTGCTAGGTTTTTATTTTATTTTGAGGAAGATTCCTGGGGGCCCTTCACTTTAAAAAACATCATAGTGCGTCTTTATGCATGTTATGATATAGACATCAAAGAGTGTAGAAGTTTATATCAAATGCATCCACTTTACCAAGAGCCCAAAACATGCAATAAAACAAGATGATTTGGTGAGAAAACATTGTAACAAGGTTAAAGTCTCTTAAAGTACGTGATAGGGTGAGGATAGTTACCACAATGTCCTCTTGCAGGTGACGGTTGTACATGGCGTAGTACTCCTCCACGATCTTCTTCAGGTCCACCTCAGAACGGCTCACAAGCACTCGGATCAGAGATTGCTCACATGTGCCATAGCCCTGTCAGGAGAAACATCTTAATTCAGCAGAAGACTACACAAGAGAAGAGGAGAAGACGGGAGCAGACGGAGAGGAGAGGACAAGAGAAGGAGCAAAGAGTAGATAGGAAGAGAGAAAAGAACAGTCTCACCCTCATGGCCTCATGCAGTTTCTCTGCAAAGAAAGCCGGTGTGTTCCAGCACACTTTGACTGTAACATACACAGATCTTCATTTTTAAGATTGTTAATGTAATGTATAATTAATAATTGTAATTATAATGTACAGGCCTAATACAGACAGAGACAAATAGAGAAGTATACACAGACAGGGGGAAAAAGGGGAGGGGTCTGACCGATGTCGACAAGACAATCCTCGATGTCCCCTCTGAGCTCTAACTGCAGGGCCTTGGGCAGGGACAGGTCGCTCAGACAGGCATACCTCTGGAACGCTGCAGGAACACACACAGTCAGATCTGAGGCTTGAAGTCCTTTATAACAGCATGGGAAGCCAACACATTTAGTTACAATGTCCAAACACGTTGACTGCCCATGTTGTAATAAAGGATTTTTTTTAATCTTTCATACTACAGTGCCTCGGATCTCTACTTGACTGCTGCACACACACCTTTTTGGCAACACTGGAAAGTCAATCGCTATTTATTTTTAAATCCTAACCTTTTTGGTAACATCCTAGCAGAGCACCTGTAGAGAACTCTCTTGACCCACTGATGCACTCACAATGTATTAGTTGTTTTAAAGCAGTCTTCTACTATAACCTGTATCTGGAGTATTTGGCTGTTTATTCATTTCATACAAACACTTAACACTTTAAAAAAATGACAAGAATGAAGTGTGTTTACCCTTTGACATAATGTGCCATGTAAACAAAGATGACAGGCGCACACTTAAAAAAGTTAAACGAGTTAATTAAAAAGGTGCCAAATCAAACAATGACAATAACCAATCAGTGTTCAGCATCTCAGAGCTGAAGCCCACTCAGTTTTATGGAACAAACTGTGGTCAGCTTCACACAGAGCAAACTGCAGAACAATAATTTAAATATGTTTGTTTGTTTCCTACAGATCCACATCAAAAGATCTTGTTTCAAAAAGTTTAATTTGGCAGAGAACAACAATGATCATATGGACAATACTAGTCCCACCACATCCACACAAAGTCTATGTCTGCCACAGGCTCAGAACAATGAAGCACTCCCTGAGCATCCCCTCTCTGCAGCTGCACCCAGCCCGAGGAGGTACTTAGTCTGGAGAGAAGCCCCGAGGAGGTACTCACTCTTGGAGAGCTGGGCTGTGCTGCGAGTGGTCAGGATTTCGATGAAGGCATCCACATTGGTCCCTTTCTGTTTCTCCCCCGCCGCCTCAAACAGAATCTGCAGGACACAACACACATGGAGACAGGTATATCAAGACAAAAAGAGAAAATGAGATTCAAAGAATTATTTAACATGTGCTTATACTTCCAAATACTCATGTAAACACACACTAAAAAGTACCCACTGACACCTGTACCACCAGAGTCTCTGCGCCAGGGTCTGTCTGTACTGTTTTGACCAGGGGTCACATATGCCCCCATTGGGCATATTAATCCGCCCGCCGAACGTGACCGACTTATATTACAATAATAGGTATAGGTAAACCTTGTTCAATTTATGGGTAAACCTTGTTCAATTTACGTTTCTCGAAAGATGGCGCACTTCAGCTACATCAACCTTCTTGGCATATATTACTCTCTTATTCTCTTATCAGCCCTTCTGCAAAAATGTGCTTATCAAAGAAAAGAAAGTGGATAGTGAGCGCTGAGTGTTTAATATGGAGAGGACCACACACACCAAAGTACCAAGGCAAGTTTTTGCTGGTATTCAAATTAGCAAAAGCTGGCAATCCTTTCTCCGAAGGCAAATTTTTTAAAGAATACATTTGGAAAACAATTTGTACAATGAGCCTTGCATATTCATGCTTTACTACATGTTACACGCCAAATCTCTAATGTACTGTATTTTCCGGACTACAGAGCGCACCTGACCCGCATGCTTTGATTTTAGGGGAAAAAAATTGTATAAGCCGCACTGCACCATAAGCCGCAGCGGTTTAAAAACTGGAAAAAAGTAGCGGCTTGTAGTCCAGAAAATACGGTTTTTATATATATATATATATATATATATATATATATATATATATATATATATATATATATATATAATATATATATATATATATATATATATATATATATATATATATATATATATATATATATATATATATAATACATATATATATATGTATATATATCTACCCAGCCCCTCTGTCAAATTTTAGAACCTATTGTGGCCCATGTGTCAAAATGTTTGCACATCCCTGGTTTAGACTGTGTTCCTCAGTGTTGGTGCTAGGGGGCAAATACCTCGGCATCCTTCTGGGCCAGCTGCATGTCCACCTCTGTGCTAGTGTCTCTGCTGCTCCTAAACAGAGCCAGGAGGGCCTTCTCAAAGTCTCCTCTGGCCTCACTCTTCAGCACCTCCTCCAGCTCCACACTGTACTCTGTAAACAGCACACAGCAGGACTAAACCAGGACTGAACCAAGACTGAACCAGGACTAAAACAGGGCTAAAAACAAGGCTTATCCAGGACTATACCATGACTAAACCAGGACCATATCAGGATTGCATCAAGCCCACTGTAGACTGTTCTTAGCTGAATCAAGACTAAACCTTGACTAAACCAGGCCTATAACATAAAATAGGTTCACAATAGAGCTAAACTGAGACTAATCCAAGACTAAACTAGGACTAAAAGGCTAAACCAGAACTAAATTGAGACTAAAACCAGCCCAAGTCCACATACATGACTTAGACAGAATGGAATTCACACAAACACAGCAGTAAAAGGCCCTCTGTCATCAAACTCCGGAGCAGCTCATTTGAGTCTAAACAGGCACTTCAGACCCAAACATATTTTGAGTTAAAAGTTGTTTTTCAACAGCACCCACTAATCATTGGGCTGAAGGTTCCATTCCCACTCTGGGAGCATGTTTGTATTCTTGACAGTGTGTCTACTCCCCCATAAGAAGGATTACAATGGTTACCACTCAAATTAAATGAGTAGTATACTGCACGCATCTATGCAAATATACTCAAAGTTTTCAAGCCAAAGTACACAGGTACATCAGACAGTTACAGTGACAAAATTTACTCATTAAAAGGTGGACTATGAAACTTTTCTTGTTTACTTGCCACCTGCTGGTCTCCATGGAGATGTTATTGCCATTCCTCAAATATTCCACTGTATGGCATGAAACTTATCTGTCTCCATGGAAACAAGCAGAAGCACCACCAGGCCAAGTTACAGCTCAGCCTAGATGCGATCCCACTCACAGTAAGAATGCATGTTTTTAAAGGTGTTGTTTTTGCAAAATACCCCGGTAATTTAAAATATGCAAGATAGACAAGATTTGCAGAGAATTCCCACCTACCTTGTTTGAAAACCCTGGTGATCTCCTGGATCTGCTCTTTGGTTCTTGTGGCCAGGATCTCCACCAAAACATCTTCGTCTGTTCCTAAACCCTGAGACACACCACAGTTCCATCATAATCCATCTGAGAAGTTTCATATCTTCTGTCCTACAAGTGAGGGTCTTGTGGCCGATGAGAGCTGTCATTTACCTTGGTGGCCTTCCTGATGCAGAAGGCGTCAAACTGTGCTGGAGTCATGAGCAGAGCTAGGGACACATCCTCCAGATCGTGTCTCAGAGCAGACTTTAGATCTTTGTCCAGACGCTGCTCACAATAGAACATCAGCATGTTATGGTTACATGGTTACTCATCAGTGGTAGATTTATTTCTGTGCTGGACCCACACTACTTCTCCATTGGTGGACCTACTTCTGCTGTGGTGAACTTACAGTAGCTTTTCCTGTCGTGAACCTACAGAACTGCTGTGGTTGACCTACAGTACCTGTCCTGTGGTGGACCTTCTCCTGTGGTGGACCTACAGTACCTGTCCTGTGATGGACATTCTCCTGTGGTGGACCTATAGTACTGCTGTGGTGGACCTACAGTACCTGTCCTGTGGTGGACCTTCTCCTGTGGTGGACCTACAGTACTTGTCCTGTGGTGGACCTTCTCCTGTGGTGGACCTTCTCCTTTGGTGGACCTACCTTTCCGGTGGTAGCCTCATACACAGCCTTGATCTTCTGCCTCTGTTCATTGCTCCTCATCACTAGTACAGAGATAATCACGTCCTCATCCACGCCTGACACACAGACACCATCAGAACCAGAGTGTTTGAACACGTCTCATTGGCCACTCACATATCACATGACTTACCTTTGGCTTTGATGGCGCTCTGCAGGACAGAGGCATCATGGCTGGCGTTGAAGTTTGGGTATGGAGCCACTGTGCCGAAGTACTTGGGGTTTGGGTGTCCCCTTCCCCTGCGCAACAAAACAACATCTGCACTTGACCTTTGACCTGTCACCATAGACTGTGGTGTACAGAATGCCTCTCTCTTAAACCTGTGTCTGTGAGCTCTGGAACAAACTGCTGAGCTGTGGAGCCTGTGGAATTCTGTACACTGCCAAAATAAATATTCTTTAGTTTGTTTTTTAAAATAGTTTTAAAGCTAATTATGTAGTCTGTGCTCTTACGGTTTCAAAAAGGTACTACAATCACAACTAAGGTTGCCAATGCCTTAACCTGCAGATAGAGGTCACATACAAAACATGTCATGCTCATGTAGAAGTTTAGAACCTCCAGAATCTACTACTACTACTTCACTGTTGTCAAAGACACTACTGGGGCATCAGGTGTATTCATAGATGATGCACTCACCTTCACTGTGTCGTTGTCATCAGATTTGCGATCTTTGATGATGCCATTAAAAAACTTTGTGAAGAACGCCATGTTGCTTTCTGGACAAGTGGATCTAAAATGTCTCTCCAAAACAGTGTGTAGTTTGTGTCTTGTGTGAGGGAGCACACCTGCAGCTCTGTCTTAAAAGTGGGTTGGGCTGCTTACCTGAGACAGAGGGGCGGGGATAATACAGTGGCCATGCCCCTCAGTGTAAGTTACCCCTGCCTGTTGTCTCAGACTGCATACCTGAAGCAGAGGAGAAGGGTTCATTATAATGACCACACCCCTATGAGCTAGCCCGGTGCCTCTGTCTCAAGTGTGGGTTAGGCTACATAACTGTGAGGAGATGGACCGGTTGAGCCAGGTCCTGAACAGTGGAGTCAGGCAAGTGACTTCTGTTTATACTGGCTTCATACAGAGCAGAAGTACTTTTATACTGGCCTTATACTAAGCAGGAGTGTTTTAATTCTGGCCTTAAACTGAGCAGGAATATTTTTTATACTGACCTTATGCAGATCAGGAGAGAACTTTTATACTGGCCTTATACTAAGCAGGAAAGTTTTTATAATGGCCTTACACTGGGCAGTAGAGTAGTTTTATACTGGCCTGATACAGAGCAGGAGTACTTTTATACTGCTTTAGACTGAGCAGGAGTACTTTTAAACTGGCCTCATACTGAGAGCAGGAGCACTTTTATACTGGCCTTATACAGAGCAAGAGTACTTTTATACTGGCCTTACAATAAATCGCAGTACTTTTATACTGACTTTATACTGAACAGGACAACTTTATACTGACCTTATACAGAATAGGAGCACTTTTACACTGGCCTTATACAGAGAAGGAATACTTTTATACTTGCCCTATAGAGAGTAGGAGTACTTTTATACTGGCCTCATACAGAGCAGGAGTACTTTTATACTGGCCTGATACAGAGCAGGAGTACTTTCAGACTAGCCTGATACAGAGCAGGAGTACTTCCAGACTAGCCTGATACAGGGCAGAAAGTACTTTTAAACCAGCCTCATACAAAACAGGAGTACTTTTATACTAAACTTATAAAGAGCAGGAGTACTTTTATACTGACCTTATAAAGAGCAGGAGTACTTTTATACTGACCTTATAAAGAGCAGGAGTACTTTTATACTAGCATGATACAGAGCAAGAGTACTTTAATACTGACCTCATAATAAACTGGAGTACTTTTTATAGTGACCTTATACTGAACAGGAGTACTTTTATACTAGCATGATACAGAGTAGGAGTACTTTTATACTGGCCTTATAATAAACCAGAGTACTTTTATACTGACCTTGTACAAAACAGGAGTACTTTTATACTGGCTTCATACTGAGCAAGAGTACTTTTATACTGGCCTTGTACTAAGCAGCAGCTCTTTTATGCTGGCCTTATACTGAGCAGGAGTATTTTTATACTCGCCCTACAGAGAGCAAGAGTACTTTCATCCTGGCCTTGTACTAATCAGGAGTACTTTTATGCTGGACTTATATAGAGCAGGAGAACTTTTATACTGCCTTAGACTGAGCAGGAGTATTTTTATATTGTCCTTATAATAAACCGGAGTACTTTTATACTGACTTTATACTGAACAGGAGAGAGCAGTTTTGAAGTCATGAGGTCTCACTGAATGTGCATGTTTTTAGTTTATTCTGTGGAGCCTTTGCATAGTTTAGTTTTTACTAGAGCTTCAACTAAGGGTACTTACTGATTACACATTTGGTGTGACATTTGGATGCGATTTTTGTTTTCAGCACATGGCATGCATTTTTGTCATCTGTAGAAGAGCAGAATATTGAATATTTATTATTATTTACATCATTAATTAGTTGTGAATAAGAAAATAAAATAAAAAATTACAAAGAAGAAGGTTACAGTTAATAGTCTATGCCCTTATTTGTGCAATCATGCAGTTCAGGAGAGACTGATTAGAAAGTTATTGCATTAAAATTTTAAGTATTTCAAGGAGTCTGTAAAGTACTGTGTTCGTCTGGCATGCACTGATTACTGATCTGTCAGAAGGAGCAGGCAAACTCCACTTATATGGTTCAGGGACGTTTATTCAGGAGGAGGGAGCGGGTGACATTGAGGGACTGATTGTTACACAGGCAGTTTTGTGGTGGTGTATCCGTATATAGGTGGGTGTGTGTGCAGGTGTGTGTGGTTATCTGAAAGGATGACAAAGTATATATGCATTAGCATCGCCAATAAACGATACACTGAAATAAACTAAGGAAAAATGGCATGTTATTACACAAGGGAACCACAGGGGGGGCGCTTTCTTAATTTCTACGTAAACCTTAAGTATAAATATAAATGTAATAATGAACAAATGGGTAAAACTGTACAAAATTGGTAAATACACTATTTACAGGAGGATGAAGGGAAGAATATTAGCTATTGCAATAGGATGGACAATGGATGGACACAATTGAAGCGTTGTTATGTGGTAATTGCTCGTGGAGCACAACGAACAATAAAAATACACATTTGTAATTAAACTGGCTAAATAGAACATTCATTCACCAATTACAAACAATACTTACATCGTATGAACGCACAAAGTACTCATACACACAAGATTAGGCAGGATGACGTGCGAACAACACGGGGCTCCGCTTCTAAGTGAACTTTCGGGCTGCGGGCCTTCTAGAACTACAATGATAACAGTTGCACCATGGGTAATGAAGTCCACCGGACTTTTAACAGAGCCCAAAAATGAAGGGTGAGCAATGCCAAAAATAGTTCTGCGTTGGCCGGGAATCGAACCCGGGTCAACTGCTTGGAAGGCAGCTATGCTAACCACTATACCACCAACGCATGCAGTACGAGATCCGTCTAAAGATTTAAGTCTCCTGCCGTGCATGCTATTCAATCTGCCTATTGGTGGACAATGTATTAGTCTGCATGTTTTTCAGAAGGAGTGTATTAAATTTGAGTGAGGCCACAGGTAGCAGATGCTAACAAAGAAAACAACGGTGTCGGAAAGCTGTTGATCCTCATGTTGCTCTCCATGTGGACTGTGGAGAGGACACATGGAGAAGAGCAGACCTCTCTGACCAACGAGCAGACCATCACCATTGTGCATCAGGACAGGCTGCTCACCGGCCGCTTTAGGTCTCCCAAAAAGAAGGCTGTTTACATAGATGGCATACATAGGCTGTTTACATAGATGTAAATAGTGTGTGATTTTGCTGAGATCTATTTATTTATTTATTTATTTATTAACACTGTTGACACTTTATTCTTATTGCACGAAATTTTATTCTTATTTAATTGACATTTTATTCTTATTCATAAATTTCTATCCTGTGGTTGTGGCATCTGTTAACTAAGAGAATTTTCCTTCGGGGATCAATAAAAGTGATTCTGATTTCTGATTCTGATTTATGCAGGAGTTGACAGCACGACAGTCACCTCCAACAGATGCACCAAGTGTGGAGAGCCCCGCACTACAGACACCACCAGAGCCAGTTTAAAGGCAGAATTTACTGCCTGAACTGGGAGACACTCATCAAGGAGCAGTGGATTAGAATGATGAGGAAATAAACATCTAACATTATTATTTCATTATTTTTTCTGGGTGAGAGGTACACAGGTCTTTTGTAAATATATGTGGAATTTGTAGTAAATAGGATACTTTTGTGGGTAAACACTGTAATTTATAATGTAATTTGCTGAGCATGTATATATTAGTTATAGGATGTAAATATGTATATAATATATTCTTGTGTACATACTTTTATAATGGATATTTTCTGTTATTGAGAGGAATAAAAATTCCCAAATTTCTCAACTGTCAATACTGTGTTTTTGCTTTTTCTTGTGATTGGTTGATGGATGATAAATATACTAAAAGAAATAAAAAAACAACAACACATAAATATTATTATATACTATATATTTATACTATATTATTTTAGACATACAGTCACTATATTATGTGATCTAATATTAATGAGATAAAATGAGGGTCACAAACTCTAGTGGACTGACTGGACAGGTCATAAATCATAAAGTTCATGTGGGGTGCATGCACCTGCTGTGACTGGACAAACAACTGGGAGTCACAATTTGACCCGGCCTCAGATTTGCAGCTCCCTCTGTCTGAATGAGACTATATAGAAATATATAGATATAGATGGACATAGAATCTAATGGACTGATGTTAAACCAGTGGAGATTTGAAGTAGTATTAATAGTAGTAGTTAAAACATAATATCCATAAATAATTGTATTTTTTAACATTCAATAGCAATTGTATTGTAATGTTCATAGCAATGTTACACAATAAACAAGATATTTCGAATCTTCTTAGTTAAATAGGACTTGTTTTGTATTTCTCTCTGTGAATGTGTTTTTAAACATTAGCTAAAACATGCGCCCAACGTGGGGCTCGAACCCACGACCCTGAGATTAAGAGTCTCATGCTCTACCGACTGAGCTAGCCGGGCAAGTTCTGTCCGGAGGTTTCAGGCGCTCCTATCTAACACTGATCTACACAAAACACTACATCGGCGATGTAGTGACAAAAATGGTCAAAGGCTAAACTCATGGCAGTGCAGAGACCGCGGCATGTCTCTGTGGCGCAATCGGTTAGCGCGTTCGGCTGTTAACCGAAAGGTTGGTGGTTCGAGCCCACCCAGGGACGGACTTTTTAGTCCGTCCCTGGGTGGGCTCTTTTTAGTTGGAAATATTACATGTTGGTATATTTTCTCAGTTTTAGCGTCGGCGTGGAGGACAAGAGCAGATCAGCACAGATATAATAAACTCGCCGTTATATCAACTCGATTTATGAGGCCATTTCGTATCAGGATTTTGATACCATATTTACGGACAAACTTATTAGCGTGTCATGAGGGACGGGAGAAAGTTACGTCGGAGAAGATGCGGTCGCTGATAAATTTACAGTTTTTGTGCGGCTCGGTAGCAAATGGACCACAATAATATAAATATAATTTTATTTTAATATTTCAGTGTATGTGTCATACACAATCCAGTACTCACATTAGCGACGAAAATTCAAATTGGGAGTGTTGTACAGTTGGATTAAAACAACCGTTTTGACAAGTACATCGTATGCATTGGTGGTTCAGTGGTAGAATTCTCGCCTGCCACGCGGGAGGCCCGGGTTCGATTCCCGGCCAATGCAGCTACTTTTTCAAGAAGAGAAAAACTTACTTACTGGTTTACTGTTTCTTTATGTAAAGGACAAAATTTAAACATGTCCAGTAGTGTATTTCTTTGATTACTGAATTGATTGGCCGTGCCCCAATTCACTGCTATATCCCATCATGCACCGCGCCTACGCAAAAATAGAAGAAAATAGAGTCCGCTACGCAATACACGTTCAAATGTTCGTACTGGTTTATGTCACCTACAATGCGACATGAAACTGTTTAATCTGAATAAAAATCTGTACAGTTTGTTTGAGGATTAAAAACCTGAGCAGCTCTGACACACTCGGGTTTATTTTACAGAACTTTCTTCTGGGCTGGTTTGAGGTTGAACTGTAATATACCACTTTATGTACAACTAATCAGTGTTCTCTGGTTTATAGACTATGAATGTATGAATGTCATTACGTTTTAACAAGGTTTATTTTCTTAAAGTTATTTAGTAACTACAAGTGGGAAAAAATCACCTCGAACCTTATATTTGCCTATTGATATTCAAAGAGAAATATTAATTCCTTATTTCATTCAATCTAAACAGAAATAAAAGGCTGCGACACCTTGACTCTAAATAATAAATAATTAAAAATAACGTACGTCACGTACGTAACATACGCGCAAAGACAGCAGTGGAAGTGCGGTCTGTGGTGTAGGGCTGTCCCCACTCGACAAGATGGCGGCTACAATGAGAACTACCATTCTCGGCCGGAAGTTTCGAACCGTACTTTGCGACCCGCACTTCGACAGTACATCGAACTGTGCATTTGGCGAATTGGGACACGGCCCTTGTCTTTCCTCTCTGAACTCTGAGCACACAGCAAAAACTGAAACCATTCAGTATGCCAGCCATTATTCTATGAATTGCGTATTTTCAGATCGCTGATCACGTAGTCTCTGTGGCGCAATCGGTTAGCGCGTTCGGCTGTTAACCGAAAGGTTGGTGGTTCGAGCCCACCCAGGGACGAGATCTTTTATAATCTGTTTTGTACATCAAATGAGGATTCTTTTTTCTATGAAAACTTTCTTATTGACAGGGCATAAAAGATTCTTCTGGATTTATGTGTACTACTAATGTATTAGAAAGAAATATAGAAATGTTATGGTTTAGAATGTAATATATTATTCCACAGGCTTTATGATATATTTATATTATACTTAATTTGTTGTCTTTGTTTTTGCATGGCAAAAGAGTAAAGAGTATAAAAATCCAGACTGTTTACAGCTCCAGAGTAATCCAGAGTAAAGTGCTAACATGTTGCCGCTTTCTCGTGCACAGAGCTAACACTGCAGAAACACATGCTGCTCTTTGTGTGTTTCGAGAAAATGTTTTCAAGGACAATCCTTCATAATGTATGTACACTAGATAAACGCCTGTAGGGAACATTGTACTGGTTAAAACGATTTAAACCTGATCAGCTGAAGAGTTTAAAAACAGCAACTCATTTTTGCATACTTTCTTCCTATTGGACAGAATGAACAAAGCGTCTGCTCTGATTGGACAATTTGGGAGGAAGTGTTTCTTGCAGTCACAACCATGAGTGAGCTGACAGTGCCTGCTTAGCCCTTTATAAACCACACGGTCAGACATGACTATCGTGTTAGTTCGCTAACACATATACTAAATTGGAACGATACAGAGAAGATTAGCATGGCCCCTGCGCAAGGATGACACGCAAATTCGTGAAGCGTTCCTCATTTTATATTGAGAAAAAAGTATCGTTTTACTGCCCTACATTTTTTGTAGACTATGCTTATATTCTCTAAGCAAAACCACATGACCCGGACTGCCTCTATTGTTGTCTAAAGACTGTCTAAACATGGCTGCTGCGTCACTGAGAAACATCAACTAAAACCAAAGAAAGTCCTTTTGGGTCTGAAAAATGAGCTGCTCTGCTGCTCCTCTGAGGCCCAATCACACTGTTTCTGCTCCTCTGGCCCCATCACACTGTCTCTGCTCCTCTGAGGCCCCATCACACTGTTTCTGCTCCTCTGAGGCCCCATCACACTGTTTCTGCTCCTCTGGCCCCATCACAATGTTTCTGCTCCTCTGGCCCCATCACATTGTCTCTGCTCCTCTGAGGCCCCATCACACTGTCTCTGCTCCTCTGAGGCCCCATCACACTGTCCCTGCTCCTCTGAGGCCCCATGATCACACTGTTTCTGCTCCTCTGAGGCCCCATCACACTGTCTCTGCTGCTCTGAGGCCCCATCACACTGTTCATATTTTTACATCTAAGCAAATGCACATGCAATATTTGTAACCCGAATAAGTAATAAATACAGAAACAGTTAATTAACAAGTTAAAAAGTAGTAGACATATTTTACATCTGGCCCTTTGAGAGCAGCCATTTTGCTGATGTGGCCCTTGGTGAAGATGTGTTTGACACCCGTGCTCTACAACATAAAGCTCAAGTGGTGCCCACAAACACAGAGGGAAAAGTGAAGGGGGAACGAGAACAAGACATGGAAAAAGCCCTCTCAGCTTGTGATTATCCAAAATGGGCTTTCAATAGATCCAAGTGAGCTAACAAAAAAAATCCAAAAAACAGAACAACAGGGAATCTGAACCCAGAAGCAAAGGTAACTATTCCTTACACACATTTTGGAAATGGAAAACTTTTATCTCACTTTTCACCTCTCTTATCACAATTCTAGCTATTCTCACTGTCTGTGGCTGCTGTTTCATCCCTTTCCTTGTACTGTGGTTAAACAGTTTTTGTGACTGTGAATTTTCCTAGAGAAGTTGCTGCTGCAAAAATGGCATTACTTCCTACTTCTCCTAACACCCCTCCTCCTGCTTACATCACAGTTATGTCTGACTCAGGGACTGAAGACAATGAGTACTAGAATGTCCTATAATATTGTTTTTGGGAAATTCATGTTTTTGATTTTCGGGTTGGTTTTGTGATAACATGACTATGTACAGTACTGTGGATCAGTGACGTGCAGTGCGGTTTGTGGCTGGTGAGGCACTGATGTCGTCACAATCAGTTTTTACAAACATATAAACCAGGTGTCAGCGACTAAATCTGACCCCGGGACAGTTTTTTTTCCCAGTCATTTGGGGCCAGAATGAAAAAGAATTTCAAAATAAAAGTTCCGAAGTCTGTATGAAATAGCTCTAATAGTATGAAATAAAAAGCTGGTTTTGTATTGTTTTTTATCCTCATTCTGTTTCCCCAATTTTCAATGGATTGAAGTCATTTGCTCCAGACGTCCCGTTGCAAACCCTTTAGCTCTTTTAACGTTGGTCTTCCTTTAATTATAACCTCCTGCTCCTGTTAAATAGAAAATAACTTTATAGTACAAATCATTGGATACATATAACCTGACCTGACCGCACGTCACTGTTACAATGGATAATCTGTACATGGTTTGTTTAGTCTACTCATGGATGTGTATGCTTTTGCCTTTATCCTTAACATTATATTTCTTGTTTTAGTTTTATACTTCTTTATTTGTTATTTGTTTAGGACTTTATGTCATGCTTTTTCCTTTAATAAAAAAAAAAGAAAATCTGGTTGTTTGATATTGTTTTTCTTTTCACTGTTTCACACCATGTGGCCTGGTGTGTGAAAAGGGGACATTTGTAATGATAATTGTAATGTGTATGATCTGTGATATGCCTCGTTCACGCTTGAGCATCGTTTGTCTAGTTCCAATGTGGAGACTGCTGACAGTGTGTCTGCTCCTTGGTAACACACCACCATGTGCTTTTTCCTCTTCTCTCACTGTTTTCATATGGTGTCGGTTGCATAATGGAAGTTGTCCTCTTTGTGAGTCCTGTGCCCTTGTTTGTTAATCATAACTCCAGAACAGCTTGTAGTTGAGCCTTATTGTGCAGACCGTTAGGTCACATTAAGTTTAAGTGAGTTTGGACAGGACCCACCCTCTTCTCCTCAGTGAGTTATCGGACTGTCCCGGGCCCGCGGTTAGTCAGGCGTCTACAGCTCCAAATATTTAGGAGATGCTTATTGTGCTGACAGTATCAGTACTCGGAGTACTTGTACTCGGAAAAAAGTGGCATTGTTGCATTCGTAACTGTTATTAATAATAATAATTCGATTCATAATTAAGATCTGTGTAAACCCTCAGTCGTCCAGGTCTGATCCATAGCAAGACGAAGTTCAAATCTGTCAACTGGACAAATCGTTGTAGGAGTGAAGACGTTTCGCTGCTCATCCAAGCCGCTTCTTCAGTTCTGATCAGATCGCTGGTGAACACTGCCTTATATCTATCTGCAGGGAGGGGCTAACTCTTTAGAGAGAGTTAGCCCACGTCTTCACTCCTACAACGATTTGTCCAGTTGACAGATTTGAATTTCGTCTTGCCATAATTAAGATCTAAGTTGTAATTGTTGTGGAAAAAGAAACCGATAAGTTACCCAGCTTGAGAATGTCTTTTTATAAGCTGCTCTAAACTCAGACACCTGACTCCTCGTTAGTATAGTGAGTATCTCTGTCTCAAAGACAGAGAAAACGAAATTAATGCAAAGGGAAGAGAATTCAGTATGAAAATCCGAGCTATTTACAGCTCCAGAGCAATCTGGTACAGTTAAAATAATATGCAAACTGTAACTTGCATGGCCTGAAAAGTGCCTGGATGATTTCTAATGCAAAATGCTTGCTTTTGTGATTTATTTATTTTTTCAGAACGAGTGGTTACCTCTGGTGCGAGGTGTTTGGCTGCTCTTCCCCGGCTCATTCAGCACAGACGGAGGTGGGGCTTGTTGCCGCTTTCTCGTGCACAGAGCTAACACTGCAGAAACACATGCTGCTCTTTGTGTTTCGAAAAAATGTTTTCAAGGACAATCCTTCATAATGTATGTACACTAGATAAACGCCTGTAGGGAACATTGTACTGGGTTAAAACGATTTTAAAACCTGACCAACTGAAGAGTTCAAAACAGCAACTCATTTTTGCATACTTTCTTCCTATTGGACAGAATGAACAAAGCGTCTGCTCTGATTGGACAATTTGGGAGGAAGTGTTTCTTGCAGCCACAACCATGAGTGAGCTGACAGTGCCTGCTTAGCCCTTTATAAACCACACGGTCAGACATGACTATCGTGTTAGTTCGCTAACACATATACTAAAATTGGAACGATACAGAGAAGATTAGCATGGCCCCTGCGCAAGGATGACACGCAAATTCGTGAAGCGTTCCTCATTTTATCATGAGGCAAAAAAATATCTTTTTCCAGTCCTACATTTTTTGTAGACTTTGCTTATATTCTGTACGCAAAAAGTAATGATGCGTTCACACCGGTGAACACCTCTAGTTGGACGCGCCTTTGCATTTGAGGGCAGGCGCCTCCGACGCGAGTTATTCATGAAAATCGAAGCTCTTTAGAGCTCCACGACAATGACTGTTAAAATCTGCCAAAAAAAACCCACACAAAACTCTGAGAATGTCTTTTTTCAAGGTCTTCTATAAAAATGTGTGCGATTCCTCGTTAGTATAGTGGTGAGTATCCCCGCCTGTCACGCGGGAGACCGGGGTTCGATTCCCCGACGGGGAGGCATTACATTTTTCATAACCCACATATAGTTATGATGAAATTAAGACTAAGTTCCACTACTATTTTAGCCTGAAAGTTGCCTTTGTATTTAAACTTTATTTAACTTGGAAAGTCCCATTGAGATGACTAATCTCAGCAGCACAGTACATCCGCATACATTTAGACAATCACAAGAATTTGTAGTTTAAAAACGATTACAACCCATATATCTAATTTCAAAACCTTTCAACGTTCATTAAAACTGACTGAAATTTATTTCAGGTTGTCTGTGTACAGTACTGAAATGCTGTTTTACATATTTCTGTACAAACACTCAGTACAGATGGATTCAGGACTTTCTACTACTCTAATCTCTGCTTATTCACCTCTCACTGGAAGACACAAGATCAAGGCCAGACCAGCTTACAAGCGGACTAAGTAGCTGCTTAGAGACCACCACAGAGGCCCCGAGAGCCCATACATTTACACTGAAACTAAGCACTCAGGTGTTTATACTACCCTATATTTCCCACTAAAACAATTACATGTGTTTTATTTCAGTAGCTAAATATGCTGCCTACATCTGTTTTTTGAGTCGGACAGTGGACAGCTATATGTTTACAGTAGTGTGAAGGCCCCCCTTCCCTTGAGGTGCGCTCTGTGTGCGTTGAGGCAGCGGAGGTACATCATGAATTAATTTGAATGGGTGTTTTACTAGTTACACCAAAAGTTAGTGAAGTAAAATTTATCTAAAGTACAGCACAATGCATGAAGAGCCCCAGGGGTAGTTTTGGGGAAAGAGTGACTTTTCAGAGAGGACTCAAAATATGTCACTACATTGGACATGCCATTATAAAACAGTAAAACTGGGCGTGTATAATTAGTCATACAGGACATATATCTGGGGGACACAAACAGAGCAGGTGAGTCACTTTATTAAAACTAGCTGTTTTTTGGTTGTGGCTCTTTTTGTGATCTAAATTGTGAGATGATGTGAGTGTAAGCTGCTCCTGTTACTGTTCCTGTTGTCAGACAACACGTTCATTATGACAGAAACCTCTCTTTGTTACATCTGCTGGACGAATGAATGTCCTGTGAATGATTCTTGAATGTGTTCAAACAGCTTCCTTCTTCCAAAGTAAGACTGTAGTGGCGTGATAGGTAACCAGAACATCAAAACACACTCCAGCATTAAACTGTACTGCAAATCTATTTTAGTGCTATCAACATATAATTTCACCCCTTCTTAATCCTTGTACCCTTGTACATTACTGTCATTGATAATATCTAATAACACAGAAAAACACTTAAACAATCTTTCAAAACAGAGATATCTGTTTTTTGCTGTTGCACTCTTCACCAGAGAAGACACAGTTTGGGTGACTTGGTCGGGCACATAGCAGCTAGCCTGAATGTAGTCCAATATGTTCATCCATATCAAAGAGGCCAAAGGGAAGTCTCATAGAACATGAAGTATAGCACTGGTGGGGTTTTTACATTTCTAGCAAAGATCAAAATAAATTTTATGGAGCTTTTCTTCGTTGTGATTAACAAAAAAGTAAACAGTAGAAAAAAATCCTGCGCTCTGTCTTCTCTTGCAAGATTTTAGCTGATAAAGGTAATTTGGCAATCACCTGCATGTAGACCGATTGACGTTATTCCATCGTTATTCCTTTCTTTTGCTTCTAGATTTTACTTTGTGGTGGCACAAATGCATTCATTTCAGTGATATCTGTGTAAACCCTCAGTCGTCCAGGTCTGATCCATAGCAGAAAACAAAGTTAAAACCTGTCAACTGGACAAATAATTGTAGGAGTGAAGACGTTTCGCCGCTTCTTTAGTTCAGTTGAGAACTGAGGAGGATGAGTAGCAAAACGTCTTCACTCCTACAACGATTTGTCCAGTTGACAGATTTTAACTTCGTCTTTTGCTATTCATTTCAGTGGGAATGAACCTATGAAAAGGATCTTCTTACAGATTGAAAAGCTACCTGGAGAATGCGGGCATCGATCCCGCTACCTCTCGCATGCTAAGCGAGCGCTCTACCATTTGAGCTAATTCCCCATAAGATCACTTCACTTCCCCTTAGACTCAAACTTGGACACTAACTAGGGCTGATCATGTCTGCAGTCCTTTAAGTCATCCAAGTATGAAACATACAATTCAGATGTTGATTGGGGGGATTGTGCCCTTAGACTCAACTGAGTGCATCAAGTTTGAACTAGAGCTGAATGTACTCTACCGTTGCCACTTCACCAAGTTTGCAGTGTTGAGAATTGAGTTTGCTAATTGTATTTTTTACATGTTCCAAATAAAAAGACCCTTTGGAGAATGCGGGCATCGATCCCGCTACCTCTCGCATGCTAAGCGAGCGCTCTACCATTTGAGCTAATTCCCCATACACTTACACTTAGCATGCTTCTCAGGCAGTCCCGTAGTACTGCCTGTCTTTCTCTGCTTCATGCACCTGTTGGGGATTAAATCATTCAGCACACAGGAAGGGGGAGAACAAATCCCCCTGTCCCCAGATTCGATTCGCAGGCCCCCGGACATCCGACAGTGCCTATGATTGAAAGTACTGTATAATCATGCCCAAGATAACAGAGTGATGTAACTAATGTTTCAAAGTTTAACAGCACAGGGGAATTAGCTCAAATCATAGGCGGAAATCACAGGGGGACGTATCTATACCCCCCTTGCTGACGAGTGTCCCCCTCTCCCCTCTTACTGTCCCCCCTGCCCTTGCATTAAGGCTTTATGACAAACGGTAAATTATGGTAAAACCTAATTATATATACAGTATCCACACAGTTAACAGTTATTAAATAAGTCTGGTAATGAAAAATCGCCCCCTCCCTGTTGTTACACATTGGTTTAGTCTTTTGCTCCGCAACGTGCACGCGGGCGCCAAGGCTGTAAATTTGTGTCATTTTTTTGCGCCAAAGAGACAGAAAATCTGCAAAAATGTTTAGTTAAGTTAAGTTTGCCAATAAAACCTAATTTTATCATTCAGAAATTCAGTTTGTTACTTTATGTAAAACGTCACGTGTCACAGTGATGTCCAAACACGGAGAAAAGGAGAAAAGGAGAGTGGTACGACGGCGTTCTACTGACAGTTAAAAATATATATATTCTGCGGGCGCTACGAGAATAAAGTCGTAGCATTTCGACATTAAAGTTGTAATTTTATGAGAAAAAAGTCGTAGTCAGAAAAAGTCGTAATTTTACGAGAATAAACCCATAGTACAACGAGAACAATGTTGTAAAATTACGAGAATAAAGTCGTAATATTACAAGAATAAAGTCGTAATTTTATGAGAATATAGGCTCCTGTGCCTGAATGAGACTAGTGCGTGATGCGTTATGGAGGAGGAGGAGGAGGAGGATATCCAGAGAGGATTTGTTGTTGTTTGTTCCTTAAGAGTTTGAAAGATGTCCATTCAAAACTGAATGCATTGTTTATGCAGGACTCCCCACCAAGACTTTATTCATTGACTGGTGGTGCTGCATCCATAGATGAAGCTTTGATCTCTGCGCAAGAACTGTTGCATGTCGCGGGCTGGTGAATTTTCTGTACCTGTGTTACGTGCTGACGCCCCTTTGCCCCATTATCTTATGTGTATTCTGTATTTATGCTTGTTTTGGGACGTGGCTGGTCGCTGTATTAATCGGTTGTCCATCCATGGCGCTCTCGTGCGTGCCCTCTCGTGCTCGCACTCACTGCACTGCCTCGTCTGCCACACCTGGGGCGTGCACTCGTCATCGTGCGCTCATTGAAGAAGAAGAAGAAGAGTTACTACAGGGATAAGAGGTCACGTGAAAGAAACCTGTTTGGTTGATCAAAATCCTTCTTGGAGAATGCGGGCATCGATCCCGCTACCTCTCGCATGCTAAGCGAGCGCTCTACCATTTGAGCTAATTCCCCTTTAAACAAATGCCTTCGATCGTTCCCTTAGACCTGACAGACCTGTCCCGGACTGAAGCCAGATTAGAGTTTATGAAGGTAATGAAGGTACAGTTTTTTGTTTCCAAAGAATGCAGTCACCTACATAAAAAGTTTTTCAACTTTTTTTTGACAGTGTTCGCTCATGTGTGCATTGTGTCTCCTTGGTAACTGATTAACATTCCACCACAGAGATACATGTAGAACACCCCAGTGTGATGTCATCGCCAAGCATCATTTCCTGATGACATCATGCTAAGGAATTCTATAACTGTAATCTAGCAACTCATTTACTTTGTGAAAATAATGTTTAAAGTATCAGTAAAGTGTGTGTTTCTTGAGTGTGAATTGTGCCTAACTTTTGGACAGAATTCTCTCTAACCTGATGTCATTATTGTTTCAGAACTCTCTTTTTCCTGTAAATTTCAACATCTTCTTCAATTTTTCTTAGCAAATTGCATCTTGATTGGTGTTAAATTATAATTTACATTTACATCAGATATTGTCCTACCAAATAAAGTAAAAAGTTATTTTTTTAATGTCATTTGCACTTTATTTAGTGAAGTAAAAAATCTATACAGGTCAAATTGTGAGCTGGCTGTAGTCAGTCACACAAAGACAAAAGTACGCTTGAAGTTGAGGCATTATTTTATTCTTCCAACACTGAAAAACAAAGCTCTACTGCACTACTGTAACAGGAAGTTACACGGATCTACAGGTGGGAGATACATCCACATGTATAATACCATGATTGCTATTTGGGTAAATTAGTTCATATTTGTGAGCTTTTGTGATGATTAATATTGTCACTGGGATTACAAAAAATAAAAAAAATAATAATCAAGCTGTTCATTTTTGTCAATGTTGCCCACCCTAGACAGAACAACATTTTAAGGTTTATCATTGTATTCTGAAGTTGAACAATTATAAGTACAAGTTATTGTTTATGCCAACTAAGCAAGTCTCTAGAGTTTCTCAGTAGTGACTAAGATGTTTCAGAATGTCACCACCTCCATCATTAACTGCTTTACACGATTCACTGTCTAAACCAAAATGCAAAAAAATAATAATAATAATTTCTTTAACATTTATGTAATTATTCAACATATGACACTTTGACAAACACTAATACTGTTCATGTTCATGTCCTTTACTAATACATTTTACTGAGTATCTTTTTAGTTTTCAGACCCCATACTTGACTGCTACTTGAGTAACATATTTGGCTGTGTAACTAACAGTACTCCTACTTGAGTAAAAGTTGTGCTTCCTCTTTCCACTGCAAGTCTAAAGTGACTTGAGCTTTATGTTAATAAGAAATGATTTGAACATTTGTGTTTCTTGCAGTTCCTTCAGATAAGATTTAGTTTGTGCCATTTTTGTGTATTTCAAAATACCAATTTTAGTATTATTTAAGGTTTTGTTTGTTCAAATTGGATTATCTTTAAATATGATGTGATATGATATAAACAGATGTTATGTCCAAACTTTACTTTAGTAGAAGTTTAATTTTACACTTGAGTAATTTCTTGGGTCACTACTTCTACTCGAGTAATATTATTGTGAAGTAACAGTACTCTTTATTTTGAAGTAACAGTACTCTTTATTTTGAAGTAACAGTACTCTTTATTTTGAAGTAACAGTACTCTTACTTGTCACTGGAGATAAGGTTGTTGTTTATTTCATGATTTCCCTTTCTCCCTCTGGACCACCCAACATTATTCAAAGGCCCAGTATGTGTCTCCTCTTGGGATAAAACATAGAATACAAATGCATTACACACATTTAAAAGGATCAATTCAAAAGCAGCACCGTGAGTATAAAATCATAACAAAATGCTAAGTTTACAATAAAGCCTCTGAAAAGCTAAGAGGCAGAGAACATAAGGCTCATTATTGTGCAGTAACAATACAATAGTTTGTGAGTTGTTTTAATGCAGGGAATGGTTAAAGTATTCTGGCCGGACACACTGACTTTCTATTTTCTGGTTTTGCTCCTAGCGATGGCTCATTCAGCTTAGATCAAAGAACTGCTACTTTCAAGTTAATTGGAAGAGCCAGTTCTCATAGACGAGAGGAGAATCCTCCGGTGCTCCTATGACAACCTGCTAAAGACCACACAACAGGGAAGAAATCTGATTTGATGGGTACACCATGTTGTCTATCACACATGAAATAGAGTGATTTCAGATATCGCTCATACTGGGTTTGAGATAAGCGAATGTGAAACAAACTGTAAACTAAAGTAGCACTATGTAAGTTTTTAGGTAGAGGGTCCAAAAGCTTTTTTTTCTCCCTGGAGATGTTGTTTTGTCTGGAATGTTACACATTACACATAAGACTTAAAGGGCCCATATTACACTATTTTCTGATCTGTGCTCCACAGTGTTTTACACTTCATACGTCTTCACTAGAATTAATTGAATGATTTCAGCCCTGGATTTGCCCATCTTTACTAAAGATAAAAGCTAACTGTTAACTTGAAAACTAACATAATTGCAAGGTGGAATGGAGCATTCCTGGTATATTTTTTAATGAGGTCAAGTTCTAAAATGGCCTAAAGGGTCAATTTTGAGTAATATAGGACCTTTAACATTGTCCATGGAGACAAGTAAATGACACTTCCAAATCAAATATTTTTTTTGGTGATAAAAACATCTGTAATTAAAAAAAATAAAAGATAGAGAAGTTAATGCCATACTGCGGAACATTCCAGGCAATACAACACGTTCATGAAACAAGTGACTGACCACTCATCAGAAATGAATGAATTAAATGAAATGAACAATTTTTTTTTATATATATATATAGTAAAAAGAAAATGTGACACTGTCTTATATCTATCTGAAGGGAGGAGCTAACTACACTGAAACTAACACACCTGTTTGTTTACAGTTTCTGTTGTAGTCATAATTTGCATAGGCATTCAAGCCCCTAATGGGCTCTCTCATACCTATTAGCAAAGTAGCACTATTGTTTTACTTGTTTTGATTTAGGCCTGAGGAAGGATTAAATAGAAAATAAATGATGTCTAAGCCCCCATTCCTGTTCAAAGCAGTACTGTCGTTCTTAACAAAAATAGCCTCTTTAATTCCCCTCTCAAATTATTTTTTTCTGTACCTCACTATATAAGCCACTAAGAGAGGGTTAGTGGCTTTGAGATGGAGATGTACAGCAGAGCGGGGTCCAGAGGAGCTCTCACGACGGTGTTGGGTACATTCTCTTATGGAGTGGCTGTTTTGTTTCTCAAAAGTAACACTCACTGCAGTCTTCAGTCTGCCCCCATTAGGGGCCTGAATGATTATGCAAAATATGACTCGGGCACAGTTCTCACTTAGTGTAATTCAATATTACTAGCCAACAAACAAACTGTTTGCAAACAGGTGTGTTATTTCAGTGTAGTTCGCGGCTCTCTTCAGATAGATATAAGACAATATCCACCAGAACTGAAGAAACAGCTTAGACGTGCAGTCATATCTCTAAAACATTTTGTTCAGATGATAGAATTGATTTTTTCTTTTACTTTAGATCATACCTGGATGTCTTAGGGATTACATGGACATTTCTGAAATATGATAAAAAGACAGTGATTAGTGGAAAAAAATGACAGAGAATGATAATGAGTGGGAGCCATAACTGTCGTCTTCTATTCTAAAGAACCAAATCTTTGAGTTGACAGTAAACTCGCAGCCAGAGGGCAGAGTTTGGCAAAATCTGAATTTCTTCAACAAAAATAGTCAAGACAACTGCTGCCTCTGTGCTGTTGTTCAAACCAAAAGTCTAATGTGGCAGTTTCCTCTAGTGGTTTACGAACAGGTACATGTTCACAATCATTTCTTGATGGATCTACTCTGCCTTTGAGTCCCTTGTTCAAACCCACACGTTTGTGCTCTGAAAGCTTCCCATTGTAGCAGCTGCGTGTGTTTAAAGTGCACTATTGAAAGGTTCACTCTCTCTTCTGTCTTTAAAGCACATGTGACACAGTGCTCAGGCCTGGTGCAGGAGAACTTTGTCACTTGTCCTGCAGCAGAGCTGGGATGTTGATGTTCCAGCCGATGGCCTGCCGGTCGAAACCACACGTGAACAGGTTACAGGGGGCACTGTCCTCACACCAGGCCGAGCAGCACACCATGCGCCGGTGCCCCTGAAAGCAGAATGCAGCAGAGTCAGACTAGAGACAACAATTAGGCAACAAAGAACTATTAGAAGAACTATCATGCAGCTCATGCACTTATTGGATGAGTATATTTCTTGTTATTGAGCTTGCATAAGACAAAAACTCCCAACAACCTGAATAATGTAGAGAAGATAACTGTTTTCAATTTGATGGTACCAGCTTGAGGCACTAGTAGGGTAAATCCTAGTGCCTCAAGCCAGTACCATCAAATTGAAAATGGCTTCTGGCTGGGAGCCGAAATATCTTCATAGCAAAACAGTGTCCAGATTAAATCTTCTTTACACTGAACCACTCCTGGATGAATGAGGGATTACACTGTCTCATTTCCAACAACCCTGAGGATACTTAATGTCATCTGATCTCTGATCCTAAGCAGGGTTGAGCTTAGTTTGTATTGGCACAGACTGGCACAGATTTGCAGCCTAGTTTTCGTCAGCTGTGGCTAAAATAGTAACTTACAACCAGGTGTGGAGTTAATGATTAATGTGATGTTAAGTGTCTTTGTCAAACAAGCACTATATAAATCACATATATTATTATGGTTTCATTAAAATAATCTTTTCACCCAGATCTGATGTTGGTAGTCATATATTGTTGGTGTTAGCCTTCAGATGTTAGCCTGGTCCTCCTCAGAGCCTGTTTGTAAATGGACATAGCTAACCCACTGGGAGCTGCATTCCAAATAGGAAGTGAACATGGGCTCCATCAACTCTTATTGCCAATCTATTGAAAAAAAAATGTTTACTCTCTCTCTGCTGCTGTCAGACTCATCATTTTGGTCTAAAAATTACCCACTCTACATGATCCTGGTGTTTTTATTTTGCTATTTTGGCTGTAAATCAAGATATGAATATTAATAACAGACAAATCAGGTGCATTCTGTTAGCCTGTACATGTTAGCTTGGTCCTCCTCTGAGTCTGCAGATGTTAGCCTGGCCGCCCTCCGAGCCTGTAGTGTTAAACCCACCTGTCGGTTGGTGCGTGGGAGCCGAGCCAGCCGCACTCCAGACATGTCGAAGAGCCGCACCTGCCGGTTGTCGTGAGGGAGAGCGATGATCTTCTGGCTCACTGACACGCTGATCCTGGAACAGCAGACCACATCTTCATATTAAGATTGAAACGTGGCATCAAACATGTCCTCCAAACTCCCCTGGCTACAGCGCATAGGTTTCAGCATCTGGCACTGGATTTAGTGGTCTGTACATAGGTGAGGGGAGACGGAAGAGCGAGTGCAATAATGATTTTTCTTTTCCATGTCAATTAAAATGATTTGAGGGTGCGCTCATACTAGCCCATTCATAAGCATGGATAGCTCCTAAAGTGCGGTGCGTTTGTCCAGTGTGAGTGCAAATGAACCGGGCCTAGGTTGGGATTTTGGCCCGCTTGGAAAAGATGAGTCAAAACACGGCACAGTTGCTCATGCCTCACTATTTAATCGATTTTTCACTTGACTTATTTTCTCCACTAAAGCGACAGCACGGCTGTGCAACATATAAACACACAGAGTCTTGTGATAATATCACTGGCTCGGTTTAGTTGTGCAGATGTGAGTGCAGGCCACAGAACGCTCCACAATCGTGCTAGAGCACGGCATGGTTCGAAAGGCCTGTTGTGAATGCAAGTATGTTCCATATTCTTTAATCCGTATTTATAATGAGAAGAGGATACAGAATACGGGATATGACGAGGATCTATCAGGTGCAGTGGTGCGCCCAATTTGGTTGCACTCTGGAGCCCCGAACAGCATGCAGAGTTGCAATGTATTCACCCGAAAAACACATCAAGTCTCCAGTACGGGGTCTTTACAGTGTCTCAAAGTGAAAATGTGTTATAATAAATCCACATCCAGTCACAGTCTGCAGTGTTCGCGCAAAGCTGAAGCCAAACAGATAATGAACCAAACAAACCTCCTCCTCATCAGTCCTGGTAAAAGCGCAATTTCCAAGTAATGTGGTGTAGTAACATCCAGCGTGGAACGTGCGTGTGTAAATATATATCCAAATGAGTCCACATAAAGTTCGCTGTAATCCTCCTTCTCTGCTCAGGTAGTAAACAACAAGCATGTGCTCTGCTGCACTGCCTCTAATCTAAAGTGCAGTATACAAAGAAAACAAAGCTGAAACTTAAGTGGATGTCAGGCCATGTGAGGATCAGCTGTGCGCTCAGATTCATTTGCATGCGCATTTGTTTTGAGTTATAACCAGACAGTGTACAGCCTAGTACTATGCTTTAAAATATGAATTAACAGAGTTATAACATAATTCAAAGATTAATAATATTGGCCTTTAATTTACACTTACAAAAAATACAGGCACTGAAAAAGGAACCAGAAACTGGTATCAAAAAGCAGTTATCGTTAAGCTACTGGCATTGAAAAAAACCCTAAAAAAGAACCCAGCCCTAATGGCGTGTGCACGAGACAAGCCAAACATTGGGACTGTTTTGGTTGTAGGGTGAAGGGGCATTCACCTGTTGACAGCAGAGTCGGTACGGATGGTTGCCATGGGCGACCTCATGTTCTTTAGGTCCCACACTTTGACTGTTCGGTCATCACTACCGGAGACCACGTTATCTCCCACTGTGAAGACTGCAGAGGTGACAGTGCTGCAAACACAGGCATAAAACATGAAAGGTTTACAGACTTGCAGGAAAAAAAAACTGGTGGAAAGTGTACTGGAAATTTGTACTCAAGTAAAAGTACATGGTTGAAGATATACTCAATTACAAGTACAAATACTGTGGCCAAGACTGTACTGATTACTAGCTATGTGTTTTATGCTGGAATTTCCCCACTGTGGGACTAATAAAGGCATATCTTATCTTATCTTATCTTATCTTAACTAAATTTTAGAAGCATTTTAAATCACGCATTTATACAAAACTTGATTAATCAATACGTGTTTTAAAATCACAATCTGTAGATTCTCTGAGCTTTTCCCAATCAGAGCAGGAGGTATAGGGCTGTTATGTGTGTTTGTCGGTATAGAAATATAGAGCATCATGACAACGCATGTGTATTTGCTGTCATTTTAAATGACTTTAAGTCAGAAGGTTAATATGGTAAAGTTGTGGACAAAAATAAAACAATAAAAAAATAATAATAATAAATTGCATGTAGTGCACTGCCTTATCTGGTATTTTTGTCATCAACTTTCTTCCCAAAAATACACCCTTTGTGTAGAAGGATGTGTGGACTTACTCGGTGTGTCCCTGGAAGACGTTGACCGAATGAATGGAGGGGTCTCTAAAGTCCCACAGCCTGAAGGTGGTGTCGCGGGAGGCTGTGACCACAAGGCGCTGGGTGGGGTGGGTGCAGCAGTGGGTCAGCTCCTGGTCGTGACCTAAACAGATTCACACATTACAACACAACTAAGATCTGTGCTCGTGCTGTGCCTCTAAGCATGCTTTGAAGGTGCACTACGCTATCGTTTATCGTTTTGAAGATATGAGAAAAGATATGAGATATAATGAAATATAATATAATAAAATATGTAATGTGCAATGTGTCATCGTGAAGACCATCAGGAATCCCTACCAGGCAAAATTGCCAGTCAACTTTTGGGCACAACAACAAAAGGAATATGTCTTTCAAGGTATACCTGAGCAATAACTTTTAGTATCACAGTTTTAGTGCTCACTGAACTATCACTAGTGGCCTGCCCGTTTCATACCAGTGAGTGAGTGCACCAGCTCGGAGGTCTCCACGTCATACAGGTTGGCTGCTGCTCGGTCCCAGGAAGCAGTCACCACCTGCCTGCCCCCCCACCAGCCAGTCTGCTGCTATGACAACGCCCTGGTGACTGCGGAGTGTAGTGGTGGGCACACGCACACATGGGCACTCATTTGGCCCCTCGCCCTCCACATCAACTTCATCTTTGTCCGAACATTCCACATCCTCCTCACAAGACGTCTGCTGAAAAGCAAAACATCTGTTATTGTCATCTACAGTAGTGTCAGTGTACTGTGATGGAAATATATGTGTATCATGTTATAAAAAAAATATTTATATGTGTTTGTGTGCATGTATTTAATCTGTTTCAGTCTGCAGGCCCACAGCAGACATTAATGTGTGTGAAGGCTCTGTCCCCATCCCACAGGAAACTCTATGTTGTTCTACCTGTCTTAAGTGTAAAGGTGATTAACTCATGGGTGTGAAACAAAAGTCATTCTGCTTTGATATGTATGGAGCTTTGTAATTCTGGTATAGCTTAGGTCTCGGTCCTTTAATTATAACCTCCTGCTTCGTCCGAAAGTCCAGTTTAGAAAACTGCTTGAGCTTTAATATGTAATCTGCCTCCATTTAAAAAGTAGGACCAGACATGAAGAAAAAGTTTATTGCTAAAGTTGACTTGCTAACTCTAAAGTGTAGTTTGCGGCCCCTATTCTACGGGGAGTTGCAAGAATACCTGGGCTCACAAGCACCCCCTACCATGAGGCAGGGTAACTGCATGCCTCACCCGGCGCCTTTTGACAGCCGCTATAATGTGCTTAGACCTTGAAGACTTAAAACAGCAGCTTAGCACACAGCACTGTCAGTCAGCGGTGAGGCTCACTCGTACTGCAGTGAAAAAATCCTCTCCTGGCTGAAAAGCATTTTTCTCATAGAGCACAATGTAATCACAAATTGCTTGTGTTCAGCTGGTCACGTGGTATGGGTGTGCCCGCACTGGGGAAGAGCACTACGGCGCATGACCAGTGGGCAAGACATCCACCGGACTTACTTACTTCACTTGAATATATTAGGCTTACAGTGGTGTATACATGCCAGCTCAGAGCGGCTCCTTGCAGTTGTGCGTACATGCTAGCTCAGAGCAGCTTCTTACAGTGGTGTACATGCTAGCTCAGAGTGCCTCCTTACAGTGGTGTCTGTAACTGGTTGAGGAGTGGGCAGTTGCACCATGAACCTCCAGATGTGAGCTGTCTGGTCTCCAGAGGGCTGAAACATAATAAGATTTGATTTTGCGTTATAAATCGTGTGTTTTTGAGATGCGGGAATTCTTGCTGTTTTAAGGTAATGCTAGCCACTTTACACACCAACAGTTTTATTTAAGGGTGCTTTGTTCATAATCGGGGTCAATATGGCAATAAACCAGCACTTCTATCTGCTTTTATTCAGTCATGTTGTGTCCAGTTAAAGACCTGTCACTGTTTGTTGTTGTTTTTTTCCAGCTCTCGCAATGTATTGTGGTCTATATTGACCAGTCTAGTGATCATCCATGCCCACTACTTCAAGGTGCATTGTGGGAAATTTGGAGTGCACTACTTTTTCACCAATTGGACATTTGGACCCACTAAAATGGCGTGACCCTTAAATAGTGCCCTAAGTAGGGAATAGTGTGGACATTTATAAACAGCCCAAGACTCATATCCAAATCCTTAATCAGCTGTGACCCTTCCATGTTGGTACATCATCCCAGTATTATAATATCGTATTGTTCAGTGCTTTAGTAGTTTACTTGAATAGTTTTGGCGGCCCGTACCTGTGACGGCCAACTGCTCCGTGGGGTGGAACTTGATGGAGTTGACTATGGAACACAAGCACAGGTGACAACTGAAGACATGTTCTCATGTTTAAAGCCCTGAGTATGTCTGCATCACAGACCTGACCCCTGATGGCCCAGATATACTTCAGCAGGCTCTTCCCTGTCTCAATGCTCCACAGCATGGCAGTGTGATCTGAGGAATAGCACAAACATCTCAAATTGCAACTACTACCAAAGAGAGGAATGAGTAACATATTAGCAACCAAGTCTGCAATGCCACTAAAGAGACAGGAGGGATACAACACCCCATTAGAAGAAGGGTAATTATGACAGCACTGGCTGCCAATGTAATGTGTAAACTTCTGTTGCTATGTGGCAAGGCAAGGCAATGGAATTTTATTTGTATAGACATACATATACAAAGTAATTAAAAATGCTTTACAGAATAAGAAAGACATTAAATAATAACACAACAAATCAAAAACATAAATAATCATGAATAATCAGCATAAAATTAAAATTAAAAGAAAAAAGTGCAGAAAAAAAAAACCCTTTCATGTTCAGCTACACAGAACTGTTTTGAGCTTGAATTTAAACATTGTCAAAGTAGAGGCTTGCCTCTGGAAGACTGTTCCAGGTTTTAGCTGCCATAAAACTGAAACGCTGATTCCCCATGTTTAGTCCTGACTCTGGACACCAGCAGGATGCCGGTCCCTGAAGTCCTCAGAGTGTGAGATGGTTCATATGGCACATGTCAGTGATGTACTTTGATGCTAGGCCATAGAAAGACTTGTACACAAGCAGAGCTGCTTTAAAGTTTATTCTTTGAGCCACAGGAATCCAGTGCAGAGACTTGAGCACACGGCTTAGCAGCATTCTGGATGTACTGCAGCAGTCTTAAGGCCCGTTTGGAGAGCCCAGTGAGCAGGCCCTTACAGTAGTCTAACCTACTGGAGACAAATGCATGGATAAGTCTCTCTAAGTCTGGTTTTGACAGTATACCTTTGATTTTTGCAATGTTTTTAGATGGTAAAAAGCTGCAGAGGTTATTGATTTGATGTGGCTGTTAAAGTTCAAGTCTGAGTCTATTTTTACCCCAAGATTTCTAGCCTGATTTGAAGGTTTAGAGAGAGACTGGAGGTGACTGCTGACTCTTTCTCCATTTCTGTGGGCCAAAGCCTATGACTTCAGTCTTGTCTGAGTTTAGCTGGCAAAAGTTGTTTTGCATCCACACACTGATCTGTTGGATGCAGTGGCAGAGTGAATCCACTGGTCGATATTAACCTGCTGCCAGTGAGACATAGATCTGAGTGGCATCTGCATAGTTGTGGAAGGATACATTATTGCTGCATATTAACTGGCTTAACAGCACGTGGAGACAGAACAACAGGGTCCCAGGATTGACTCTTGTGGCACCCCACAGGCCAGGGACATTTTATCTGAGACACAGTTTCCAATTTCAACTAAGTACTCCCTGTCTAGTGCAGTACCAGAGATGCCCACCCAGTCCTCTAGTCTCTGTAAGAGGATACTATGATCGACAGTGTCAAAGGCAGCATTCAGATCTAACAGGATCAAGACTGAGACATTGCTTATATCAATGTCATTTATCACATTGATAAGAGCAGTCTCAGCGCTGTGGTGGAGTCTAAAACCTGACTGGAAAACATCAAAGGAGTTGTTCACTTGGAGAAAGTTAATAAGCTGTTGGTAAACATGTTCCAGATTGAAGTGACATGTTAATTATGCAATCGAGTGGTGATAGCACACTGTTGAGCACAGACTTTAGAAGTCTAGTGAGTAACACATCGAGGCAGCATGTTGATGAACTGGGGATGATCACTTGGACAGTTTTGTCAGTTACAGCAAAGTGAGTCAGCTCTAAGTCTCTAGGTGACTGCAGGGGTGTCATTTGGATTGTGAAATGGATGCCATTTTAATGTGCAGGCTTAAAACTGATATATTTTTTTCTGTGTTGTTTTTTTTATTATGTATGTTGAGATAAGGCTAGTAGGGCTTGAAATTACTACTAGCATGTTAACTACCGCAATCATTTTGCCAACCCTAATCTTAATGGTGCAAATGTAACTTTTCTGGTAGAGGGCCCACCACCTGCTTGTCTCCATGGAGATGTTATTGATTTGCCTTGAATATTTAGGGGGCCTAGCAGGTACAAGAGATTTGTACCACAGATCGCCACCTTTGCCATTCCTCTGACAGCTCTGATGACGAAGGACCAGACAAACACTGTTGCCTGGTCCGAGGACGGCAAGACTGCCTTCCAGACCCGCAAGACCTGCTTGTGGTCTTCACAGTGTTGCAGAGGCGCCATGACTTCAGCTTCAGTGGTTCCTGGTCCAGCCCACCAGCCTTCTCACCCCAAGACCCCCCAGAACCTCTCCATTCAGCTGCTCCAGTCCACATCCCACACCAACCTCGTGGCAGACTATCTCTTGTCAAAATTGGGTAAGAGGGGGATAATGTAACTGCCAGAAAGTAAATGTTATAGGGTAAAGATGCCTGAGTATGACACATCTCTGCCCAATACCTACCTGCAGAGGCTGTTCCCATGACAACAGGTTGTGTCTTGGTGTGATGCTGAAGTCCCAGATGCCATCTCGGTGCCCCACAAACTCCCTTAGCAACTGGCAGACAGCACGAGAGGTGGTGGCCTTGAAGCTGGACACAATCTAAGCCACAGAACAAGCACAGAGTGAGAGAGGAGCAGTTTAAAGGGGGCAGTCAGAGAGGAGAGGTGAGATGACTGTTAACCTGTATTTTTTTTTAAACTTTCATAAATTTGCATTTCATGAGGGTTCTTAAGTTCTTAAGGGTATTTTTTGTCCTGCGATCAAGCTTCTTGTTTCTTGAACCTTGAAAAACATACCTCTCTTACTGTGAGTGGGCTTGCCCTTCTACTGATATGACTCTAATTTGGCCTATGCAAGGGCACGCCATCTGCTTATCTCCACGGAGAAGTCTTCCACAGAACTAGAACTTATCTCCACTGAAAATGTTCCAAATTGTGGTTTTACCTTAATTATGCTTCATGGATCATAAAGGTTTTAAATTAACATCATGACTAACTAAAGTATACTGTCTGTATTGTCAATAAAAAGTTTATTAGCAATTATTAGGAATTGTTCAGGATGAAGGAAGAGAAGCACGGGAGAAGCCGAGCAAAGCTGTGTGCGGGTCTATGCCTCCTGTTGCATTGCAAAAGCATTAAATCAGTATTTTATGGTGCAACAAAAAGGGACCGCACACTGTATCCATGGGTCTAGAAGAAGGAGAAATTAGGACTGGTGTCATGGCAAGTAACAATTCAAAACATATATCTTTTGAATGGTCAACCGTCCTTAAAATATCTCTGTATAACTGAACCCATGAATACTCAAACAAGAGGTTTGTGTCAGTCATCATTAGGATTTCCCTCATCTTATTCACATTTTGAACTGAGACTATGAAGGATTTATGAAAAAAAATATATTTGTGTTTTATTCATAGTCTAAGGCCTTGTGTAGTCCTTCAAAATGTGAGTAAAGTATGAGGACTGTTTGTGGAGCATAGTCTTTACATTGAAGATGGGCACGATGCAGACAGGACTGGTGCTGGCTCGTTTGGGGAAAATTCCACTGAACAAACTGCAGCTGAAAGAGCACACAGGGACACACTTACTCCATCCACACAATTCATACTCATCAGGCATATCCAACAGGCAAAAGGGAAAACAGGTGGCCAGTTCTTCATTACATACATTCACAGGACAGGAATTAACTTGTCCTGAATAGCTTTAGAACGACCGTGAGCTGTATCAGAACGGCACAGACCAGTTTATGTCCATGTACCACTATGGAACCTATCTGGATGACTGAGGGATTGGGACATAAGGCCACATGGTAATATAAAACAAAATAGTATTATTTAATGTTTAAAATTATATTCTTTTGTCTAAATAAAGAGTGAGAGTTTTATTATCATTGTGGTATTGGAATCAGTATTGAGTATATAGTAGGGATGCACGATAATATCTGTCACCAATAATTATCGGCCCATAATGGCAATTATGACGTCACACTGGTAATTCTGATAATTACAAGCCCAAAATGCACTGAATCAGCCACTTGCGCTCACTCTGAGCCCCGGCTCCGCCCCCTGCTCCAACCCCGGGTCAGAGGCAAAGAACAGAGGGCAAGTGTTTACATAAACGGGCTTCTTTTATGTTTGGTGGAAAGATATTTCAGCGAAACTGCTTTGTACCAGCCCCATGACATGGGAGAGGGGATACAGGCAATGTGTGAAAGTACTCTGATGCAGCCCCAATAGGCAGCCAAGAGTCTGTGCATTAGTGCTGTCATACATGTTATTGGGCTGATGGGCTTGAACTATGCGAGGATCTAGTTGTATTTTAGTTCTCAGTCAAACGAGAGGACGGGTGTTTTAGCCATAGGAATTTGCCTGTTGTAAAGACTGCTCCATGTGCAGACGAGAAAACGCATGTGTCACGCAGACACGTTTCACTAACAGCCCAATGCAGACAGACTCTATACAGGACTCTGTGTCTGCCTCTCTACACTAACTTTATACTCACGTCATGATTTATATTCACAATATACAGTGCGAGTTTACCAACTGCCAGGATCCTCGGGTTGTGAAGAACTTCAGAGAGATCCATGTCATCAAACCTCCACCTAGTGATGTTCCAATTCCCCCAAAACCCCCATGTCTCCCCACTTGACTCCTCTGTTTGCCTTATTTACCAAGGATTTATTTACTTAATGATCAGTCTAAATTTCTTGATAACAGATTATCCACTTCATTATTCACATGACTGTCAACACATGAAGACACTTCGCAATACTTCCTATTTGTAGAAACATTGTTTTTATTAAAACGAGTTCTATTGGATTTGATACAGTCATGTGACATGGTTCACTCTCTCCCTCCTTAGCCTGTTACAAATGCGTCCCAGGCTCTATGAGCAGGACACTTGGCTCTGCTTTGGCAGACTCCAAAGGAGTGCTACAAAGTGGTCTTTGGAGGAAGGATCTTGAGAATTGAGAAGCTCCCAGTGGCTGGTTTGAGCTTGTGTCACTCTGAATCGATCTCGTGTTAAAGGAGTAGACACAGTGTGGGCTCACCTTTTTCCCTCTGAGCAAAAAAAGCACAAAGCATGAAACCCATAGATACTATATGGCTTATCTGAAGCATATTGATTATAATAAGGAAAATAACAAAATAAAACAGCATTTACAATGAGGCAAGAAGAATTAGGGGGTTATCAATATCAACTGAAAAGTCCATCATCATGTATCACCATTTCTTTTAAATTTTGGTATTGTGACACACTACTAAGAATCATGGAAAACTAACTGCTAACTCTGTCAAGGTGCATTTTGAATAGTGATAAAAATTTTAAAATAGGTGGCACAGGCCCTTTAAGGCTATAGTCGACCAATGGAATTCTTGGTCGACTAAAGACATGCCCTGAGTATGAACTTTAAGTCAACCAAAAGGGGTGTGGTGCTTGATACTGGCAAAAGCTTTCAAGCTAGTAAGTATTTGACGCAAGCTGCACTCACCCGCTCACAGGGATTCACGCAATTACAAATATTTATGTAGACAATTGCGAGTAAACAGTGTGATTATCTATAAAAAAAAGTAGATTAAACTCACAACTTACTCCCAAATCTCAAATTGACTCAATACAAAGTAGGGCTGAACGATTTGTGAAAAATATCTAATTGCAATTTTTGTGACAAGCACTGTGATTAGTTTTGCAATTTATGTTTTAATAGTAGGATTCTGTTGAAAGCTGTCCAGAAGAGTAGACAAAAAGACTGACATATGAACTGGCAAACTAATATAAGAATCACATTTCAGAACATGTTTGTAGAGATCTAAATTAACTATGGTACTTTAAAAATGCAGCCTTTGCGATTTGCTAATTGTGTCCATTCAAATTGCAATTTTGATTCGATAAGGATTAATTGTACAGCCCTACTACACACCCTCTCCTTTCTGCTGTAGTCCACATAAAACCTAATATGCCAATAAAATAATTAGTTGACTAATGAAAAATGTAGCTGACTAAGACTGACTGATTAATTGCCTAAAGGCCTACAGCTCTACTAAATGTGGCTTGCAGATGTAGCTCCAATGTCTTATCACACAGGAACCTGATGGAGCAGCTACACTGTATGGCTGATGTGTGAAGTGTGGGGATTCTTTACACAATGACACTTGGTATAATTTAAACTGTTTTTTGTGCCAAAGAGAAGACTAACATGATGAAAATGCAGTGGTAACTTGCATGGACTAATGGTGTGTTCACACCGGGGCGTCAAAAACGCATTGGCCGCCTCTAGTTGGACAGCTTTGTATTTAACAACAAACGCCAGCGCGTCCATGATGCATGTCAGAGAAAAATACTTCCTGGGCATCCGTTGTGGTCTGCGAGAGCCTCTGGGTGTTTTGTTTTCCCTTTTCTCTTTCTCTGCAGATCGTGTTGAAAGAGTGGCTTTAGTGTATTTATTGCATAAAACCCATCAATATCATATATATCTGAGTTTGTTACTAGCCTTTATGCTAGCCGGTGAGCTCGACATAATTAAGTTATCGCTAGTATGAGGTTGATGTCTTTCTACTTTTTCCGGATAATGACGTTGCTAAATCAGATCTCTGATTGGTTGATGCTTCAAGTTCAGCTTTTTCAACTCTGGTGTCTGATGTTTTGGATGCGCAAACAGAGCGTCCAACACGTGGACACTCAAGACATGCCGTGTCAATGCCAGATGCATTGACGCCAAGATGCGCATCCACCATAGACTTTGCATGTAAGCTGGACGCCCCTGACAGCCCAGTGTGAACGCACCATAAAGCAGCCGGGGACTGCAAAGCCCAATCAAACTAACAGAGCAGCATGGCAGCCAAGAAGCCCCGATCTAAACCCTGAAACAGAAGGCTGGGACACTGTGTAAAACACCAGTCATGAAAGACAGCTTCTCCTAAACAGCTGATTTGTTAGGAATTTCAAAAACTGATAAAGACAAATTTTTTACACTGACTTTTAAAGGGAGTATGACAGGATAAATTACTCATTTCTCTGGAACTCCATAAATTCTCTGCTTTTCATCTGGGGGCGGGGCTTGGTGTCTAAGCAAACTAACTGCTTTGTGCTGTATTTTCCATGGAAAGTCAGTTCATTTCATAATTACAGATGTAATTACATGATTAAGCAACATTCCCAAACCTTGATTGTGAAAAAATATATTGACAAAAAAATCAATATTTGTGGGGATAACCACTAAAACAAAGTGGCTGTTTGGCATAACTGTGTTTGGTGGAAGAAAAGTGCTACTCAGATGCATCAACATAAAGTAAATTTTTTTTTTTTTACTATTTTAGGTCTAATTTTTTTTTAGATCTGGTAGCACGGGTGAGTAGAAAAACTCAGTTTAAAAGTGGTTAGAATAGGTTCCAATATAAAGTTAAGTCCTGCCCCTGGACGAAATACCAAGTTTGTAGAGAGTCGTTTTATAATTTTACTTCCTGGTTGGACATGGGCAGCTGATATGACATATGTAGAGAGATATGTTTCCTAGCAACTGTTAACAAGGGCCAAAACGTCTAAATTTGAAGTCTAAATTACACAATTGACAAATAAATATATATGACCTTTATTTTGTTAAATCAGTGTTTAAACTAAAAATGCTTTTCTTGTGTGTAAATTGTCCTTGGGATTTTCATTGTTGATGAATTACATTTTAGAACCCACTGCTACTCCCTGTATTTTACAACTCTTGTCTAAATTTTGTCACAAACTGTAACTTAACTGTAATGTAAAATGATGATGTTTAGAACAGATAATATTCCATCAAACCAAGTCATAATTGCAAAAATGCATTAATCTGTCAAATGGTCTTTAAGTCAAACTGAGCTGGACAGTTCTATATGCAATTATTTTACATTTTAATTTGATTTATGTTTTAGCATTGAACTGTCTATCTTTGTAATCATCATATCGTATGTATTCAAGGTTATTGAACACATGCAGCACTTTTGGGCAGTATATGTGTCCAATGTGATATATAAATGTGACCTTTGACCATTCATTAAAATTCATCAGTTTGACCCGTCTACACAGGCACAGCTTTTCAAGGCTTTTCATGCAAACCCAACACAGAAAGGTCACATTCCATCTAGGAATCATATCCCAGACCTGACTGTTGTGAGGCAGGAGTGCTAACCACTTTTGTCATTTCACACAGCATCCCAACTTCCAGGGAGAAGGGTTAACCAGTACACTAGGTGATGGCCCACAGTGTACCAGTATGCAGAGTGAAATCAAGGAAGTGCAACTGAAGAAGCTATTAGTGAGATAAGACTGTTTCAGAGCAGGCATCCACAGACCACCACAGAACCAATTCCCTAATAAATGATGTGCATCTACTTTTACATTTTCTCCCAAGTTTTAGTCTGTCCAGATTCAGAGGGCTAGATATTAAATTACTACATGTTCAATAGGGCTGCAAATACCGATTTCTTTGTAGTCACTCACTTTTCGACTGGTCAAATGGTTATTCCTGTCGTACATTGATACTCCTTAAATGCATTATCAACCAAATAAAGGTTGAAAGATGGAGACTGAAGTTTTCTAAATACACAATACAAATTATTATTCTGTATATTATTGATAAAAATCTGAAATAGCTTATTCTTTTTTTACATTTTGATTTTTTAACAGCACTGTCTTGGATATAAAAGGTATTTTGTGTTTGTTTTAGAGTCTGTATAGTCCAGATAACGATTATCAAAATATAATTATTTTTATAGTCATGACTAGTCATGGTTAGATTAATCGTTGCATCATTTGTTATAATGTCTTGGCCATTGACCATGTATTATCACATGCACGGGCCTATTTTTGTGAACACATTGTTGTTAGTGTGTTAGTGCCTGCCTGTTCCGTTTCATTGGTCTATTCAACAGTGGGCAGTAGAGGAATTTTGTCCTACCTTTACAAGACGTTTAGATGTAAATGAGACGTGATATGAGGCATAAATGAATCATCTAAATAGACTGGATGGAAAAGAGAGACTGTAAATTAAGCCTATACTACAAGACCAACTTGTAATAGCCTAATCTTGGTTTTAAATCAGCCATTGGTTATTTATAATTACCTGGACAAAAATCATTAAACATATGACGTTTAATGATGTATGTGCAGAGACAGAGGCCAGGTGGTGCTCAAGCAGCTGCCCCTTGTGGTCAACATATATTTTTAGGTTTGATATTTTCGCCAGAAAAACTGCAGATTCCAAAAGTTTTTAAAAAAAATACTACTATACTATATGCTACTATAAACAAATTTCGCTACTGTTCCCTCTCTCTCTTGTCTCTTGCTCATTCATGTGCATCTGCCTGTCGCAGCTTCGAGTCTACTGGACCTTTAAGCTAGCCAGTGTGCCCGGCATAATTAAGTCCCGCTTGTTTGTGGCTGATGTCTTTCTACTTTTTCCGGATAATGACGTCGCTTTGTCACTGGAGCATAGTCTCTGATTGGTTGACGCTGCTCGTCAAACGCCAAAGTTCAGCTTTTTCAACTCTTGGACACACGAACAGAGTGTCTGATGCCTGAACCCGCAAGATGCACTGCGTCAACGCCAGATTCGTGCTGCTCTGACACTTTGTCCACCATAGACTTTGCATGTAAACTCCACACCCCTGACGCCCTGGTGTGAACGCACCATAAGGGTCTCCTATACAGTACACAGGAAGATGCTAACCAAAGGTCGCACGTGTGAAAGAACCCTAAATTACACAATAGTTATGATTAGATTAACACACCTGAAGTTGTTAAATGAATGTCTAATCTGTCAGAAAAATGCTTTACTCGTGTGTAAATTGTCTCTGTTTTTTAGATGGAATTTTCGGTGTAGAGATATTTCTTTTCAGAACTCAGCACTACTTCCTGTATTTTTGTAATTTTCTCCTCAACTTTTCTTCCCGCAAACTGCGGCTTAACTGATGTAAAACTACATTAACTATATTTTGTACTATCTTATCAAATCAAGAAGCATTAAAACCTGTCATATGCACTCAATCACAGGAATGCTGCTAGAAAAGTGGTCTCCTGGTGGTTTGAATGCCCGGACCTGAACAGAGCATGGTCACGGATGGTAGTTTATCTCACGTAGGACAGGGAGGCACTCATACATGTGGATGAGGAGCTCTCGAGGGGAGGCGGCAGACTCCTCCCCCTGGCTGCCCTGATCATGCATAGTGGCACACAAAGGGCACAGGTCAGTCAGATTACCCATGAGTCCGTGCCCCACAGCTCCCAGCTGCTCACGCTGAAGTATGGAGCTCCGGTGACACGTGCCTGGCACGAGTGTGAGCGCGGCTGGAGTGTGGAGTGATGAAAGACATTTAGGTGAAGAAAGCAGAAACATGGAGTAGCCCCACACGCAGCCAGACAGGCAGTACTGCACCCACAGGCACTAACACACAGGACAAACACTTGTACCTTGCTGGTGGAGGCCTTGTACGTGGTCTTGAGTTTTTGGGAGAGCTGACTTGTGCTGTGACTGGCTGGAAAAAAGAAAAGAAAGGGTCTTCTCAATGCAGTTGTGTATGGATTTATAAACTAATCAGAGGGCAAATTTGGCATGATGTATCTATATCCTGATATATCTATAGTTAGACATGTGCTTTATAATAAAGCTATTTTAAAAGTCAAATATTAGTCACAGTTTTCTGGAATGCCAGTAACCTGTAGATAGAGGACACATACAAGTTCTTGACAAAAATCAGGAAGGCCATTGAAATATATTATGGAAGTGCTTAAGCCAGAGATCAGATGACCATGCACACCCACTTATGCATATGATGGGATCATAAAATTTGGTACAAATTAAGATGGGAGGATGGGTATGATATTTAAATTGCAATCTTAAGTTTATTGTAAAAGCCAAAAGCAAAATCTGTCATCTGGATAAAAAGTTGTAGGAGCGAAGACATTTCGCTGCTCATCCATTCTTCAGTTCTAGTCACATTACTGGTGAACACTGCCTTATACCTGTCTGAAGGGAAGAGCTAACTACAATGAAACTGGAAATAGCTATTGTTTACAGTTTCTGTACGTAGGCGTAAGTCTATTGAGCTACACTAAGTGTGCACTGTGCCCGAGTCATACTTAGCATATTCATTCAGCTCTGGCTAGCTTTATTGTTCTCTTTGTTTCCTTTGGGTCTGATGATGGAGTTATATATGGGGGAGAAGTGATGTCTAAGGCCCCCATTCCTATTCAAGGAAGGATTGTCTTTCCTTTAACTGCCCTCTCAAACGATTTTTCTTCTCTGGCTAATTAGCCAGAGATAAGAAATTGCTTTTCTTAGCCAGAGAAAAGAAAGTGAAAGCATTTTTTGTAAGGAAGGACATTCCTTGAACAGGAATGGGGGCCTTAGACATCATCTTTCCACCATCTATAACTACATCATCAGACCCAAAGCAAACAACGGAAACAAAGAGGACAATAACGCTAGCCAGGATGCTGATAGGTGTGAAAGCATCCATTAAGAGCTGCATGAATGTGCTAAGTATGACTGCACACAGTGTAGCTCAATAGACCTAGCTTACATACAGAAACTGTAAACAATAGCTGTTTCAGTTTTAGTGTAGTTAGCTCCTCCCTTCAGATAGATATAAGCCAGTGTCCATCAGTAATCTCACCAGAATTGAAGAAGCGGCTTAGATGAGCAGCCAAATGTCTTCACTGCTACTACCTTTTTTTTTTACAGCTGACAGATTTTACTTTTAGCTTTTACTATGGATCAGACCTGGACGACTGAGGGATTACATAAACTTTCTTAAGTTTAGCATTATTAAATCTTCAATCATAATCCTTTTATAGGCAAAAAAGGTCTAAAATGACGATCATCACCTGTTGTTCCTTCTGTCACTGTTAATTTTAATTACTTTGTCTTTTGACAAAGTAATTTAAATGACTTCTTTCAATATTTAGCTTCAGATTAAGACCAAAGTGACCACTGTATCTTACAGACAACACCTGCTATTGAAAGAAATAACCTCTAAACAACAGCGTAGAATTTACATAGAATTCTATGGGATATCATATAAAGTATTTTGCTCTAATTCAAAGTGTGTGAAGTATTTTCCCTCATAGCAAGTGATCTGTTTAAGATATCAAAGTAATTTTTGTCTTAATCTGAAGGAAAATAACTGGAGAAGTTTTCTGATCACATATGGCACAGTAATTACAATCAAATTGGGACAGAATGTAACAATATGTAGAAAGGAAATGTTGCCAGAACGGTCATTTTAAATCTTCTTGCCTATAAATTGTTGAATGTTTGAAAACTTAAATACTCTACACTCAAGAATGCCATTTAATAATGCTACCCCATTTGTACCAAATTTCATAATCCTGTCATAAAGTAGGGGTGTGCATGGTCATCTGAACACAGACTGCAGCAGGTCCATAATCGATTTCAATGGTCATCCTGTCTGTTAAAAAATGTCTAGTGGTATTACCTCAGACATGTTCAGTGTATTTAAACATAAAAAATAAGGGTTTTATAAGAGATTTCACCACTTGTCAATATAACAAGAGTTGTACACATTATTACCCAGTGTACTTCAGACAACAGTGTTACATCTGAAACAGGACCACATGAAATTAAAATACATAGAAATGAGTGCATATTTCACAAAGTAATATAAGATTATGCTTCAATGAATAACGAGTAGTTGAACTGTAATAGAATTAGGCCACTGAACATGTCTCACAAATACACAGATGCTTTAAACTCATGTTACACAGATCCTGTCTTACTGACTTATGGCATATAGTCTAAAAGAGACTTAAAATTGTATAAGAAAGATAAAAGTTGGAATAAAAGATAGCAACCTGCCACAATAAATCCGAAGTGTATGGCTAAGGGGAGTTGATGTTTGTCTGATTTTGACCATGCCCCCTTTCAACCCCCCCAGAACTCAAACATTGTAAAAGATACAAGACTAAACTTTTTATTTCATATAGGTTGAATTTTATCCTAAAATCCTAAATTTCCCAAAGAATGGTCCCACATGCACTCTATGCCTGTTAGCTTGGGGGTACGGAACATCATTTCTGTTATAGGAGGTGAACAGTTTGAAACACAGAGCTCCTCTTGGGCTTAATTTGAAGCTGATAAAATGTGGAACTTTTCTATTTACATATGAAACTGTAATTCTGTGCCAATGTGTCACAATCACTTAGATTGTGGAGAGAATTTGTCCTTGAGAATGCTTTTTTTTTTTCTATAAATGGTCTAATAATTAAAAACAGAAATACATAAACCCCTGTAAGGTTATATTATTTTTTCCTCATCATGTGACACTGGAAGTGACTGTAGCATGACTTTCAACAGAATCGTATAATTTCGCACAATGTGGGTCACTAAGAAGGGGTTTTTGGGGGTTCTGAGACAAAATGGGGCCAAGTTGAAACAAAAGGCCCCAAACTTGTAATGGCCCGAGGTTCACACAAATGAAAAATAATAGTAAGAAAAAGGTCACAATACGATCAAGGCACCAGACTTTGTAGTGTAGGAGTTTGTTAGCCAGGCTTGTTGATAATGGTATACAAATCTAAATCATAATGACGCATAAAGGTGGTATTGTAATATTCAAAAATATATATTGCATCCTGATCTCCAATTATTGCTGGTGTTTGGCTGATAATGGCCAAGATTTTTTACAGTCACATTTTATTGTTAAGATTTCCATTTGAGATGCTACCTTTAGTTTTGAGAGCTCCTTTAGCTAAGTCTGACCCCTCTATGGTTTGTCCATCAGCGGTGAGGCGATCATTCAGCGTCTCAATCTCCCTGCGCACTGAGGACAGAGAACAAGGCCGTTACATTTACATAAGACACACTTGTGCTGACGGAGGGGTGTGGGCATACGTTCTATGTTCTCGATGTAGAGGTTCTCAAACTCCCTCTCGATCTGGCTGAACAGGTCCAGGAGGTTGGAGCGCATGGACAGAGGCAGCTTGGAGTCCTGTGAAGGGAAACCTAATTTTAAAACCTCATCTTCAAAGCATTTTTCAGAACTGATTTGCAAAATGTTTTGGGTTTTTTTTTGTTGGTTTTTTTAGAATTAATTTTGTGGTGTACTTTTTAAAATGCAGAATTCACATTTGTGAGTAGTCTACTCAATAGGCTCTGTGCACAACGGCAGCTGGCTACTTCCTAAATTGAATAAATCCTGACAGATCAGGCAGTGGACAGGGAGCTTTTATACCTAATTTGATCACATGGAGAGATGGTATTTTATAGAAGCTATTATTCAAATATGTACTGGTGAGGATACACCACCTTGCGTCCATGAAGATGTTATTACCTTGTCTGGTATATTCCATAGTATGGCATTAACATTATCTGTCGAAATGGAGGCAAGCAGGTGACACCCACAGATCAAGTTACAAGTCAGATGTGTGGAAAGGCAAGTCTGTGGAACATTCCAGGCAAAGCAATATCATCTTAAAGGACACAGATGGGTGGCAGACCCCCATCTAAAAAGTTAAACACTACAAATGAGATGTGATATTGGTCTATTAGCCCTACTGACCACAATGTGATTATACATATGTTTATGTTCATATACTTTACAGGGAATCAAAACAATACCAGCTTTTATTCGACACAAGGGCTAGTATAGGCCGTAATCCACACCAAAACATGAGCAAAACAATAACAGGACCAGGAACTGACGAATAGAACCTTCACATCAACTTGTCAGCGTAGCAACCAAGTGTTGTATGCAAAAGCAGTTACATTAACAACAACACAAACAGTTACAAGAACAACAAAAGGTGTTAACTCTGAAATAAACACAAATTCAGATCATTACATTACCCCCCTCATCAAAGGTTCTCACACCAGTAAGGGGCCAGTCTATCACAGTCTATCTCCGAGGCCGTGTCTCAATTCACCAAAGTTCACCAAAGTGCCGTTTGAACGGCGCATTTAAGTTGGGCAGATACTTCGACCTGCACTTCGAACAGTACATCAAACGGTGCATGTGACGAAATTGGGACACAGCCTAGTCTCTCCAAGATTGTGCAAGGTCCAACCCAGTCACTGTCCAGTTTGAGGCATCTGCCCTTCTTCCACTGGGGGCTATACACCTAGACCTGGTCCCCCATTGCAAAAGGGCATTCTTTGGAGTGAGCATCGTAATTCCTTTTTTGCCTCACTCCTGCAATTACAAGCTGGTTCCTGGCAAACTCATGGGCAGATGCCAGTCGGTCCTCAAGTGTCCGAGCATACTCAGGTCCTGGAGGAACAGCTGCAGCGTCTGTTGGTCTCCCTATCATCATCTCTGCTGGAGTTCAAATCTCTCTCCCAAGCATGAGGAGAGCCGGGAAACAGGTTGTAGAGTCCTGGGCAGCAGAGCTGTAAGCCATGAGGACAAATGGCTGATGTGTGTCCCAGTCTCGCTGATGTTTGGCTGATAATAGCAAGCTGTTGGGCCAGGGTGTGGTTGAATCTTTCAACGAGGGTTGTGTGGGTCTTATTGGAGCCAAGCTTTTAACACATACCTGCAAAAATGTGAGACTCAAAGTTTCCCCCTTGGTCTGAATGTATTGCTTCTGGGACTCCAAACCTACTGAACATGTCTTCCACTAAGGCGTTCACTACAGGCTCTGCTTCCTGATCTGAAAGGCTGTACGCTTCAGGGAACTTAGTAGTCCATGATAGTGAGGACATAGAGGTTAGATTTGTGTGTTTATGTATGTGCCCTACATACGTTGACTATTGTGAAAAATAAAATTGAATTGATTGATAGATCATTGCAATATTACAAAAGTGGGACTAAATCAGGGACAACACATCTACTAATTGAAACATTTTTTAAAAATTGATTTTAAACCGACTTTCAGAGCTTTCAACCACTTTATAGTTGTGTCCCTTCACCATTCACTTGCTCAAAGTTAGATTGGGAGTGAGTCGTGCATGTTCGAGTAATCTTTTATCACTTATTTCCAAGACACCATATTCACGATCAATCCCCGTTTTCACCACCACATGCACACTGCTCTCTACATACTTCATTCTCCAATTTGTTTTCAGTTTTCCTTTGTTAATTCTCATTTAGCCCAACACCTCGGAAAGGTTCCTTCAGCGCATCCTGCTATGTCAATGCTTCAAGTAAACACTAACTAAACATTTCCCTTGACCTTTTTGAAATAAAACTTCTACACTGACGAACTGCAGAATGGGCCTTATTGTGAAAAGGTTTCAAAATGACAATGCAATAACTCTGCACAAAACTCAAAACACTGTCCTGTTCAGTCAATCAGTGAGTTGATTTTAGATGCAAATTAATCATTGAATTGAACATTTTACTCAAAATAACTTATTTAACACAACATGTAATATGTAGCATACACCTATTATTTAATGCATAGTTTGAAGCATAGATGAGTCCAGGAGGCATCCGGAACAGACGCCCTAGCCACCTCAACTGGCTTCTGTCGACGTGGAGGAGCAGTGGCTCTACTCTGAACTCCTCCCATGTGACTGAGCTCCTCAGCGCCCAGCCACCCTGTGGAGGAGACTCAGTTTGACTGCTTGTATCTGCGATCTTGTTCTTTCGGTCATTACCCAAAGATCATGACCATAGGTGAGGGTAGGAACGTAGACTGACTGGTAAACTGAGAGTTTTGCCTTTCGACTCTTTCTTCACCACAACAGTCCGATATAGCGACCACATCACTGCAGATGCTGGGACTCCAAACCTACTGAACCTACTCCGCCGGTCAGTCTCACATCCTTCCTTCACTCGTGAACAAGACCTCAAGATACTTGAACTCCTCCATTTAAGGCAGGGACTCTCGACCCACCCGAAGAGGGCAAGTCACCTTTTTCCAGTCGGGAACCATGGCCTCTGATTTGGAGCAGCTGCTTCTCATCCTAGCAGCTTCACACTCAGCTGCCAACCGCCCCAGTGCCTGCTGCAGGTTCTGGCTTGACAACATCATCTGCCAACAATACAGATGACCTCTGGACCCCCTCTGGCCCCTGGCTGCACCTAGAAATTCTGTCCATAAATACAATGAACAGAAACAGTGACAAAGGGCAGCTCTGGTGGAGTCCAACATGCACTGGGAACAGGTCTGACGTACTGCCAGCAATGCGAACAGAGCTCCTGCTCCGGTTATACAGGGACTGTACTCTCTATACTCCCCGATGGGGAGTATAGAACTGGCCCAGTGTTCCACGACCGGGATGAAAACCACAATGCTCCTCCTGAATCCGAGGATTGACTGCTGGTCAGATTCTCCTCTCCAGTACCCTGGAATAAACCTTACCGGGAAAACTGAGGAGTGTGATTCCCCTGGGATCTTAAAGAAGCTCTCCCAGAGGTTCAAGTTGAAGACCCTCACCGACAGTGACCCTCACAGTACGCTTGGGCCTGTCAGGTCTGGCCGGCTTCCTCCTCCACCAGGGGATCCAACTCACCACCAGGTGGTGATTGGTTGACAACTCTGCCCCTCTCTTCACGTGAGTGTCCAAGACACACGGCCGGAGGTCGACTGACATGAAAGTCGATTATCAGCCTCCGACTTAGGGTGGCTGATGGAAACCTTTGTGCTCAAACATGGTGTTCGTGATGAACAAACTGTGGCTAGCACAGATGTCCAATAACAGGACAGTGCTCAGGTTCAGATCAGGAAGGCCGTTCTTCCCGATCACCCCTCTTCAAGTGTCACTATTGCTCAAGTCCCCCAGTAGAATAACAGAATCCCCGGTCGGTGCAATGTCTAGTACCCCTCCAAGAAGGCTGGGTACACTGTTCATTGCACTGCTGTTCAGCCTGTAGGCCGACACAACAGTGAGAAGCACCCAAAGGCACAGGGCCTTCTCGTTCACCGGGGTGAACTCCAACACATGGCGGCTGAGCTGTGGGGCAATAAGCAAGCTCATACCAGCTAGCCGCCTCTCAGGCAGCGGAGAGGCTTCTTCTGTTCTGAACTGAACTGAAGAAGCGGCTTGAATGAGTAGCGAAATGTCTTCACTCCTACAACAATTTGTCCAGTTGACAGATTTGAACTTCGTCTTTTGCTATGGATCAGACCTTGACGACTGAGTGTTTACACAGATATGAGTGAGGCTTGGCACACCACCTCTTGGCTGGTCCACTGTATAGCTACAGCGGATGCACATGTATCACTGACGGATATGAAAATATTTTATGAGCTCTCAACAACTGATCTTATTCTGTTTGGGATGCAAATAAACTGTCAGTTTTTACCTTGGACTGAAATTTACAGAAATGGAAGTGAGGCTTTCTTTTTGGACTGGAGCTCTCTCTCAGAAGAAGAAATTCTGTCTTATTCTGTGAGCACTGATAATTTGGTAAGAAATATCTACCTGCCCAAGGAAGCAGCTGTGTGCAGGGATGGCAACTGCAAAAACTCTTTTTCAAATGTTTACTGTTTGTATTGTTATTGTCCTTGTCTGTTTTTAAAAAATGGACTATGACTCCGTGTACCAAATGCCAAAAGCGCAGTGTACTTTCTTAACGTTAACACAAACAGTTGCAGAAACAGTGTCTCCAGTGCGGGACTTTTACAGTGTCTCACAGTCAAACTGTTGTGCTTAATAATATCCACATTCAGTCACAGTCTTCACCATCTGCACATAAAGTTGAAACCAAACACGTAATATGAACTAAACTCTACCAAAAAAAACTTCTCAGTCCTGGTAAAAGTGTACTTCCCAAATAAATATAGTGTAAATATATCCACGTGTGCGTAAAGATGCAGCCAAATGAGTCCACGTAAAGCTCCATAATCATTCCTCAGGAAACCGCAGAGTGAAATCTTAAGTTATCAAAACAAAATCATGTGCTCCACAGTGCTGCATTTGTTATTAATCGAAATAAGAAGAAAACAAAAGTGAAACTCAAGCACATCCACGTGAGCTCCAGCTGGCAAATAGTAATATAAAAATAGCCTTATCATAATAACATAGTTATTGAATTTATGATTAGGTATCGTTACAGCTCCCTTTAAAGGATAATTTATTGTCCCCACCCTATAGTTTCACCCCTGGTTCCAAATGAAAAATCATCACCTTTATGGTCTTATGAATGCAGGGGAAATAAATAAGGCGAAATTAAATATGTGTATGAATACATATATTCTACATATGAATATATGTATGAAATAAAAACGAGTCATCACACGTACATTTTCTTAGTATTACAAACACAACAGTACCATCTAGTGGCCAAACAAGTGAACAGTAACATGTATATAGCAAAAGACGAAGTTCAAATCTGTCAACTGGACAAATCGTTGTAGGAGTGAAGACGTTTTGCTATCCAAAATGGGCCTTCAATAGAATCTGAACCTAGAAAAAAAAGTGTTACCATTCCTTACACAGCAGGTGTGTTTGAAAAAACTTCAGAGGATTTTCAGACAGTATGAGATTCCTGTCTTTTTCAAACCTACAAACACATTAAGACAAAAACTGGTTCACCCAAAGGACAAAATCCTGAGCCACAAACAAAGTAATGTAGTCTACTTTATTCAGTGTAGTGAAGAGGGCAGTGAGCGTTACATTGGAGAAACTAAACAGCTACTCCACAAGAGGATGTATCAACACCGGCGTGAGAGTTCCTCTGGACCCCAGTCCGCCGTGCATCTACATCTCAAAGCCACTAACCACTCCTTTGAAGATAGTGAAGTTCAGATCCTAGCCAGAGAAAAGAAATGGTTTGAGAGGGGAGTTAAAGAAGCTATTTTTGTTAGGAAAGAGAATCCTTCCTTAAACAGGAATTGGGGCCTGAGACATAATCTCTCCCCCATCTACAACTCCATCCTCAGACCCAGAACAATGAGAACAATAGCAGGGTTGTTAAGGGCTGAATAGGGTAGTTTCAGCTGAAACTGGAGACAATAGATGTTTATGGTTTCAGTGTAGTTAGCCCCTCCCTGCAGATAGATATAAGGCAGTGGCCACCAGCAATCTGATCAGAAATGAAGAAGTGCCTTCACTCCTACGATTTGTCCAGTTGACAGATTTGAACTTCGTCTTTTGCTATGTATCAGACTTGGACGACTGAGGGTTTACACAGATATGTAACATGTATAATCAACCATTACATAACATAGAAGTAAACACGTACATGAAGCATAGACAGAACTGAATATGTGCCTGGTATGTTAATGTAAGATAACAGTTAATCAGAGAACTAAAGCATAAAAAACAGGCTAACATGTTTATTCTCGATCTCACTCCAAATCACTAAATTCATTCAATTCTTCATCCTCGGTGTTGCTTCTAAACAACTCCGCCAACTCTGCAGGTAGATGAAGCACCGCTCTGAAAATAGATGTCTGCCATACTGGTAAATAAGCTTAGAGTGCCCTCACACAGTTGTCACAATGACAAAGATGTGAAATTATACATTTTAATAATTTCACATAAAAGCCGTAACCCTGGCCAAACTATGAAAAAAGTGCAACTTATAGTCCAGAAAATACAATATTGTTATCAGTATGACTTTTTAAAAATAAATACTACCTGTTAGGATAAGCTAGGCTTTTCAAACTAATGGCACATGTCACATAAACAACGTGAAAATTGAGACTAAACTGGAATTGAATCTGGAACAAACCCAGGACCAAATCAGTATGAATGCTCCCTGAAGAACTGGTCTCTTTTCTCAGGTCCATAAATAATCTCTCCAGTGTCTGTGATGTGAGCTTACATAAAGAACTCAGTGAGGCATAGTGCTCATTCAGACTGAGCCTCTGCCTTACAGCAGTGTGTGCTCAAAAGAAGCCCATTTTAAAGTCACATATAATGCTCAAGGAAGATAAACAATAATACTGAAATTAATTCTAAGGCCCTATACCAGGGGTGGCCAACTAGTCAGAGACTAAGAGCCACTTTTTTTTCTGTGTTACTGCAAAGAGCCACATCATACACATGGGCACACATCAACATCATCCCATTCCTTAATCATGTATGCACGCACACACAGACCTCTGCTCAGCCAGATTTAATGAAAATAACCACACCAACATGATAACATTAGTTCTTTTTCAACAGTTAACATTGTGTGCACTGTCTCACACACACAAACTCTCAGTTCAAGCAAGTCCACAAACAAAAATAGAATAATTTTCAATAACATTTTTCTCTTACTATGCTGCTTAGTGAGACTTCTGGCATTCCTTATTTTGAACAATCCTCTTCAAATCTGGCTTGTATTCTGTTGTTGCCACTCGAAGCAATTCTTTCAAATGAGTGTCAGTCAGAACAGATCGATGCTTTGATTTCACATGTTTGAGGGTAGAAAACACAGACTCGCAGACGTACGTTGACCCAAACATTGACAGTATCTTAAGCGCAGCCCGTTTGATGTTGGGGTATTTTTTCATTGGCACACTTTTCCAGAACTCAATGGTTCCTTCCCTTAAAACAGCTTTCAGTTGATCCTCCTCACAAAGATCGATCATCTCCAACTCAGCCGCAGCCTCATCTGTCTCCGCATTAAATGGGTCGACGAGGAACATAATCTGTGGTCTTTTCAGTTGTAGATCACGGAACCGGGTCACAAAGCTTTCGTGCAGGTTTGCAACCAGTGTTGCATATCTGTCTCTTTTCTTTTTCAGGGCGCGCTGGTAACTTGCTCACTGGCTTTTAGCATAGTATGAAAATGCGTGAAATCTCCCTTTTGAATATGCGCCTCGAACAGCTTTAGTTTGTTGACAAACGCAAACACACTTTGCACCAGGTCAGGCAGCATTTTTAACTTACCCTGCAGGGTCAGGTTCAGTCTGTCCAAGTGACACAGCATGTCAACTAAAAATGCCAGATCCATAATCCACTCGAGGTCCGGGAGCTCGGGATAATCCTTGTCCTTCTCTTTCATGAACAGTTTCACGGCATCCAAAAGCTCAAAGAAGCGAGAGAGTACCTTGCTTTTTGACAGCCACCTCACAGTGCAGTGCAGCGGCAGGTCACCTGGAAGCCCTTGGTCCAGCTCAGCAATGAGATTCCTGAATTGCCTGTGGTTAAGCGCATGTGTGCGGATGTAGTTGACGATTTCCATCACAGGCTTCATGACGTTGTCTAAATTCAATGATTTAGACACGAGTTGCTCCCTGTGGATGATGCAGTGGAAATTCCAAAAGTCGGGAAATGTTTGATCAGCTTTGCTCAGCCCCACAAGCCCGTTCACAGATCCGATCATAGCTGGCGCTCCATCCGTGGCTATTGCAGTTAGTTTCGGTATGGGCAGATTTGCTTTTGCAAATGCAGCCATCATTGTTTCTTTCACATCTATGCCACGGGTTCTGTCTTTTAATGGCACAATATCAAGGAGTTCTTCTTTGATCATACATTCATTTGACACAGACCGTGCAAATATTGCCAACTGAGGCTTGTCTTGTATGTCACAACTTTCATCCAATGCCACACTAAAATACGCACATGCTTGAAGGTCAGAGTGCAACTGTCATTCAACAGCCGTATTAATATCCGATATTCTGCGTTCAACACTGTGGCGAGACAGTTGGACGTCTGATACGCTCCGTTTTAGTTTGTCGTCTTCAGGAGACAAGATTTCAATGGCGTCAATGAGGCATTTTTTAATGTCCCCTTCGTTGTATGGCTTTTTAGCCCGTGCTATGTTCCAAGCCAGTTGATATGATGCAAGCGTAACGGTCTCCGAGTGTTTCGTAAATTTTTGGAAAAACTGCATCTGCTTTTCTGCCTGACTTTTCAAAGCGACCAACTTGTGCTTGCGAAGTTCAGTCCCTTTTGGAAATTCCTCTTCGATGTTAGGATGGAGTGAGCTGAAGTGGCGCTGAAGGTTTGAAGCTTTGAAATGCGCTAATGCTGCGTGCCATATAAGGCAGATCGGCTTGCCATTAAGTTCAACAAAAAAATATAAACTCTCCCACTCTGTCAAAAACGTTCTGTGTTCTTCTTCATATTTTCGTTTGGCTGTGTTTTTTTTCCCTGCCATTTTGAGAGCTAACATGACAAATTGTTTTCAACGCAAATGATGTGGCGCCAAAGATTCTCTTGTCGCACGTTTAACGTCACTCAAACAAGCTTACCTGGTCAGCGTGCCATCTAGCCGTAGGGGGAATGACTGGCAACGCCAGCCAAGCATATTTGACACATGTCATGTGAAAGCTCCTGAAGAGCTGCATGAAACTAGTTAAAGAGCCGCATGAGGCTCGAGAGCCGCGGGTTGGCCAGGCCAGCCCTATACCCAAAATGTGTCCCCAGTACAGATCTATTGTAAAAAAGCAGCTCTTGAGATCAAAATAAGTCCACTGTGTACTGTCTACATTCAATTATAAATCATTTTATTGTCCGATAATCAGGAAGTGTGTGTTAACATGTTAGTTGTTTTTAGCATTACTGTGATGGCAAGACTCTGCACAGGTCTCTGAAAGTTGTGAAAAGTATTATTATTAACTCATCTTGGTGAATTATTAGGACACACTGAATGCATAAAGTGAGGAATAACTTTAGACCACTACAAACCATATAAAAAAAAATTAACTAGTTCTAAGACAGTAAAAATCAGGTATAGCACCTTTAAGCCACTGACACAATAAATCAAAAACATAGGTAACATAGAGAAATGGCAGAATAAAACTCTTGATAAATAGACCTACTCAAAAGAAGGACACTACATGGAAGGGAGGGGCCTGCATATCTAGGGGATGGACTCTTTCTATGAATAATCATTTTGGAATAATATCTTAAAAGGCCTAAACTACAGGGTTAGCAAGAGACACTAGGACATAGTTTTCTGCCAACATTGTTATTATACTTACATGAATACAGCTTTTGTGGTTTGCTAAAGATTTTAAGGAATTTTGACAGAAGTTAAAGATGCACTAACGTTTTGTGGATGTCCAAAACCTGCTTGTGACCATGGCGATGTTATTGTTTTGCCTGTAATGTTCCACAGTACGGCATTGCACACATCTGTCTCCATGGCAACAAGCAGGTGATGCCACCAGCCAAGCTATAGCTCTGCTCTGTGGAGAGTCAACCCCATGCACTGTATAAATCTCAGCTTTATTGATTAAATATGAATTAGCATAGTTATCAGTGGTTAATTCTCCCCTATAAATCTGTTGCTAAAAGATCATTATTTTAGTTGTATTAAGACATAGATTATGTTCTGTAGCATCTTGGCCAATTTACCATGGTGATCAATGAGGTACCAAGTATTTATGTGCTTAAGTTATGGTTCTATGTTCATAGAAATACACTGTACTCTCCTGGTGTCCTAAGGAAGAAGAAAATTCTCCACAAAACCATAGGTGTTCTAAACACTACAGGGAAACAAACTATCTCCACTGTAGAGTCACTTACCTCCGGGTGAAGCAAGGACTCCAGATTATCTGATGACTACCAACGCACAGAGCCAACAAAGCATTTACATTATAATTCTGGCATTTCCTCAGGTCTCCTCAGGACCATGGTCCACACTTGAAATCATAATTATCATTGCAGTAAAATGATTTACTGTGGCCAGACCATTTTTATAACAGATTATTTCAAGCAATAGTTGTACTCCAGATAAGAGATTGGTTCATTTCACAGCCCTACAGTCAGAATTGAATTGGTAATACAAGTTGTAATATTGGACACTGTTTCTTGTTTGACATAAGTAGTGCTGGAGGGTGCCAGCACTGTCCTGACTTTCTGAACAGAAAGTCCACTGATACTTTCTGAACAGAAAGTCCACACATGTTATTATTTGTGTATAATTTTGTATATATATATTTTTTAACCTTGGGCCTTTTTAAGTAACTGCAATATTGTGTAATACTACCATCTTTTTGACTTAAGTTCTTGTATTACTGTGCATAGGATTAGTACTAAGCAGTGTTCATGTGACATCACAACACTCTACAATCGCTGTAGTTTAAATTAGTAGTAAACTGAGCTGAACTGTGTAACAGTCAGATCGCATATATGGTAATCTGGTTTATGGTTAATATCTCTGTAATAACTGGATCTATCCACAAGTAAAAAATTGTGAAATTATATTTCACCTTTAATAGCTTCAGAAAGTGGTGCCATTATTCAACCCCAAAGATGTGACTTTTGTGAGTTAAAAGGACTTTAAGCCATAAAATGTATATAATAAGTTTGTGGAGGCAATCCCAAACAACTAATGATAAGGTTCAACATTTGTGTTTGGATATTTTTTTCGAAAACTATGAATCTTTATCTTTAAGTTATACAGGCCCCTGCCCTTCATCTAAAATTATGCAATCATCAACACAACCTATTACATTGACATTAACCAACCAATCAAATAATTGGCAGTTTACAGTTAAAACAAAATTTGAATTCTGGCTTGCCCTCCAGCTCATTTTCAAACTTTTCTTCCGAGTTTAGAATGTTATGATGTAACATCCCCTCATGACTGCTGAGCGTACCTGAGTCTCCATGAACTCCCTGCGCTCCTGCTCCGTGCTGTTGGTCCTGCGGATGGACAGACTGTGGGACTTCCTCTTTTGCTTGGCCTGTCGTGCTGCACTGCTGCTGCTGCTGCTCTCCACTGGCATGGCTCCTCAGGCTTAGTCCTGATCTATAACCATAACAAATACATGTTTGTGTGGGCTACATCCTCCCATGACAATTATATTATATACAGGCCTACATTTTATAGGCCATGTAGTAGTAAAAGCCAAAAGTTTTATCTGTCAACTGGGCAAAAAAAGGTTGTAGGAGTGAAGACGTTTTGCTGCTCATCCAAGCCGCTTATTCAGTTCTGATCAGATTGCTGGTGGACACTGCTTCATATCTATCTGGCTTTTACTATGGATCACACCTGGACAACTGAGAGACTTCAAAGACATCTAGCCCAAGTAGTGTCTAAACAGCTGAAGGACATGCTTTGAAGTGAGCTTCAAATTGTGCTGAAATGATCTGTCTGGTAAAGGTCACCTTGTATAAGTGTATGGATAAAAAAAAAAAAAGTGCCACCTCCTGACATCAGCTGGTGGGGAAGTCCACTAAAGAAATTCTTGGTCAGTTAAACATGCTCTTGGATTTTAAAGCCACAGCACGCTTTTTCAATTTGGTTGTGTTTACTGTACTGAAATGCGTAGAAAAAAACATGCATCCTTATTCTGAGTGGGCTTGCACTTCCACAAACATGACTGGAACAGGGCTTCCTGCTCACAACTTTGCTGATGTCAGTTCGCTGTTTGACTGCTGCAGGTTTTAGGGCAGATGCCCAGTGCCCAGCTTCCATTGCATGTGTGGTGTCTCAGCCAGATCAGTGGAAAAAAGAGGCGAGTAAAAGAACAGAAAAAGTCACGCCCGAACATCACAGTAGTGTGTGTGGGGCATGGTGGACACTCGCAGGACAGGTGCTGACTGGCTGCTCTCATTAAAAATTTTGGCAGGCAGCTAAAGCAGCTCCAGCGCAGACTGGCTGTCTGACAGAAGTGCTGCTATGTATGAGGAACTGCACATGGATAACTTAATTATTAATTATAGAGCCAATTATTTGTTTGATGGGAACTTTCATTAAATTATACAAAAGTACACAGCATGGCATGGGATTATTCCGCTCTCAGGGTCCATTTTATAGTATTGTACTTTGTTATAAGTGAAAACAACAGTGATCTAGAAGATCATCAAGTCAAGTTCTGGTGATATAAAGGCCATTATCTTTGTTGGCAATTATTATCATTATATAAAATGTCCCACAAACCATTAATGTCAACCCTTTTTATCAAAATAAATGAGATTATTTTATTATTTATTGTTTCATCCCGAGTTTGTGGCGAGTGTTTGTATTTTGGACAGTTTCTCCTGTTTGACCCGCTGCTCTTGTTAGCACAGACAGGCTACAAACACCACTGTCAAAATTAAAATATTGTTTGTCATTTCATGTTTGGTGATCCACATTTAGATGAATGAAAGGGCCATGAAAGAGGTGTGAACTGACCAGTTTGAGTGCTTACTAATGACAATCATCATGACACTTAACGCATTGATTGTACCAAGTGCTCAGTCATTCTCTGCACGTGAATGTAACTTTGTGAGTCTAGTGTTGCACTTACAGCTAAGGGACGCCTATATGTGACACTAGGCCCATCCCCAAGAAATTTTGAACAAAACCGGTGTAAATTTGGTCGATTTTAGCTCTGCAAAGTGATGAGAAAAAATGTCCTGGAAAATATATATTTTGTCCTTAAATATTTCTCATTTTCCATGCGCTGTCCATGGCTGGAAAACAAGTCAATTATTTTCCAGGACGTGTGGGAATTTTGATGTTTGAAAGACGACCCATCAGCTGCCACTGCATATTATAGATCAGTCAACTCCATATGTCTACTGTTGGTCCCGGGCAGTGACCCTCCCATGGCCCGTGGAGATGTCACGGTGCCCTTCAGATCAGAGCCCTCAGAACTAAACCAGCCCGTGATCTGACAGCCATCTCCAGATTTAGGTGTAAAAATGAACAAGGGCGATCAGTTCTAGCAGAGTAACTTTAGCTTGTATTACTGTGTAAAATAACGCTGCAGACAGTTGCATTGTTGGAGCTCCAAACTGATGACAAGGATGGATGAGAGAAAAAAGGGCGTTTGAGCGGTTGTTACGCGATTATAACGAATATATCTAAACAGGACACCCATAATTATAATAATTTATCTGCATGACAATAACAGCAGCAATACTTGGATACAATCCGTCTGGGATTAGCTATAACGTTATGCCATGTTTTGTTATCAATGTGTATTCGTCAGACCGCTAGCAGCTAATAGGCTATTATTACAATCTGGAACAAATAACAGATTTTACTCACTTTCAAAATGGCGTTACGGGTCTTTAGTGACGTATTGTGCAGTAAATGTCATTCTCTGGAACATAATCCAAGGTGTTAGGCACGTTTTGTTAAAAAGACGAATGACAGTTTAGAAGAGGAAGTGAGAGGAAACACATCAGAGCACATCCGGTACAGGCCGGAAGACACAATAAAAGACAGGCGTGTCAGTTCGGCTTTCACAGTAAAAGCAATAAATATTTACATTTATCAGCTGCAACATGACAATAGAATGTTGTGTCATATGACACCCAGCAGTTTGTTGGTTTACACCCACTGTCGCACTTTTTTGGTTTTTGCTTTCTTTTCAAGATCCATATTCCATAGAACACAGATGATGCCACCCAATTATTCTGTCAAATAAATTAGTAAATATAAAACATATTGTAACCTTAAAACACACGCAGCACATTTTCATATGTTTTAATATTTTGTGGAATATGAGGCATTTTGAAAAATAATATCTACTCATTTTCATTGACAGACATTTGAGAGTAATCTTTCTTGCTAGAGTAAGGCATAGTACTGGAAATCCATACTCTCAACTAGGCCTGTCACAATACTTGTATACATTTGTTTATATTGTTCAAAATATGAACCTTTCCTTGCGGACATATTTTCATTTTGTGATTATCTTACCAAAGTACAACAACAAATTGCTGTAGGAGCCTATATAAATACCACCATGGCTCATTCTAGCTGTTGCTGCTGAAATTCTGCTAGCATAATGTTTAGACTATATTGTTCCAGGCAATCTCCAGCAGTAGATTCCTTTCTGCTCCCGTGGACACACAGTTCATAGGTGTCCATAGGCATTCATATATGTCGTTGCGGCATCTATCTGCGGTCCGTGGTACCAGACTTCCTTTTTCCAGCAAGCAGATGTTTGGGTTTCAGGTCAAACACGTGCCGGTCTGCCTCGCCCTTTTTGCCCTGGCGGTTCATGCCCTTCTGAGAGTTCTTCATCATAATCTTGGCCTTCTTCATCATCTGAGGTAAAGAAACAAAGGTTGTTTATGGTAAAGGGAAAACTAATTAGGAGTAGTTGAGTGACAGAAAGCCTTAAGACCAAAATGTCCTGACATACTGCTTCACTGATTTTAGTACAATCATCCATTAAAAATGAGAATGTGTTGTGTACTATTTTATTTAGAACTTTAAATAAGTAGTAGTCAATTACGGCAAACATAAAAATCACTATTATTTGGTTCATAACTGAAATCCCAATTATTCAAAGACTGTTAAAATGAACCTGTAAAGAAAGTATAGAATAAACAAAATGTGTGACAATATTGTTTTAAATGTTCTGCAGACTAGAAAAGTAGCACATGTCATTTTGGCCAGAAGGTATTTAACAAAAATGTTGAACTCGAAAAATATACTTTATTTGTTAGTAACTAAAATCATGATTTTAAATTTGGTTCATGGCACAGACCTAGTCAGACCCTCTTTAGGCCTATAAAATACTCATCCTGTAGAGTCTGTACACAGTGGCTTACCTTGGGGTCTCTCAGTCCAGACTTGTCCCGTGGAGGCCTGGACGTGCTCTGGCTGCGGGTTCTGGAGGTCGGGGGAGCAGAGGCCTCACGTTTGCGTTTTTTCACCAGACTGCGAGAGCGTCGGGCCTGCTGTGAGTAGTGACTCTAAAAAACAGACAGAAAAAACACAAGTCAGGTCATGGTCATGTCCAGTCTTCTCATAAGCCTGTTGAACTCAGGCTCATGAAGATGTACTCAAACATACATCATCCTTATTGTCCATGTCCAGACCCAGAGAGCTCATCTCCTTCTCCAGCTGCTTCCTCTCCACCTGGAACAGAGTTATAGGGACCGGGTCAGAGCTAGCCTTCACAACTCAACACAGAGACTGACAAGAGACTGTTTGAGCTGGGCTCTGCACCTCCATCTCAGGAGCATGGACTCAGGACAGTGCGGGGACATTAAGCCTCACCTTGGTAGCTCTATGGGAACATTGGGAGGACATGTCTTACCTTTGTGGCGGTGCGAGGCATGCGCGGGCCGTGCTTGTCCTTCTCCTTGGACTCCAGGACCAGCAGCTGTCTCTTGTCTTTGATCTGTTTGGCAAGGACACGGATTTCCTGCATGTCCTCATCCTCACTGTCCTCGTCCGAGTCGTACTCTCCAGCACGCTCTCGCAGCTCCTCCTCCCGCTCCAGATCCTCCAGTTTCTGAACAAAACAGCACAAGTACAATCTTCTGTTAAATATTTTGACACTTGTACAATTTCTTATACATTCAAAGTTAAATATTACACTTAAGCTCACAAGTTCAAAGTTTAAGTCTGTTTTTAGGCTTATGTGAACTCCTTCAGTCCTCAGTGCATAGATGAAGTCCATATAAAGACAAAGGGCTGCGTAGTAAGCCGTACCTTCATAATATCAGGGTCGATGTAGTCTGCAATGTTGTGTCCCTCCCACACCTCGGGGATCTTGTCCTGCTTCTCCTCCTCGTTCATCAGGTCCCAGTACTCTGCACACAGAAGGAAGGTCACCAACAAGTCAATGGCAAACAAACAAACTAATGACCACAACCCCCGTACTATAAGAAAGAAAAAACAGGGAAATTAAGTACACGGAACACTGTATAGACCAGAGATTGGCAAACTATGGCCTGGGGGCCACACAAATCACATTAAAGTAGGTAAGGGTAAACCTTGTTCGGTTTACCTTTTCAACAAGTTGGTGACCATTTGGCACTTGATAAAACTGAATAAGTTTTTCTGCTGTGTTTATTTAACTACATTTTAATAAATTAACTATTAATTTAATTAATGCATTTGGAAAACAATTTGTACAATGAGCCTTGCATACTCATGCTTTGCCACATGTTACAGACCAAATCTCTGTTATAATACATACACACACAGATACACATATCTACACACACATATACATATATATACACATATTATATATATACATATATATACACACACATATATACATATACACACACACACACACACACACACACACACCCTGGCCGGGACCCTCTGTCAAATTTTAGAACCCACTGTGGCCCATGTGTCAAAAAGTTTGCCCACCCCTGGTACCCCACTCCAGACTCACACACGCTCACTTTTTCACACCACATGCGCCACATGCGCCACGCGCACGCTCCACACTGAACTAAAGCACAGAGAAGCTTTCAAAAGATTCAGATACGCCACAAATACATTTATAAAGTGTTATTTTCATGAACATTTCAAACATTTCAGAATATGGAGTCAATGTCAAGAAACCTTAATATTTCACATAGAGCTGTTTTTCCTTTAGCTTCAGCAAGACTCACAAGGTCTCTCCTCTCCTCTCTCCTCTCCCCTTTGCCCTAACGCGCTCTGACTGTTGTGCGGCAGACACACATCTAGCACAGATATAATAAACTCGCCGTTATATCAAATGGATTTATGTGGCGGTTTCCTATCAGGATTTTCATTATATACATACGGACAAGCTTGTTAGCGCGTCACGAGGAGCGGGCAAAAGTCACTTCGGAGAAAATGCGGTCACTGATAAATTATTTACTTTTTTTGGTCGGCAGCCCGGTAGCAAATGCGTCACGGACCGGTACTGGTCCCCGGCGGTTGGGGACCACTGTTCTACACCGTTCAGCAAAATAACAACATTAATGCTGACATCTGTAGACAGCTCTGACAAATGATTGTTGTTTATATGTTCGTTACCTTTGACACTGAGTAATACTAGCCACTATACAACTTTCAGCTCCAATTTGTAAAAGTTCACAAATGTATGCAGGATTTGTGTTGTGGGCCACTATGTTTTTGGTGCAGTATAGTATGTTCCCACTGAACATGAATTGCGTGTCAAAGGCAAGTGATTTAACCCTATATAAATGTCTATTATTGTTGGTATTGTCATGTACATAGTATGGTTTGCAGGTTTGAAATAAATCATATCACATCACACATGCAAATATGTGTCCTTTGGACCTGTATACAATTAAACATTATTACATTTTGTCAAATCAGCACTTGTGAATCAGCATAACCCAGCAAGTAAAAGTAGATGACATGGCCAAGTTGACTCACTAGATAGCGCCATGTGACTCCTCCCTCCCTACACAGCTCAACTGTGCATGGTCCATGGGCAGGGTAGGACAGGACCAGATGTACTTAGCTGCTAAAGGCTAAACTCGCAACATGCACCATTGAAGATGGCCCATTGACTTCAAATGGGTGGCCATGTTTAGGTCGTACTGTATTTTCCAGATTATAAGTCACACTTTTTTCATAGTTTGGCTGGGAGTGCGACTTGTACTCCTATGCAAATTATATGTGAAATTATTCAAATATATAATTTCACATCTTCGTTATTGTCACACTGACAACTGTGCAAGGGCACACTAGGCTTGTATAGTAGTACAGCAGCCTCGTGGAAGTGGCGCATCATCTACTTCTGGAGCTGGCAGAGTTGTTCAGAGGCGACACCGAGGATGAAGAATTCAATGGATTTTGTGATTTGGAGTGAGCTTCAGAGGAAACTTGTTAGCTTGTTTTTTATGCTTTAGTTATCTGAGTAACTGTTAATATCTTACATTAACATACCAGATGCTTATTCAGTTTGCATTCTATGCTTCATGTAGCTGGATAAATATGTGTTATGTAAAGGTTGATTATACACATTACAGTTCACTTGGTTGACCACTAGATGGGGTTGTTGTGTTTGTACGGTAATATCTGTAAGAAAATTGACTTGACTTGTTTTCTTTTATACATTTTATATTTAATTTCCTCTTATTTATTTCCTTTTCATTTGTAAGACCATAAAGGTGATTTTTTTTTCATTTGGAACAATATTGTAAATGTTTAGTTTATCATAAGTCTAGTTAAAGGTCACGAAAACTACTTCCTGTTTTTCAGTTCAGCCTTTTTCGCCAATATGAAGTCTTACCCGACAGAGCACTATTTAAGAAACAGTTGAAAAGTAAAATATAAAGTTTTGGGTTCACCAGTTTGTTTACTAGCAGGCCAAAGTGATATGTATATTTTCCATGAGTTCAAATGCAGTTTTGTGTGTGTATGTAATATGAACCAGAGCTTATGTTATATTTTATGTGTTTGTTAGTTCTACGGAGTGAAATGTAATAAAGTAGTAAGGGCACAATAAACATCAGTGAAAAGAACTCTCTTGTCTCTCGTGTTTGTGGGCAAGCTGGCATATGTTACATCATCATAGTTATCTGATTAACCATTAATATCTTACGTAGACATACCAGACACGTATTCAGTTTGTTGTCTATGTGTTATGTTAGCGTGCTGTACTGCTATTCAGCCTGTTGTTCTCTATTCTATTGTTATTATTATAACTTGCCTTTAAAAATAAAATGTCCGTTCTTTCTTTTTTCAAATGTTTCAGATTTTGTAAAATAAATTTCACCAAAAAATGCGACTTATAGTCCAATGCAGCTTATATATGTTTTTTCTTCATTTTTTTTTTTTTTCCTTCGCATTTTTTCCACTGGTGCGACTTATACTACAGAACGGCGTAGTCCGGAAAATACGGTAACTGTACTATTTGAGGTTGTACTGGAGGACAAATCACAAGACTATAAAAAGAATAATATGGCATTTGGTTTTCGTTGACAAATGTAAATTTGGTAACACCAAACCCTTATTTACTGTTTTTCTCAATAAATACATAATTCCTGAGAGACTACTTTTGATCCCTGTGGCACCTTAATAGTATTTATATTGGCTTTCAATGTTTTTTGTGCTTTGTTACCTGCTCAAATGTGTATTCATAAATGTTTAAGCTTGTATGGTTTGATTATTAAGGGAAAAAATAAATCACTAAAGAGGCTAGTGTTAGATCAAATTGTTGTCTTGTTCCTGCCTCATTTTCCACTAGTTTCTGCCATCCCCTCAATACAGTCATATAATCCAGACACTAATCCTCTGACATGACAAGCATAAAACAGACCCAAAAAAAAAATGAGGCTAAAAACATGAGGCAGAACAGACAGAGGGTAACTTACTCTGTAGATCCAGGATGTAGTCGTCTCCCATCTCCACCTCCAGGTCACGCTCCTGCAACATCACAAACATGTTCACGTGTATGAAGAGATATAAACACTTAACATGTTCTAAAGGGCCCTGCCACAAACACTGTCACGTTCAATGATGTGTCAATATTAAAGCAGTGTAGAGAAGTGTACATGACCCGGGGTGAGCAGACAAAGCCTGCACCAGGGGCACACAGGTATTTTGCTTCTGCCTGTACTGGTCAACCAAAAAAAGAGTCAAAATAAAATGAAATCTCTTTTACATGGCTGAAAACAATTATCAGGTCAGAAGGCTAGAAGTGCGTGTACCGTTTTGCGTTTGGGTTGGTCCACCTCCATGGCCTTCTTCCTCTGGAGTGCCCCCTCTGGGATGAATGGAGGTCTCTCCTGAAAAATAAATCCTTGGGTTTAGAAGGCGCTTCAAGCTTCTCAAAAGACTTCGGGTGTGTCAGAACAGGACATCATTGAGTATTCAGTCAAACAGGAGGTAAGTGTCTTGCCCAAGTATGCCACAACACTAGCAGGTGTTGAATAGCCACGCGGCAGGTTAGAGGGCATCACTACTGTTCACACAAAGCAGTAGCTTCACTCCCCATGTTTAGATCACTTCAAAGATTATTCTAATACATGAGCAGGTCAAGTGGGGTCTAGGGCTGCACAGTTGAAAAAAAGAAAAGCCATTCTAATTGCAGGCTTTGTGATTTTATAATTATACCAACTCAAATAGTGATTTTGATTTGATTGCGATATATAGTGCAGTTCGAGTGGGGCCTGACCTTGTCGTCTCTCTTGTTGGGCATGGCCAGATGCAGGCGGTTAAGCACGTCATGGACTTTCTTCCCCTTCATCTTTGTGTCCACACGGTGAGCCAAGAGCCGGTCACACGCCTGCCAAAGGATCAGCAACACAACCAAGACAAACTTATAGAAACCAGTACAGCCCAGAGCATCAAACATCAGTACATTTATGCTGAAAAAAAAGCCAGAGTAATGGCTCTGGCAATAGATTCAGAAGGAAATAATCTACAAGTCAAAGTGGGTCACCTCAGTCTTGACCTGCATGACGCCCTCCTCTGTCAGAGTGCTGCTTTCTATCACAGGAATTCCATCAGACACCAAGTCAGAAAAGATTTTCTGTTCAAAGATAATTCATTAATTAATACACATTTGGTGATGATTTATGACCAGCTCTTCAGGATCAAACTTAGATGCTTCATTATCAGTGTCACTTGACAACAACTAGAAGTTACTTCTAAGCAATTGGTCATTTCATAACAAGCCATGTGACTGACCTGATTTTCCTCTGTTAGCTCGCTGATCTTCTTCACATCACATTTGTTGGCCACAACAATGAGAGGCTGAAAATACAAACTACATTCAATACAAAAGTCATACCAACACCATAATCCCTTTCACATTTCAAAGGTCCTATATTGCGCAAAAATTACTCCAGTGAGCTTTTAGCCATGTTAAAATGTTGTCACCTCATCAATAACATACCTGGAGTTGTGTTTTGTTTCATACACACATGCATGAGTAATTCGGCATAATTGAGCTGTTTATATCTCCAAAGCTCAAAATGCTCTGTTCCACCTTGTGATGTCATGAAGTGATAGTTTTAAAGTAAACAGCTTTTTAGGATCGATTGATCTGCTTTACTCTACAATACACTACAATAACTTTAATTTGCTGCCTTATTCAGTTGAGATTGCCACAGAAAGTCTACAATATCTTCTGGTGCACCGAGAAACAAAGAACATTCAGCAAGACTCAAACAATAGCTGTAGCTTCAAAGTTTAACAATTCCAGGACTGCATATTCAAATGATTCTAGTGAAGGTGTATGGAGCTTAAAAACACAACGTAGCACTTCCTTTCCAGTTCTCTAACTGCCCAATGTAAAACTAAACTTGAAAAACTGGTAAATAAAGCCATGAAGGTGATGTCCATGCACTAAATTAAGTCTTAAGTCACTCATAAACATGGAGAAAATGAGTGAGTCCTTTACTTTCCGTAACTTGAATTATAATAAGAAGCACAAGAGGAAAAAGGTGAGGAGTTGCATCTGGATCAGACAGAGGGACAGGGAGCGGGGTAGATAGCATCACGCACATAGAGGCAGGAGGGAGAGACTGGCCTTTTAGTCAAATTGTGCAGATTTAAGTTAAAACTTGTGAAACTCAAGGACACATGAGGAGACAAAGACTCGCTGTGCCCCTGACTCAGAGCTTTCACCTAAACAAGACAGTGGTGACTCCACTTCACCACCACACCCGCTTACTGCCACAGGACTGGTTGTAGACCTGTCTATTAAAATTCGTTTATTTTATGGTAGAGCCTTACATTAACATGACCTGTGTCCCCAGATATGCAGTAAACATGTTCAAACCCAATCTCTGAGCTCTGAATGGTCACTACTTAAACCCCAGGACCCGCAGCCAATAATGAATCAGTGCTATGCAACCTCTACAGCTTGGATTGTCCAGTTCTTGTCCTTCTTGCATGAGGTGTGTGACAGTAAACAAATATTTTTGATGTGGTGGTTGTGTACCTTGTTGGCAAAGAGTGGGCGGATGTTGTTGAAGAGCTCCAACTGCTGGCTGAGTGTATGTCCACACTGCTCGGACAGGTCCATCACATAGAGCACAGCCGCTCGCAGGTGAGCTAGAGCAGTGATGGCCTGCATCTCGATGGTGTTCCTCTCCTCCAGAGGGTGATCCAGGATCCCCGGTGTGTCAACTACCTGAGCACACAGAGGACATGTAAGAAAACATCACAGGGGACACAAGGGGGGCACAAGGGGGACACAGGGGAGTTCATTTGAACTTGTGAGGAAGGTCATTACATGTACATGCATTCCAGGAACACTGTCCTACTTCATCTCCTGGCAAACCAAAACCACATATTTTTAGAATACTTTACAGACACTTGGGTTTGTAACCGTATCCTGTCTCCCTGATTTTTGTTTGGTGTGATTGACAGGCAGATTGACCAGTTAGAGAAACACATGTCAAAAATGGCAACTTGCAAGTAAAAACTGAAAATGGCACACAGGACTGAGAAACAGTGCGGACTTGTGCAGAATCAACAATCTTGAAGCATCAACACTTATGTCAGGTAAAACAAAATTATATATTTTGTTCTGAATGATACAAAAATAATCAGTGGAGATGTCTGTGATTGGATCATCACAACTTAAGACTGAGGTTTTTCACACTCTATGGTCCAATTCCAGACTTTTCAGCTGGTCAGACAAACTAAGAATGTAACAGGATTTCGATAATGCATATAAACATGGTTCTTCAACAGGGGCAGTTGCTAATCGAATGTCTCAAATTGCAAGCACAAGTTGCAGAGCTCTGTAGGCACTAAGAGACTAACTAAGGTTGCATTCTCTCATGTATCTGGGGAGTGAGACATGGTATAGAGAGGCTTACCTGCCAGCGCAGATATCTGTAGTCCATGTGACCCACAAACAGAGACTTGGTGGTGAAGGCGTATGGCTGCACATCCACATCGGCTCTGGTCACCTGCAAAACACAGTCATTCAAAGACAAGAAAATATATACTAGCATTTATTGGTAATATTTAGACATTTATGTTTTAAAGTCCTATATTATGTAAAATTTACTATTGTAAGCTTTTAGCCATGTTAGAACGTTGTTATGTCCTCAAAAACATTCCTGGAGTTGTTTTGTTTCATTCACATGTTTGAGTAACCCAGCATTATTAGGCTGTCTACATCTCCAAAGCTCAAAATGCTCTGTTCCACCTTGTGATGTAATCAAGTCATAGTTATCAGCTACCTTTTGTGTGTAAGGAGTTTAAAAACAAAGTGGAGTACTACAACATGACAGAGCACTTTCTGTTTGAGAGAAGAACACAGCCTAAATATGCAGGGTTTGTGTGTTAAACAGCAGTGAATGAAAAAAAACAAAACACTGAGGATGTTTTTGATGAAAAAACAACATAACGTACACTACCGTTCAAAAGTTTGGGATCAGACAAGACAATTTTGTGTTTTCCATGAAACGTCACACTTTTATTTACCACACGAGTTGTAAAATGAATAGAAAATATTGTCAAGACATTTTTTCCTTCAAACTTTGCTTTAGTCAAAGAATCCTCCATTTGCAGCAATTACAGCATTGCAGACCTTTGGCATTCTGGCTGTTTATTTGTTGAGGTAATGTGGAGAAATTTCACCCCACACCTCTAGAAGCCCGTCCCACAAGTTGGATTGGCTGAATGGGCACTTCTTGTGTACCATACGGTCAAGTTGCTCCGACGACAGCTCAATGGGGTTTAGATCTTCTGACTGCGCCGGACACTCCATTACAGATAGAATACCAGCCTCCTGCTTCTTCTCTAATGAGTTCTTGCACAATTTGGAGGTGTGCTTTGGGTCATTGTCCTGTTGTAGGATGAAGGTCCCGAGTCGCCTCTTCACTGTAGATGTTGACAATGGCGTTTTGCAGGTACTATTTAATGAAGCTGGGTCTATTTCTCTAGAGACTCTCATGTACTTATCTTCTTGCTCAGTTGTGCAGGGGGTCTCCCACTTCTCTTTCTACTCTGGTTAGAGTCTGTTTGTGCTGCAGTTTCTCATATGAAATAGCCTTCATTTCTAAGAAAAAGAACTGTCGAGTTTCACATGAAAGTTCTTTTTTTGGCCATTTTGAGCTTTTAATCAACCCCACAAATGTGATGCTCGAGATACTACTGATGCTTCTTTTATAGCTTCTATAACCAGCTAAACTGGGCTAACATGATTGCACAAGGGTTTTCTAATCACCCATTAGCCTCTGACACAATGAGCAAACACACTGTACCATTAGAACACTAGAGTGATAGTTGCTGGAAATGGGCCTCTATACACCTATGTAGATATTGCACCAAAAACCAGACATTTGCAGCTAGAATAGTAATTTACCACATTAACAATGTTTAGAGTGTATTTCTGATTACCGTAAATTCACGACCATAAGGCGCGGGTAAAAGTTGCGAACATCGTGGGAGTGATGGATGACAGACGGTGAACACAGCTTTACAAAAACCGGGAGGCAGCGCCGGGCGAGTTACGCCACGATTTGTGAATGGATTGTGGATGCTTGGGCTAACGTATCTGCTTGTACTGTAAGTCGGCATCAGGAGGAGCGGTACGGCAACAAAACGGACTCTGATAGTGACGAGAGGGAACCTGGTGTATTTTTATAGAAATCTAGCGCAACTGTTCATTTCAGATACAGAGGATGAAGACTTTGATGGATTTGTGAATTTATTGAAAAAAATTATGTGAGCATATGCTAAATACTCTAAAAAAGGCAAAGGAAGCTAACATGCATGTTTTACCGTGCCTGCGCCCTAAGGCCCAGTGCCCCTTTTTTATGTGTTAAATGCAGAAAAAGCACCCGTAACTGAACTGCGCCTTATAATCCGGTGCACCCTATGGCTGTGAAATTACGGTAGTTTAAAGTTATATTCATTGAAAAAAAAACCTGTGCTTTTCTTTCAAAAATAAGGAGATTTCTAAGTGACCCCAAACTTTTGAACAGTAGTGTAGATCAGAAAATAGCCTGATGCGGTCTTCTTAAAGCCACTGTAAATTAGACGAGCGCCTTCACAACAAGTGCCTGTATGATTCAGAAGCATTTGTTATATAGACAAAAGCTTTGTTCAGGCTTGGTACACATGTTAAGGGGAGTGTCACCTTGTTGATGAAGCTGGACTTGCCCACATTGGGGTACCCACATAGCAGCAGGGTCCTGGTGTTGGGGTCAATGGAGGGTAGACGAGACAGATGCTGACGCACTGCAAAACAAACAAACAGATTATGAACATGCTCTGACAATAAAATACAAGCAGTGGTCAGTTCATCTGCTGTGGGATGCTTGATTTGAAAAAAGAAAAGTGCTGTAATTACGCATTTTGTCACATTGAGCTGACTAAAAACTACCTACAAATTAACCGTTTTATTTGGTGACAAGTTTTATGGTTCAACTCTTGCAGCAACTCTAAATTCTTCAGCTACACAAAGGAACAGGGCAGTAACTGCAGTACTCCACTTTTCCGTTGTTTCACTGGAGAGTTTCACACAATTCATAGATATTACAAGATGTTTTTAGTCTAGTTGTGGGGCAAAATATAGACTTGAAACTTTCACAATTTCTTCTTCAACACACCAACGCTTCATGTTTTTGTCAATAAAAGACCTCCCCAAATATGTTTTCTCAGATCACTGCCCATTTTAGAAGTATACTGTGATCGTAGTTTATCTGCCATGTCATCAGTGTTGGGAATAACGGCGTTAAACAATAACGGCGTGTTGTTTTTTCACTAACGGAGTAATTTAACTAATTACTTTTCCCAGCGTCCCAACGCCGTTACCGTTACTGACAGTAAAATGTGGCGCGTTACTATTAATTCAGTTCACTCTGCTCTTCATCAGAGAAGTCTCTCATCGAAGGGAGCTGCAGCGCTGTTGTGTTTCTTTGGTGAAAGAGGAGGCTCGGGGTGAGATCATAGGCTTCTTTGAGATGAGCGAGGTGGGTGCAGATAATCTCGTGAGAGCGAGGCCGACGCAGGCTGTCTCAATTAACCAAAGTGCCCTTAAATCTGCGGTTCGAACGGCGCATTTAAGTCGGGCGGTGCTTCGACCCGCACTTCGAACAGTTCATGGAACGGTACATTTGGTGAATTGGGACACGGCCGCAATTTCTGAGCAAGGTGAGCGCAGCAGCTCTCCACCGACTGCGGCTGCCTGCATGGCCTACAAACGCTTAATGCATGATGGGAAATGATGTCCTGTCACACGTGCATTGACAGATGATTGGGTGCGACTTGAGTTTTGATTAGAAACGTGACGCCCTGACACACAGCTGCCTCCTCCTCCAACTTTACACAAACTACTGCCACATATTTGATGTTTAAATGTGACTAGAAGTGTCCAGGCTGGTGTCAGATATGGATCACTTTAAACAAATGCAATATAATTACAATCTGTTAAAGTGAAATAAATGTTAAAAGTTCACATCATGTTGTGTTTTTATTGTTTTAACATAGTAAGTAACTAGTAACTTCTCCCAAAAAGTAAATGAGATGGTAACTCAGTTACTTTTTGGGAGAAGTAACTTGTAACTATAACTACCGTAATTTCACAGCCATAGGGCGCACCGGATTATAAGGCGCAGCTTCAGTTACGGGTGCTTTTTTTGTGCTTTTTCTGCATTTAACACATACAAAAGTCGCACCGTTAGCCCAAGCATCCACAATCCATTCACAAATCATCGCGTAACTCACCCGCCGCGGCGTGTTCGCCGTCTGTCATCCATCGCTCCTGCGATGTCCGCAACTTTTAACCGCGCCTTATAGCCGTGAAATTACGGTAATTACATTTTTGAAGTAAGATTCCCAACACTGCATGTCATCAGTTACACATAAGACTGTGTGATATGCAGAATGGCCGCACCCTGCTCGAGGTACTCTAGGCTGGACTTCTGCCTCTTGAGAATGGTGCACATTCGGCCCAGCGCAGCCCTCTTCAGCTGCTTACATCTGTACAGGGAGTCTCCATACTTCATCAGACGCACATAGTCTTTGGCCACACTGATGCCAGAACACACAAACAGATGTTATGCCGTCATATTGGTATTATTTTATTACTTATTTACAACTAAAGGTGTTCAAAGAGATTGGTTACAATGTGTACGTACATACATGCATACACATGTATACATACATATATATATATGTGTGTGTGTGAGGTTCAACATTTGTGGGTGAACAGCTATAGCAGTGTGAATGCAGTGGTGGAGTAGGACGAGGGTCTGTACTTGTCGATGAGGTTCTTCGCAATGTTGATCTGGTTCCAGTTTTGTCAGCACATTAGCAGGTCTGCATGCAGTGGTGGAGTAGGACGAGGGTCTGTACCACCATGTACATTTTACGGACCCCACATAACGCAAATGTTGATCTGTCCCAGAGCCAGTTTGTAGTGGTCCTTGTCATAGAGCACATTCATTAGGTCTGCATAGAACGGGTGGATGTCCTGCACAAAAAAACGTCACATCAGCCACCATCTTACCACTTTACGGCCCCACATAGTGTAATGCACATGGCTGACAATAGTAAAAGTAAAATTCAAATCTGTCAACCAGACAAAAAGTTGTAGGAATGAAGACGTTTTGCTGTTCATCCAAGCTGCTTCTACAGTTCTGGTCAGATTACTGGTGGACACTGCCCTATATCTATCTGAAGGGAGGAGCTAGCTACTCTGAAACTAACACATGCATTGTTTACAGCTTCTGTTTGTAAGTTAGGTCTAATGAGCTACACTAGGAGTGCACTGTCCCTGAGTCATACTTGCATAATCACTCAGGCCCCTAATGGGTGTTCTCATACTTATTAACATACTGGCTCGCTCTATTGTTTTCTTTGTTTTGCATTTGGGCCTGAGGATAGTTATAAACAGGAGCTAGATGAAGTCCAAGGCCCCAATTCCTGTTCAAGGAAGGATTGTCTTTCTGAACAAAAATTGCTTCTTTAACTCCCCTCTCAAACCATTTAGTTTCTTTGGCTAAAATCTGTAATTCAGAATACTGGGGTCCCGAGGAGCTCTTGCGACGGTGTTGGTACATTCCGTTATGGAGTAGCTGTTTCGTTTCTCCAATATAACGCTCACTGCACTCTTCACTACACTGAATGAAGTAGACCACATCGCTTTGCTTGTGGCTCAGGATTTTGTCCATTGGGTGAACCAGTTTCAAGAGTTGATGTAGATGTAGATTTGAAATAGACAAGAATTTCGTATTGTTTGAAAATTCTTTGAAGCTTTTCAGAAAAGCTAATTCAGCATTGCTAGTGCAAATCCTGTGCGACATCTGTATACCAGTCTGGTCATCACTCCCTGTGTTGTGTTTCAAGCCAGGACCAAACACGATCATACAATCAGACTTATTTCAGTGATGTATGTGAAATGAAGGAGCTCATTGGTGACCTATAATTTTGAATAAAATCAAACTTCTGTCACCTCAAATTAAGAGCGTTTAGTGCTTCACTCATTGATTCTGCAGAAATCAGATTTTCGTGATTTCCTTTCTTTTTTCCTCGTAAGCAGCCAAATTTGTTTTGATATGGGCACACCATTTGAACTCATGGAGACACAGTGGTGACCAGACTTACATCTATGTGTATACTGGATCCCAGTCAAGTGACTATAGTGCGTGAGACTGGAATTCAAACCTCCATGGTGCCTTTTGCTGTGCCGAGTCTGCTCCTGCCAAAGGGAGGGGCAATATATTGGATGAAATATCTATATTGGCGGTATTAGAAGGGGTCAGGTATCAGTATCAGGCAGATTTTGAAAATGTAGTCAATATTAATAATATACAATACATATATATTCATTGTGTGGCATTATGTGTCATTCACAGTTTGTCCTTTGTGTACCAGATTTGTCTTTTTGAACAGAGTCAGTAAAAATGGAAAGGAATTAGTTGTGTAGATTGACACTTTCAATTACATTTTTAACCAAACCAAGTACAAATGTGACTGAATGCTTCTGGATGGTTAATATGAAGTGTACTGTTCATTAAAATTGTTTACTCTTTTGTGACATTTTGATTGAGTAGTGACAGTTTTGTGTCAGTCTTTTAGTCTGTAAAGCCCAGTTAACAGTTACAAGCGTATAAGTGGTGATTATTGCAATGACTGGTTGCACCTTGTGGCCTTTAACTCACATCAAGCTTGGGGAAGTCCGTGAGGATCTGGCTGAGGCGATCGTGGTAGTTTTGCTGGGTAAACTTGACTTTCCTCATGTAAAAGTGCCGGATACGATGAATCTGGTAATGCTTGTGCACCACAGTGGGGGTCTTCCGCTGGGTCTTGGATAAGGTGATGTCAATGAAGTCCTGTAACAAGAAAAAGAACACATCTGTTAGACACGACACACAAGGGTGTGCCATATTGACACAAATGTACTTTTTTTTTTACTATCCCAATGAGAATTTGCGTCTCTGCATTTGCCCCATCCTTCAACCAGAGCTGATGGGGCAAACCGTCAGGAGCACTGAGGTGCTCTGGAACAGTTTCTTATGAATAAGAGGGACTAGAGTGGCCTATAGTCTGAAACAATAAACTGGTATTATATACATATCATCAAAATGAATTACTTTAATTAAAGATTTTATATTGGCAAAAGTGACACTAATACTGCAAAATATTTTATTATCCATCTACGCCACCAAAGCCTCAGCAGAGTCTGTGAGGAACACTGCTTGATGTGCCTTCTGTCTTTCTGTTTATTTATTGATTTAGTATGCACAAAGAACATTAAAATTGTTAATACAGTCTTCAACAGAGAGATAGTGAGACTTTGATTTGTCTTCTCTTCATTAGTACTCATTAGTCATAATGAGTTGACTTCATTAGTACTAGTACTACAGTAGTCTCAAACAGCACTGTATGCGTTACCTTAACACAGCACACAAACAAATGGCTTCCCTCATCTTAACCAATACTACCATAGAGCATTTGAAACAATACTGTAATGAATGGTAAGTGTGTCCACATTGAGCTTCCATGTCTTGTTACTGTGGGGAGATATTTACATGGTGGGAAACACATGCGCAATACATGGGGAATTGGGGACCTGCCTCCTATGACAACATGTAACTTATATTATTATTACACCAACAGCAGGATTTAAGTTAAGATATGGGTTAAAATACCTTATGGTTTAGTATTATCTATCTAAGATTAGGTATCTATTATTAACAATGAGTAAGGCTAAGATGAGCCTCCAGGAATTAAATGGAAGGCAAAGAAATGTGCCCAAGAAGCATGGACACGTGTGTGTGTAAAATCCTCTAAAATGACTGTAAAGAACTTGAGGAGACCGCAAAAAGAATAGCGACCAATTCTGGAGTAGGTGGACGCTTAATAGACTAAACAGTAACAGGTCTACCGCTGTCAGGTCCACTCGGCCCCGGAGCTTCACCACACCCGTCAAATGATCGGATGTTGGACCACAACTCCCAAAGCTCGTTCATATGTGGCTGACTATATTGGTGCACAAAGACTTTTCTTCCCACTAAATAAACACTACAAACTTGTATTATACGTCCCCCTCTCTCCAGCAGCCCATACGCCTCCCTCCGTCAGCTCCATGCGCACACGTGTTTGTCGCTCCCTACATTTTATCCGTATTTTCTATCATTATTTCTCTGGAACATCCGAATCGGAAAAGAGCACTGGGCTTTAGAGGTTCGGAGAGGACAGAGTGGACTCACCTTGGCGGTAGGGACCACCATAATCTTCTTAAAGTTATACAGTGCCATGTTTGGACTGAGGACAGGTCCAGCGAGGCACGTTGAGAGGACAGAGCCACTTCCGCTCACGCCGGAAATGCTCTGGGGCAATGTTTTCAGGTGAGCGCCCTCTGCCAGTGGCATGCCATATCATCTCTTGATGTCTCACAACTCAGCTTATAAACCTATAAACCTGCCAGTGTCTATCAGTTTCACTGAATGTCCATGACCACTGTTTTTTGTGCTTTTCTCTTTTTTTTTTTCTCCCTTTTCCAAGTATTTCCACTTGGGTTTTTTGTGTAATGATGGTTGTGAATCCGTTCTGTATCTATTGAGAAGCATCAACGTGTATTAAACGTTGTAATTACTGCCTTAACCATGAGTGTGCTTTGTCAGTGTCCAGTTTAACGTTATGTTATACTAACTGCAACTTCCCCCTTTTAATAACACAAACTTTATTTTAGCTGATCAACATGGGATTGGAATGGGACTAATTTCTTCCCGACTGTCCTAGTGTTTTATTATCTTTAAGTTTTGACACATTTTTATTGCTGGATATTCCATTTTTCATATTTCAGATGCATTTAAATGACGTTGGCATTATTTATAAGAAAAAATCATTATAATTGTTACTATTGAGAATCATTTCATCCCTGTGCAAGTCCATGTGCACCTGGTCCATACAGGGAGGACACTCGGCTGGGACCCTACACCTTCTTGGTCATAACTGTGACCTTAAGTAATCTCTCTCAAGAATTGTTTGTACAAGCAGTACACAGCCAGTGTTTTATGTTATAATATGATTCAGTCTGAAATGCAAACTTCAAACACATTCAGGTGTAGCGACATTTTGACCTAATATAAAGTATCATTGTATATGAACTAAACCTTTACAACAAACAAGCTAAAGTCTTTCAGAACTCAGAGGTCTCAGGTTTCATACATAATAAAGCTAAATATTTGGTTGCTTGCACTGGAAGTTATACTGCTTAAAAATTTCAATTTTTCTAGTTTTGTTAATTGTAGCTAATGCCGTTTCAAATGAGTTGCACATACAATATGATGCAGCCCCAGTGCAACAGCGCTGATGTACAATGAAAAAAAAATGTAGACAGTTGTTTTTGGGAATGGAGCAAAAATGTTTAAAAATAAATGAATACACTGAATCTGGTTAAAAACAAAATATTTAGTATATTTATTGATGGGGCCTCAGACGAGCGGAGACAGTGTGATGGGGCCTCAGAGGAGCAGAGACAGTGTGATGGGGCCTCAGAGGAGTGGAGACAGTGTGATGGGGCATCAGAGTAGCAGAGACAGTGTGATGGGGGCCTCAGAGGAGCGGAGACAGTGTGATGGGGGGCAGCAGAGACAGTGTGAGGGGCCTCAGAGGACAGTGAGTGTGATGGGGCCTCAGAGGAGCGGAGACAGTGTGATGGGGCCTCAGAGGAGCAGAGACAGTGTGATGGGGCCTCAGAGGAGCAGTGACAGTGTGATGGGGCCTCAGAGCAGCAGAGACAGTGTGACGGGGCCTCAGAGGAGCAGTGACGGTGTGACGGGGCCTCAGAGGAGCAGTGACGGTGTGATGGGGCCTCAGAGGAGCAGAGACAGTGTGACGGGGCCTCAGAGGAGCAGAGACAGTTTGATGGGGCCTCAGAGGAGCAGAAACGAGGTGACGGGGCCTCAGAGGAGCAGCAGAGCACTTGGTGAAGGTTTTGATTCAGTTCATTCATTTGTCATGTGACCAGTGGAGGAGGAGCCCAGTCCACAGAGGAGTTTCAGGCCCAACAGGACAATCTTTAGATAACAGCAGAAGCAGAGCCAGTCCAGGTCATGTGACCTTTCACTTCAGCGCAGGAGAGAGAGGCAACCAGAGAGCCACTGCACCACGCCCACCCAGACACAACAGGCCATTGACTCAACTCAAATCTACCTTAGTCCAGACTAAAATCTATTCAAAAATTGATTCCAACTTGCATGGACAAATTGTTCGTTTTCATCTCAAAATGTGTAAATAGTTTTTCATAAGAATTCTGTATCTATATTTAAAATATCCTAAATTCAAAATTAGGACAATTACATAATTAAAAAGATAAGGCTTGAGTTGTTTATATAAATTTCAGCATGATTTAATTAAAAATAAAATGGTCAGTGTCAGATGAGTGTAAAGAATACTCTTTTATTGCATTGTACAAAGCATCATCAGGTGTGGCACTTTGACCATTCATCTTGTATTATGTAGGTTTGGTTAAATTGAAGTCTAATTATATTGTAGGGATCATTTATTCCGTAAATTGCTTCATTTGAAACTGCTCACAGAGGCACAAATATTATAGAAAATTATTTAAATAATTTATCTTTAAGTTTTGGTCAAGAAAGTTTGTTTGGCAAATTTTAATATGGGTTTAGATTATATTTTATAACCATGGTGTGTGTTATGTGTCTATGTTTCGTTTTTTAGCCAGAGATAGTTACAAATTTGCTGAAATGCAGCTTTAGTGGAGTCACAAGCAGCACTGACGGTTGTTACCATATTCACTATGTCAAATAGAATTATACTATCATATAATATAATGATATAATATAATATATATATATATATATATATATATATATATATATATATATATATATATATATATATATATATATATATATATATATATATATATATATCTTACCCTAACAAACCTCCGATCTGCAGATCTCTCACCCACTTTAAAAACTTCCTCTTGCACACTTTAAAAACTTGTTTTGTAAAGTTTAAAAACTTTCCCATCACTTTCAGTTCAGTTTCAGTTATTGCAATTTGTTCTTCAGGTGAGGGGGGAAAAGCAGATGTTGACAGGAGACAGTGGGTGAGAGGAAAGGGAAGTGTGTAAGGCAGAGAGGACAGAGTATGACACTTAGGGGTCATAAGACTCTGACAGTGAGCAGAGGACAAGGTGAGGAGGGGTGAGGAGCAGAGAAGATTTAGTATGACGGGGGGGTGATAAGACTCACAGTAATGGTACTATTCACTAAGTAATGTAATTCTGTCCGTCTGTCTCTAAGTCTGTTTTACACACCTGTAATTTGGACTATTGGGAATAAAAAATGTTTATATAAACTATATGTATAAAAATAATGTATGGATCCAAATCTTTCACCACACAGAAATCCCACCAAATCTGGCCTTATACACAGCTAAACATGTCATGTTATGTTACTCTTCTCTGGTGGCCGCAGGTATTCTGTATAGTACAAAATACGAGAGGAGCTCAGACAGCACAGTGTGCAGTCCATTGGTGCCATGGAGCTCTGGATCAAATTCGTTGGATTCTCTTCTTGCTGCATGCCTTTTTCTCTTAATAAATACGGTTATCGTGTGAACGTGTGGTTTCATGTGACTCTTGTTGCTCTTCAGATGCTGTGGGTGTGGTTTGTGTAGTTTGAGCCCTGCGTTTCCATAGAGACCGGCTGTGAACGAAGCGTCCATCTGAGCAGACTTCGCACACTTCTATATCCCATCATGCTCTGCGCATCACTTCTACGAGAGAAAATGGAGTCGGCAGCCATCGATATAACTTAAGCACATAGACAGTAGTTCACGCATAGTCCGTGGCATAGGCCTGTCCCTTTTCGGCACAGCTTTTACAGTCAACGGAGGTTACATGGAGGAACATCCTTCGTCGTCCACTTTTCCTTTTCACTTTTGGATAATACTCACGGGGGAAAAAATGCCAACTAATGCCATGGTTGCAATTGTTGCTATGGTCATGGTTGGCTGCTCTTTTAGCACTGTGCAGCTTTAAACTTTTTAGATTTTTATCTTAAATGTTTAACTTAACATTTTGTAAATTTTGACCAACTTAAGTGCAGCATGTGCAGTTCAAAGGACTGAAGTTAAGGACTACTGAATTGTGTGATTTGAGCAGTTGAGCTCTGAAATGCTACAAACACTTTGCAACAATACAAAACAATACAAAGCAACAATACATCAAATATGGTAGAAAACTTTCCAGAGGAAACACTTCGAGAGAATGGCCTGTCTTATCACTGGCAGAAACAACAGGCCAGAGAGAAATGAGGCTTAGAAGAGGCTTTCCTGTTGTGTCTCCAGACTTCACCTGCCTCCACCTGGAGGCTGCTGTGATGCTGCAGAACACAGAGGACACAGAGCAGGGACATTTTTGTCCTGAGGGCTGTTACCAACCTCACACTGTTGTGACACTGGCTCGGATGACTTTACCCGTTGAGCTGCACTGAGATTTTTGTTTTAGCTATTCTATTATTATTGTATTTTACTGCTCTATGTGCAGTAAATTGCTTACATTTATGCTGTCTTACTAAATAATCATGAAAATAAAGAAGAAAAAATAAATGAAAAACTATCCAAACTTTTGATTGGTAGTACATATCACTAGCTTTCTTTGTGGGCGTGGCAAGATCCTGAACATTTTTCTCTTTGAGAGAATTCATCACAGACACGTTGAGGCCTTGGGTGCAATACATTTTTTAAAGCCTTTTGTTCATAAAAATAAAGAGTGATCACAGACTTGTTCTTTCTTTTCTTTTTTTTTTTATCTTTATTTATCCAGGGGAACCCAATGAGAGCACTTGGGCTCTTTTTCATCATGGGTGCCCTGTTTAAATACAATACAAACAAACAAAACAAATTAGTATATAAAGCCATATAAAACATTAAAAACAGGTGCAGGTGTGAGCATAAATGTTTGTTGCCAGATAATTAAATTGTGATTGTGTCACTAAAGTATCCAGTTTTGCTTTTCCTTGAAGTGTATCCCATTTTTGTGAAGCAAAACAGCCAAAAACCCTTTTACCCATCTCATTTCTGGTGTTGCTAGTTTTTAGACTTGTACAGTCATGTGATCTGGTATTAAGTGTTTCCATATTAATGATTAGCAAGCAGTCGAGGTGTTCTGACAGAAGTAGTCCCTTATAAATACATTCCATACAGTGCTGTTCTCTTCTAACTGACAGACTGTAATGTAACAAAGGGCTGAGTGAAATAGGGGATCCCATGCTTCAATAGATCTAAGAGAGTCAAAAACAGGACAACAGGGAATCTGAACCTAAAAGGAAAGGCGTAACTATTCCTTACACAGCAGGTGTGTCTGAAAAACTTCAAAGGATTTTCAGACAGTATGAGATTCCTGTCTTTTTCAAACCTACAAACACGTTAAGACAAAAACTGGTTCACCCAAAGGACAAAACTCCGAGACATAAACAAAGTAATGTAGTCTACTCCATTTAGTGTAGTGAAGAGTGCAGTGAGCGTTACGTTGGAAAAACTAAACAGCTACTCCACAAGAGGATGTACCAACCCCGACGTGAGAGTTCCCCTGGACCACAGTCCGCTGTGTATCTACATCTCAAAGCCACTAACCACTCCTTTGAAGATAGTGAAGTTCAGATCTTAGCCAGAGAAATTAAATAGTTTGAGAGTTAAAGAAGCAATTTTTCAGCTAAACTCAGACAAGACTGAAGTCATAGTCTTCGGCCCACAGAAACATAGAGAAAGTGTCAGCAGTCACCTCCAGTCTCTTTCTCTAAAACCTTCAAATCAGGCTAGAAATTTAGGGGTAATAATGGACTCAGACTTGAACTTTAACAGCCACATCAAATCAATAACATTTGCAGCTTTCTGCCATCTAAAAAACATTGCAAAAATCAAAGGTTTACTGTCAAAACCAGACTTAGAGAGACTTATCCATGCATTTGTCTCCAGAAGGTTAGACTACTGTAACAGCCTGCTCACTGGGCTCTCCAAACGAGCCTTAAGACAGAACAGTACATCCAGAACACTGCTACTCGGATCCTGACCAGAACCGGGAAGTACGAGCACATAAGTCCTGTGCTCAGGTCTCTGCACTGGCTTCCTGTAGCTCAAAGAATAGACTTTAAAGCAGCTCTGCTTGTGTACAAGTCTCTCCATGGCCTAGGTCCAAAGTAGATCTCTGACATGTTAGTGCCATATGAACCATCTCGCACTCTGAGGACTTCAGGGACCAGCCTCCTGCTGGTGCCCAGATTCATTAATTTTTATTCTGCACTCTTTTGTTTTAATGTTTTAATGTCAATTTTTTGAGGATTATTTGTGATCATTTATGTTTTGATTTGTGTTGTTTTTAATGTCTTTCTTATTCTGTAAAGCACTTTGAATTACCTTGTGTACGAATTGTGCTATACAAATAAACTTGCCTTGCCTATTTTTGTTAGTAAAAAGAATCCTTCCTTAAACAGGAATGGGGGCCTAAGACATAATCTCTCCCCCATCTACAACTCCATCCTCAGACCCAGAACAATGAGAACAACAGTAGGGTTGTTAAGGGCTGAATAGGGTAGTTCCAGCTGAAACTGGAGACAATAGTTGTTTACAGTTTCAGTGTACCTAGCCCCTCCTTTCAGACAGATATATGGCAGTGGTCACCAGTATTCTGACCAGAACTGACGGCTTGGATGAGCAGCGAAACGTCTTCCCTTTTACAGCGATTTGTCCAGTTGACAGACTTTCACTTCATCTTTTGCTATGGATCAAACATGGACGACTGAGGGTTTACACAGATATAGGGCTTAATTGGTGATTGATTTTATCTAGTGACTTAGAACATCACCATCATCAAATTGGGGAAAAAAAAAAAAGACTGAGAAAAAAAATATATATTAATGACGCTTAGAGTGCAAGAATGCTATTTTTTTCAAGAATACTTAACGTTGGAGATAGGGTGTGGTCCCCATAGATTTTTTTTGGTCAGGGTCACATAAAAAGAAATAACGATTTAACTGGATTATGACAAACTAATTTTTTTTTCACTTCACACTGACATTCTTGAGGCTTGGTCATGCAAATGTGGATGTAGACAAGGTGTGGTCTTTATTGGCGTTTTTGGTCAGAATCTCATTAAGGCTGTCTGTACCAAATTTCATACAACATTTTTCTGCTCCATTTTAACTTCGAAAGGGCTGCTGGAGAAACATTTAATTTACATATCATTATGTCTAGGCCATAGGGCATATGGGCAAATGCTATACTGGGCTTGTCCAGATCTATCAATTTTTGCAAGAGTTACAAGGATTATTAAGCTTTCAAAATGGCTGCTTCGTTAAAAGCTCGTCATGAGACACACCCTGGGACTTATGTAAATTTTTATAAACTTTTAACCCAAGATATGTCCTGATGATGCTGCCTCAAATTGGAGTCTGTCAGATTAAAACTCTAGGACAAGTTTGTTGAAGTCCGAGATCTAGCTTTTGGACGTCTCAACTTTGACCCAATATAGCCGATGTCCTGTGTGGTTTAGAGAGGGGCCATAATATACTTTTTTGTCTATCTTGGAATGTACCTCTGCCTCCTCCTATCTCGTAATGTATTTTAATTCTCCAAAGTGCACCACTGAGCCATCCGGCAACATCAATTCTTGGCATCATTATATAAATTAAAGGAGTAAGGAATAATACAAATAGTAATAATAATAATAATATATATATATTTTTTATTACATTTTTTATGCCTAAACGATAAAAGAATGATGGGACTTTGTCACATTGTTCCCCATTATGAAGGGCCTCTCTATAAATTCTTTCACAAGTCCATGACAAATAGATTGGGTTTTTAATTTTTTTTTTAAAATAAAACTTGAAGGGGCCACTATAGAGCCATCTTAAAAGATAGAGCCCTAATTTGCATGTTATTATGTCCAGATCAGAAATGTGCACGTGCTTCATTGGGTCCATTCAATAACAATGTTTGTGAGAGATAGAATTTTTTCCACACTCAACAATTTATTTAAAATATAATTGATAACCTTTTATTGCATGTGGGTTTTGTGTCTTGTGATGAATTTGAAATGTTTTTGATGAAAATTGTTGGAGGTGTCAAAAGATTATGATGATGTCGTAGGTGCAGGTGCGGGCGGGAGGAGCCAGGACTTCGGCCAGCTCCAGAGACAGGCAGGTGAGGTCCTGGGTTTGATCCAATATGGCCAATTTTCCTGTAGGGTTACGACAACATTTTTCTTGGCCAGGCTCCCATTGGTGCATTGTAAATAGATTTTTCAGGTCGTGCTTTACTGAGTTGACTTTCATTATTTTTTCTCGGGGTCTTCACTCAAAATTAGAGCTCACTGAACTGTAATTCTTGATACCACTTGTCTCTATTATTATTATGATCATTATTATCATTATTATTATTATTATAATTATTGTTTACTGCTTGATTTTTGTGATTTTCTTCAAAATTGTACAGTTACAGTATACACTCGCCCTCCTTGCACATTTGTGCTTGGACCGTAATAATGCACAAAATCTGGTATTTTTAGAACACAAAAATATAATAACGTTTACTGAAGTATTCAGAGTGCTTCACTGTATAATATATTAGTCAAGTAGAGGTCAAAGTATCTTGTTTGAAACTATTTTAATAATAATTAAAAAAAAGTAAATATATATGAGTAAAAACTACCCATCTCTGGCAGAGTATTATTACCAGTTTGACCCCTCAAAATAACTTAATCTCTCATTCACAGGCCTATCATGTCTTGACAAGTGTAGTTTCATGCATGAAGCTGTTCCACATGTTTGAGGGGTTCTGTCCCACGAGGCCAGCCCCGCCTCCTGCAGCCCCCTCTTGTAGAGCCCCAGGGCTCGCTGATACCACACAGCCGCCTTCTTCTGCTCTGTGCCTGTCTTGGAGGCAGTATCTTCTCCTGAAATCTGGGACAGGAGAGAGGACTCAAACTTGTGATGGAGAACTAAAGTGTTTAAAAATAAAATGTATATTATAACTCGTAATAATGTTTAAGTGTGAGGGGAAAAACAAACACAAGGACCTGTAATAAACCTGAGCTTGTTACTATGGTATAATGGTGTTCTCTTCTCAACAGAGGAGCAGTAGCCAAAAGTAACTTGCTCTAAAATAATAAAATTGTCAAATGTCACTAATGAAAAGTCTGCCTCGTTTATGTTAAAGAGGGGGTATTATGCAAAATTGACTTTATGGAGCTTTCTACCATATTATTGTTCCCGCATCAAAAACATGCCTGACAAAGTCTGAATTCTTTTTAGCTGGAAGATGTGTCATACTCTGTTGCCATGAGATAAAACCTACACAGGGTACACTGGAAGAGTGTTTAACACTCAGTGTGACCAAGAAACCAAATCATGCAACAGATCAACTGGAGGGAGAACCACTTTATGGACTGGAACAATGCATCAGGATTAGAGAGGCTATTGAGATCCGGAAACATGGCCACTGGACTGTAAATCGGGACAAGAGGAAGTATCCACTTTCTTATGCCTGAGATACAGTCATGAAGAAGTCCGACTGCCAATGCCACTGTTGTCCCACTGCTTTAAGTAGGAGGACAGAGTGAAAATCTGTTTAAGTGAGCTGAGCAGACATATCACAGGACACTTCTAAAGGAACTGCCAAGGCATCACGCAATGAACTGTGCTGGTTCATGGACACCTGCCCTACTGTTTTAACAAGCTTAATATGTATATATATATATATATATATATATATATATATATATATATATATATATATATATATATATATATATATATATATATATATATATATATATATATATATATATATATATATATATATATATATATATATATATATACATATATATATATATATATATACATATTGATATATATATATATATATATTATATATATATATATATATTAAAATCTCCTCCTCACCCTCCGCGGGTGGTTTATCCCCTCTTTATATATATATTATATATATATATATTTCCCTACATAGCTATATATATATATCCAGATTATAATTTATGTTAATGTATATATATATGTCCAAACCTTTGACTGGCGCCCTCATCTGGTCTATATTTATTTTCCCTACATAGCTACATTGCTCCAGATTATAATTTATGTTAATTGCACTGGCACCCTCATCTGGTCACACTAAGAAAACATAAATCGTGTTAAAATCTAAAGATCTGAATCTAAAAATAATCATGATGTGATTTTTTGACATAACAGCTACCCCTAGTTTTTTTTAAATTTTCACAGTAGAATTGGAGTGTCACATGGAGGGTACCTGTGAGTAGAGCTGTGCCCAGCGGACTAGCATGGCACGTGGGCACAGTCGAGAGGGAGCTTCAGATTGAGCCTGCAGTCCAGTCCTCACACTGATGACCTCTGATCCCTGTCCATAGGTCCAGCTCATGCTCATGTGTGCCCCCTGTCCACCTGTCATGAGATGACAGGGACCCACACCTGAGCACAGGAACATAAGTATCACATGTATGCTCTAAGTATCACTGTATGCTTACATGACATCAGGGACATTTTATTTTTATTATGTATTTAAAGAGCCCATATTACACTATTTTCTGATCTATGTTATGCTGTTTCCTCATTACAAACATACCTGGAGTTTTGTTTAACACAAACCCTGCATTTTTAGGCTGAGTTCTTTTCTCAGAATCTCATGTGGTAATACAGGAAGTGTTCCACTATGTTTTTAAACTCCATGCACCTTCACTAGTATCATTGGCTGTTGCAAGTCACATAGTGAATGGCACATATATTTTGCCGTAGCTCCACAAAATTCGCACCAGTAATAGAGCTGTAGGAGACAAGCAAAAAAGCCAATCATTGCGCTGACGGACAGGAAGTCGACCATATTAGACTGAAAATTTGCCAAATTTTTTGCTGCGCATTTTCTAAACATATCTACTTCCAGTTTTTTTGGGTCACATGAGCTCATATTTCATATGTCGCATCTAGACACATATGTTTTCATAAAACATCCATGTTTTTTGGGAAATTCCACGAGGTTTACCAATACCATGCTGCCGAAAAACGCCTTTGTTTCCTGTTTTTTCTATGTCTTCTCACGACCACAGGCATTGGCCTAAAGAGCTCAAATTCAAATCACTGATGTGATCTGACCATGAATGTAATGCACTATAAACTCTGATCAAAAAGAACACTATAGTGCCCCCTACCATAGACATAAAACGTCAACATTATCGGATTCCTACAAAATTTTGGAAATAAAATGAACGCATGAGAATAAGTAAAAAAATGTATTACGGACATGGGTCATTTTTCACGGTTGACCAGCAGGGGAGCAAAGACTCCAAAAAAGTACATCGTAAAATGCCTGACATGTACGGGCATTGGTCTACACAGCTCAAATTTAAATCACAGATGTGTCATTTGAGCATGAATGTAATAAACTATTAAGTGCAATAAAACTGTCCACTATAGTGCCCCCCTACCATGGACTTCAACTTCAGCATTATTGGATTCCCAGAAAATTTGGGGAATAAATTGGATGTATGACAAGAAGCAAAACATATACTGTATTACAAACATGGGTCATTTCTCACTGTTGGCCAGCAGGGGTCCACTGATTCAATTCAAAAAAATTCAATTTATTTTTGTAGAGCCCAAAATCACGACAGCAGTCGCCTCTTAGGGCTGAACATGAGAGTTGATTAACCAACAGAATTAGAAAATCAATGGAAACAGACAAGCAAATTAGAAACAGACAAGCAAAATTGTTCCAGAACATCCCCTGTCCTTAGACCCCCCTTCTCGGCAAGGAACAAAAACCTTCTTAAAAAAAACATTAAAAAATGTATAGGCATGGGCAGATCCAAATGTATTAATGGGTGCAGAATCTAAACATGAAAAGAACTATTAAAAAAAAAGCACATGGCCACCCCACACAATAGCGCCCCCTATAATACTCGTACAACACACTACTTTGTCCAGTTGGCATGAAAATTAGGGAAACAATTGTAAGCCTCAAAACATGCAAACAAAGTCAATTATATTATAGGTGTATATGGACAAGATTGCTGGTTTAATGCTACAAACACCGGCAGTATAAAGCAATGACCACATCACACTATAGAAATGGTGTGAAGGAGACAGACGGCAGCCTGGGCGGTGGCCGGAGAATGGGACATAGGGGATGTCGCTGGTCCCTGGTGGTCACATGGGGGGTGGCGCACTGGGGCGAGGGCCATCATCGCTGCTTGCGGCTTTAATTTAGATTATTTTAGCCCTGAAATTGCTTATCTCTACTGAACTAAAGATAAAAGGTAGATGCTAACTTGAAAACTACCACTTCATATCATCACAAGGTGGAACTATGCATTCTGAGCTTTGATGATGTAGACAGACTAATAATAAAGTGTTGCTCAAACATGTGAATAAAACAAACACAACTCCAGGTATGTCTTTGAAGAGGTATATTATAACATAACTTAAAGCTCCTAAGAACCCATTTTGTGTAATAAAGGACTTTTAAAGAAAATTCTGTAGGCCACCTGAAATTCCAATGTAACAGCTTTTTAAGAGGGTTTTTAAATGATATCTATACAGTAAAAGCATTTATATCTAATTTGATACAAATGATGCAGCAGTGCATTGCTATGTGCTTTGTGCATGTGTGGGTGGGGGTCACTACTGAGAGTTCTGGCATTTTTTATCTGTCAGTTTTCTGGGAACTGATTATGAATTGTGCTTAGTTAAACCATTTTTTAGCAGCAGATGGGTTCCTGGTTGTACTCTACTCACAGCCCAGCAGGAATGGTCTCCGTTGGTATGGAAATTGCAGCCGCTTGACTGGTGCCAGGCGTTGCCAAATGACCCTGTGCATGTGCCCAGGGTGGTTCTGGGTTGCTATGGTAACGCTGTGCAGGTAAATGGGCTCCACCAGGTGAGACAAGAGTGCCCCCTGCAGGCCTACTACACACCACCTATGAAACAAGGCAAGAGATAGTGGGTAATGAAGTATGATGAAAACTGCATCCTGTATTCCACTTGCTCTCTCCAGTCTTAAACGTGCACTATGTCACTTTTCTGGTGGAGCATAGAACATCCACATTTATCTCAAAATGTATACAACACTTAAATATTTTTACAAATAATCAAAAAAATCAAAACTTATGCAAAAATATACTCAAAGTTTCTCACAAAATCCTGTTTTTTAAAAACATTTCTGAAATAATTTATCTGCACATGTATTTAGCTGTTAGTTCAGTTATATCTGGGGTGGAGCAAAAAATTCTTTCTCTGTATGCCAACATTAACTGGTTAATGTATTTTTAAACATAACTCATTAATATTGGTATCCAATCAATATCTCAATACTTGCCATAATTCTTCTTTCTATTGGCTCAAAACAGAAATCACCAGTATCACCCATCACTACTGTATATTTTCCTGTGCCCCATTCACACATGCAGTCTGACTCAAGACTTTACCTGGATTTTGCCAGAACAATGACACGTGTGAACAAAACCAGAACTGATTTACTGCATTTTTAATTTAGTAATTTCCTGAGTGAATTACAGTGAATATGCAGGGAAGGCTTATGTGCGAATAAAATCAGAAAATTGCCAGTACCACCACTTGTTTACCTTGGTTAAGAGCTTTATATCTTTAGCTACCAGTATGATTTGCTGGTTACAAGGTTGGTTTCCTGGTTCCTGGTTGTTCACTTTAAATGATGCAGCCGCACGTTGCTATGTGAGAAAAGGCAAAGAGCCAAATGTCAGGTTATGTGTGTGTATGTGTGTTCTGGCATTTTTTTCATCTGGTAATTTCCTGGAAACAATGAGTGAATGTGGCTCTGGTTTGTCTACGCCAGGAAACACCACCGAGGCAAGTGTAGAGAGTAGGGAGGGGTCAAAGACAGCAGTTCCTGCACACTGGACATCAGGGACAGAACTCACTTTGCCATCTTGTCAGTGCAGGACATACTGGCTCTGTGCTGCTGGTCAAACTGTGTGGACAAGGGCTGTGTCCCCTCTCCTCCATTCACCTTAACTCGGACTCCATAGCACCACCTCTTGGTCGGCACTGAAATAACAGGGTAAAAAATAAGGCACATAAAAAATAAAGTTCAGAAATCATTATCTTACCTGACATATCTAATCCACCTAAAAGGAAAATTAGAATGAAAAACTGTAACAATCCTTGGGTCACCCCAAAACTGCAGGATTAATTAGACAAATGCTGCTTGGAAAACTGCACACAACAAGGTCAGTTTTGGTTTGGGCATTTTTTATTAAAAAAAAAAGTAATATATGTTAGAAAGCCAAAAAATTCACATCTGCGCTGACAGCGAGTAATGGAAATCCAGCAAAGTTCTGGGGGAACTCTAATATTCAGAACCTAATATTCATACATTATCACCCAATATTTGATTGGATTCAGATATTCTAAAGAGGAAATATGTAATGCTTTCAATAGGTATTTTATCTCTGCATGTGACATTTTTGATAATAATGGTGAGCCTTCTGATCTTGATTATGTTGAATCTGAACCTCGGGCCGATAGCAGTCACATTTTTTCTTCAAGACCTTTCACTTACATGGAGGTCTTAAATGCTCTCCGCTCCATAGACCCAAAGAAGTCCACAGGAGCTGATGTCCTTGATCCAAAAACTACTTATTACTAACTGTCTCATATTTAATTCAGTCTCTATTACATATTTTTAATGTATCAATTCAAATGGAAGTTATACCAGAACGACATGTTTGCCTTTACATAAAGGTGGAAAAATGGAATTAAAAATGTAAATCATTTCTAACCAATATCTAGATGACTTTGTCTCGCAAAAGTTTTAGAAAAGCAAAACAAGTTACAGTTTATCTAAATAAATGGTCCATTTTGAAGTCTTATAAATTTGAGAAAAGGGCATTATACTGACACTGCAACCACAAAAGTTTTAAATATCATTTTCACAGTCGTTGATGACAAACACGGTTGTGTAGCTCTGCTGATTTAACTAAAGCTTTTGATCCTTATAATACCTAATGCCTACTTATAATACCAATGAGGTACAGAGCTATCAGATGCTACCCTCGTGGGTACCATCTGATAGCGATTACACTGTATTTATTCTGATATTTGTTGCACTTTTTCTATATCTTGCACTTTAATAACTTGTAGTTTGCACTTTGTATTTAAAATTCTGCACAGTTGTATATTGTCTTGTTATATTGTACTTTTTATATGTGAATTGTGTTTTAATGTTTGTGGCGCAAAGGACTACAGATGGAAAATAGCATTTTGCTAAATCTGGTGCAGCCATCTTTTTAATGTATCTGCATGTTGTCCTTAAAATAAATAAAATAAAAAATTCAGTGGATCATGGAGTCCTCTTGAAGCATCTGAAGCAGACTGAATTTAACAATGCTACATGTAATTGGTTCCAAAATTATCTTTCAAATAGAACCTAGGCAGTAGTAGCAGATGACCCCAAGGCTTAATTTTGGGCCCGCTACTTGTTGATAATTTTATTGATTCCATTGGTTGCAATTTAAGAGAAAGCCTCATACATTTATATGCAAATGGTACTATTTTGTATGCAAGTGCTCCCTCTGCTGAGGGCGCTTTTAAAACTGAAGCAAGATTTTAATAAAATCCAAAATTCCTTCATAAGTCTATAAATCAATTAAATAAGTCAATTATAATTGAATGCAAATAAAACAAACAAAAAACATGAAAAAAAAACATTTAAGTGATGCACGTGCTTCAAATCGTTTTTCATTATATGGTACATTGACTGAAAGAGTCACCACCTACAAATATCTTAGCTTTAGGCTGGACAAAAACCTATCCTTTATGTAACAACGACAAGACGCTGTCTTTTAGAGGAGAGGCTTTATGTTCATAAAGAGCTGAGGTTATCAAGAGATGAACACACCAAAATGTAAGCTTTTTAACCCTCTGGTCACCTGGGGACCCTCAACTTGAGGGTCCCCAGGTTCTTTTGAGCAACTTTTTCCCAAACATCGGTATTTCTGGATGTGTTGAGATCAGTCATATGAAATTTCCCAAAGTATCATGGATCAAATCAAATTTTAAGATGCCACCATGATTTTTGATCTCACACACTGAGTTCAAGAACAAAAGGGTATGTTCATCACCTTTTGGACCATCGACCACCACCATTTGTAAATGGTCATAAAATCTACATTGATTATTCTTGTTTTCACTTTCAAACCTCAGATCTCTTCATCTACTCATGCATGTGCAGATTTTGATGTATATTTTTTCTCTCAGTTTTTGCATATTTCCTTTTTGTCATAAAAGTATTTTCAAAATTAAAGGAGTGAAGTGGGAAACTTGATTAAAACTTATTAGAGCCTAATCTATGTCAATAATTCATGGTGGAAAAATGTTTGGTGCATTACTGTGTTTTGAATGGGAGAGTGTGCTTGTGTGTTAAAAACGTCATATTCCCATTGATCTCCATTATAAATGTATGCCATGAGTAAAACATTATAATAAGATGGATTCCAATAGAAATCAGGCCAAAACTGGTCTGGTTGTTTTGGTCTGAAGGTAAAGATTGGCTGTGAGTCCATCACAGACTGCCCCTCTGCGGCACCTGTGTGAACACATAACTATGAGTGGTCAAAAGAAGTGTACCACAAACAACAACATCTCTGACTGGCACACACAAAATTGGCTCATAGTTTTTGTAAAATATCTTTTGTGTGTGTCAAAGTGTAACCAGAGACAAAGAGCTGCCCCGAACATTTTCACAGCCACCATTTTGGCATTTTGGGTGAGAAGCTGTAGTAGAGGCCCTTGAGATTGTTGTGCAGCTGACTGAAGAAGTCTCTGCAGCCAAGATGAGGAGGGGGATGAGAGCTCAACTTATGACTTGAAAATTAAGCTACAGATGCAGGTGTGACCAGACAGACAAAGGGTCAAAGGAGAGAGGTTCATAAGGGCATGAACTGACCCAGGAGTCACTGAGGACCAGCAAGGTTACAATGTCACCAACCACGAGTACTTCCTATCTGGAACACGGCAGCTCGTAGGTTAGCTATGTTTATTTATAAATACAGTCTATGGCTAGAGCTCATATGCAGTGGCATGGGGTGTGGTGGAGACAGTGGTGGTGTGGTTGAACTCTTGTGAGCTGTAGCATGGTGGATGCAGTGTTGTGATAGGAGCAGAGGTGTGGTTGCAGGTGGGTTGCATATGGAGCTGAACTCACTTGCACTCTTGTGGGCTGTGGTGTTCCTTAAAATAAGTGTTATCCTAACAAGTCCTAGAGTTGTAAAGAGAGGCAGCATACTCTGGATGTCTGAGGTAGAAGAAGTTAATTTACCATCAGTACAGGACCTGGTGACTTGAATATACTCAACACTGCATGTTAGTATCAGCTATTTAAACCTCCCTATGCTTCCATACAAGTAGGTTAAATAGGAGCTAAAAAGGACAGCCTGAAGACAAATTGGCCGAGATAAAATGATAAAATGAAGTGCATAGCAGACAGCTTCTGTGAGACAAATGACCAAGGTAACTGATCATTTTAAAGAAGGACAAATTCTGTAATAGTTGGATGACGCTATAGCTAACCACAGAGAAGAGTCAACAACGAATTGCAGTGTCCTTGCTAAGACTATGCAAAGGATGTAAAATTCCACAACATCTGGCCTGGTGGATACTGTGTTGTGATGTGGTTGGAGCAATGATGTGGTGGGAACAGTGTGTATTAATCAGTCAATCAATCAATCAATCAATCACTCAATCAGTATCTCTTTATTTATACTGGAGGGGCAATTTAAGCACACTGAGCAGTAAAATACAGTAATAAAAGTGAAAAAGTGGTGTGGTGGCAGTGAGGTTGGCAATGGGGGCTGGGTTGCGGATGAGGCAGAACTCACTTGCTCTCTTGTGGGCTGTGCTGTGGTACGGCCAGTGCAGGCGGGCAGCTCCACAAGGAGGACAGCTGAGAAACATGTGCAGGTGAACATCTCTGCGCAGGCGGAACACAGCACCCCCTCCTGGCACCGGGACAAAGATGGACCGGGCTGCTGCATCTGAGGGGCTCCTTAAACACACACACACACACACACACACTTTGGACAAGGACTCATCTCAACAAGCTCCTACTAACCAAGAAAACACACAACTATTTTATTTTGGTGCAAATCGCTGTCTGGCAATAATGTTTCCAGACAACGTTAAAAAAAATCTTTGCCTGAGATCCAAAATACAAATTTCTTTAATACAAATTTCTTTACAAAGATCTGAGTCTGGCCAGACAGACATGTGGATTAGTCAATCAGAGACATCTGGGGAGGGGTTGCTTACAATGAAAAAAGAAAGCACTAAACTCTGTTAATCTGAGGTGAGAGAAGTTAGAATCTATTTGTAAATGATGACCAATGAGCTCCTTCATTTCACATTTGTCACTGAAAAAGCTAATCTGAAAGGTGTGGGGACCAGACTGAAAATACACAGAAATATCATTCTGGACTTGCCAGGAAAAAAAATCTGCCCTAAAAACTCAAATTGATGTAGATATTTGCCAGGACAAACCCATAAAAGTGTACATTTACACCTGTCATGAAAAAGTGCCTCATCGTTATAGTCACAGGCCAATATAGAATTTAACATTGCTAGACATTCCTTGCCTAAAATGCCTCACGATATCTATCTTGGATTTAATAATGGGTGTTTTATTGCAAAAAAGAAGATGGATATGTTTTAATTCCAGGCATACAAATTACATCTCCATGCAGACAACCATCTCATGTTGTGCCCTGTAAAGAGTAGTTACTGGAGCAGGAGTTCCAGCTGGTCGTAGAAGAAGCCGAGCAGGGCCCTCCGGCACATCACCTCTGCATGACCATCCCCAACTCTGAGCCCATCATCCTTACTACTCTCTGGGCAAATATATTTAGTTCCTGTTGCCATGGCAATCACCTGGGCCGAACTGAGAGCCATACCTGGACACAGAGAGGTCTAAAGGTCAAGACAAGTCACAAAGAAGGGTTATTACCTTTAATATGTCATGTGATAATTAATATATAATGTATTATTTATCTATTTCACTGAAAATATTTCACCCCTCCGTGAGAAAATCCATGCAACAATTTCACATTAAAAAGGGGGTATTATGCAAAACTGATTTTTTAAGGGTTTCTACCACGTAATAATGCTATTCCCTCATCAAAAAGAGGAAATAAAAACTAACACATGTACTGAACTAAACAGAGTTATGTCAGTACATGTCAATTAGGCCAATGACCTGGCTCACGTGTAATTCCATTATGTTCCTCACCTGTAGTCATGACTATCCCAGCCAGCCCTTTGAGAGGAAGGGGAGGAGGAAGAGGAGAAGCAGAGGAGGAAGAGAACATCCTCAGCTCTCTGTACTTGTCTACCACCAACCCAAAGATGGACTCTGCAAACAGCTGACACACACAAGCATGTTGGGTTTTGAAATTGACTTACTTGACAGACAGATCCTAAATCAACCATAATACTCTACTTACCCAACCTAAATCCTAACCTTAACGTTCCCCTAACCCTAACGTTATAATTATTTTGTAAATTCCCTTGCTTACAGTTTGTTAACAGTTATTTATTGGCCATGTGCAACCAGGAAGCACAGTTATTATAAATGATGAAGTTGATGAAGTTTGAACACACCTTCTCATTCAGTGTCTTTGTACATAGCAAATACAAACAATTTTGATGTGTGTGTGTGTATACATATATTGATTATGCTGCTCCATGTATGCTTTCCCTGCCAGCATCTTACACCCTGCAGTTATGTTCTGGATTGTCTCAGGGACCTCTTTGCACAGCCTACACCTTGGGTCTTGTCTGGTGTAGTAGATCTTGGGCCTCTTGGCCTGGGCGCTCTTGTGCTCAAGGCCTGCTCCTGCAGCCAGGATGAGTGCCTATGTACTGTCCTTCAGACCAGCTCTCTCAAGCCATTGGTAAGATTTCTTGATATCAGCCACTTCACTTTTGGTACATCCCATGTAGGCGTGCCCTCCCATGATGGTACCTCCAGCACCTTTTCTTTGCTTAGAATGTTCCAAAGTAGGCATTAAACTTTATTGCTGAAGAAAATGTTCGCAAACATATTTGGTTTGATTGAAAGTTCCATGTTGTAAGCCGGCAGACAGTGAGCTTCTGACATGCATGGTGTCTATGGAGGAAGCTGACCACAAGCAAAGGTAAAGCCAGCATTTATACCATAGACTGTAAATAAATGGACATAGCTAATGCTCTAGACACTGCGTTCCAAATAGGAAATGGGCACAATTCCGGCTCCATAGACTTTGGTTCCAATTCGCTTTACAATACATTGAAAAACTGTCGACCCTCTCTTTGTATCTGCTGCTGTCAGACTCGTCATTTTGGTCTTAGATTAGGTTTGTATTTACCCCCTCTACATGATCTGGGTATTTCTATTTCACATTTTTATTTGTAAATCAAGATGATAAATCAGATAACTTCTACAGATAAATCAGACAACTTCTTTCCCCACGGTTGCTCCCGCTAGCGTTAGCAACAGGTTTGATTGACAGCGTTACTAAGTGCCCAATCCTTGCTAAACCAGCGTTGCGAGCAGAAAGGGGCGTTACCTTCAACAGCCTCACCCCGGATTGGATCTTTGGTTGCTATGATACTCGTGGTCAGAGTTCCAAATATGAAACTTGGCCCAAATCTTTCCCTATAACTGCTAGCCTCATTGGGCTTCATTTGACTTGGAGACGAGCGCTGTGGGTGACGTCACATTCACTTAGTGCTCTTCTTTATACAGTCTATGATTTATACACACAGAAGTGAGGAAAGAGATTTAGTGGAATTTCACAGTATTAACATAGCCCCTTATAAACTCCATGATAATGGTAAAACAGAGGTCATTGTTTGAAAGGATGTTCATGTCAGGTACAGTTCAGATAATCGGAGCACCAAGCGAACACCCCAGGGGGCTTTGATGGTATCATGGGTAACAGCTTATAAAAAGTGACATCATATGAATTCAGATGAGGATCATATCATGCCATAGTTCAATGTAAACAGTCATGACTAAAACCAGAGAATAAGTTATTTTCTTCCACACTATCTTGCATTTTCATCTGGGGAAGTCCCCCTCAAATAACATTACAGTCACAAGCTAGCAAGTATTAGCCAACAGTTTTTCAATTAGTTACTCTCACCTTTTTGTTGAAAATCAGACTCCTAAACATGACCATGTTTGCCCATAAAAATGTACTGTTTAAATGTATTTTTTTTTTTTTCTTTACTATATTTTTTACAGGCTAACTGCTGAACATTCCATTATAGTGATATATGTAAAACACTTCCACCATGATGTCACTGCAAAGTATTAATTATATTAATTATGGGGTGAATGGGTGTGGGCTGGAGGATACCTGTGGCAGCTGCTGTCCAGTGCCCCTCCTCATACTGGACCGTGGACTGTACCATAGACCGGACCCTGGGCTGGCTGTATTGAGCGCGTGCAGTGCAGAGGCAGCAGCTTGAGCCTTGGCCACACCCTTGCTCTGCCCACAGCCCTCGAACACTTGCCCTCCGAGCTTCAGCAGGACCACCACACCCCTCACAGCACCCCCATGAGGCTGCTCATGCGCACAGCTAAACCTCAGCCTGGGGTAAATCAGGCTCAGCAGCACCACCGGGCTCAGCTCCGCCCTCTGTGCCTGTTGTCTTGGAAATGCCCCCTCTTTGGTCTCGATCTGGTTGTGAGTGAAATCCATTGTGACTCTAGTTTTGGCAGAGGTGGATAAGAGACAAATATTTTTCTCAAAGTATTTGGGAAAACCACTATTCAAGTAGGGGTATTTTAAGAGCTGCACACGACATTTGATTTATGATTTCAAGTTAAAATAACTGTATGTAGCCTGTGGTCTTACTGTTTTCAAAAAGGTATTACAATCACAGCTGAACTTTGGTTGTCAGAACCTGCACATAGAGGACATATACAAGGTTTTCTCATTGTCAGTATATGGACAGGCCATGCCTTGTGAAAGCTCAGAATCTCCAGAATTCACTCCCTGAGCTGCAGAGGCTGAACTAGCACTGATTCATGATTGGCTGCAGGTGCTGGGGTTTAGGTAGTAACTATTCAGATCAGAAAGAGGCATTTTAGGTTTAAACCAAGTAGATTTCAGAATTGAAATTGGCAACCCAAATGAGGGACTCATGTGAGGCTCACACCAAATTATTATTTTATTTTATATTATTATTAACACAAAGAACTTGGCCAGTCACAGTATTGGACATCATGTGCAGTATTTTTATAACAAAGAATAAATTAGCATTACAATTGTTATCAATAAAAGCGGTATTTGATGTTTACCTCATATCTGGAGACACAAATTGGTCAAGATTATGAAATTTAAAATCAAAGACAGTGCGCATTAGATTTAGTTCTGTTTAATTTAGTTTTGGGTTGGCCTTGTTCACATACACCGTTATCATTCACCCCAAACACCGTGACCCACATAAGAGCCCATCAGCTGATCGCCAAACTTATTTATATGACATGTGCTTCAAGCAGACAGAGCCACACTTGCTGCTATTTTCTTTCATCTGTGGCTAAATACACTGTGAGGACTGTACGCACTAATGGCAGAGAAGAAAAAGCTTTTTGAATGACACACAGACAGACCCAGGCTCACCTGCGCAGGCAAAGGCAGGAGGCACTTTACATTGAAAAACTTTAGCCACTCTCTCCGTAACTGCTGCTATCAGACTCATCATTTTGGTCTTAAAATGTTTGTATTAACCTGCTCACCATGATCCTGAAATTTTTATTCTACAATTTTGTCTGTAAATTAATATATGAATATTAATAAAAGACAAATCACGTGCCTTCTTTTCCCCAAGGTCGCTCCTAGCATTAGTAAAAGGTTTGATTGCTAAGCCAGCAGTGCAGGTAGGAAGGGGGGTTACTTTCAACAGCCTGGCTCTGAATTGGCTCTTTGGTTGCTGCGATACTCACGGTCAGAATTCCAAATATGGAGCTTGGCTCCATATTCACCCCTATAACTGCTAGCATTGACCAGCTTCATTTGGCTGGAGTCAAACGCTATAAGTGATGTCACACCCAGTCCACTTCTTTATACAGTCTATGGGCTGATATTAAATTGATACAAACTGCTTCGTCAGACAATCTGTCAAACAGTAGCTCCAGCGCCCAGTCTTACAAATATGCGTGATCTGACCGTGTCTGCCGCATTCACACTGCACTTGCCGTGCTTCAGAGCACCAGTGAATGTGACTGTTGGGTTCATACTGGGCCAAGCACTGCTCTTGGACCAAATGGTCTTTTAATGTTGACATGGCTTGTTGCAGTGTAAAAAATGACCTTACTCACTAAGGGAAGACGAATGAAAACTTACAATATATTACTCAATATATTACAATATAAGTAGGAGTAAAAGTGCCAGAAAACTACAAGAAGTACAATTTCTTTAAAAAGTTACTAAAAATGTACAGTTACTGTAAATGTTCAACCCACCTTTGAGTCTTGGGTCTCAGTCTTACATTGTCGTGCTGCTGATTTGGAGACTGATTTAAAAAGCACCATGCTAGTTCTGCAGCCTTCCTTTGACCCGGTTTCTTTCTAGCTTCACCCTGTTGGAGGTACTTGGTCCTTGGTCTGATGTCCGAGAAGGGAGGATGTGTCTTGCTCAAAGGTGATGGTTCAGACCTGTGAGATCCTGGAACGTCCACCGTTTTGAAACTGCTTCCAACTGGAAACATAGAGATGATAGTTATATGATACAAATTTGGTCTTTATCTTCTCATTGGTTCTATCTGGTCTTGTCCTCTGTCCTTTCTCTCTCACTGGTCCTCTGTAGTCCTGTTCTCTGTATCCCTCCCTCTCATTAGCCATATCTAGTCCTGCCCCTTTCTCTCATTTGTTCTCCCCCGTCTCTCTGACCCTCACTGGTCTTCTCCTCTGTCCTTCTCTTTCTTTTTAGTCTTGTCTGTCTCTCTCATTGGTCCTCTCTGTTCCTGACCCCTGTCCCTCTCTCTCTTTGGTCATCTCTTGTCCCTTCCCCTGTCCCTCTCTCTCATTAATCCTATCTTGTCCTCTTTTCCACTCTCTCATTGGTCCTCTCTGGTCCTGTCCTCTATTCCTCTCTCATTGGTCCTATCTTGTACTCTGTTCCTCTCTCTCAATCGTCCCCCTATGGTACGTATAGTTCAAATCAAATATTTCCTTTACTGAAAACACTACCAATTTATTCTTAATTACCACAACATTTAACATCACGGACAAGTTATTCAAGTTGGCTTTTGGTGTTTTGGTTATCAAGATGATTATCGGAGTTGCCAGATCCTACGACTAAATCCATTTGGTTTAAACCTAAAAGGACTCTGATCTGAATGGTTACTACCTAAACCCCAGCACCTGCAGCCAATCATGGATCAGTGCTAGTGCAGCCTCTGCAGTCCAGGGAGTGAATTCTGGAGGTTCTGAGTTTTCACATGAGTCCTGGCCTGTCCATATACTGAGAAAGAGAAAAACTTGTATGTGTCATCTATCTGCAGGTTTAGATACTGGTAATACAGATTCAATTGTGAGTGTATTTTTTTTAACTGTAAGAATGCAGGCTACATACAGTTCCTTTAACATTGTCCCAGATTACAGAATTGTTATGTTTAGGTTTAGAACTTTCTTGATCAGCTTTAAAGCAAAAGAATTGTCCCTAAATGCTCTTTGGAGGGTCACACTAGAATGCATTGGTGAACTGTCATAGATTTGGACACAAGATGCACCAGTGGACATGGTGGACATGTTAGGACATGTCATGGACATACAGTTGCAACCAGAAGTCTACATAAACTATATAAAGAGGCACATACGCTTTTTTCCTCACTGTCTGACATGATATCAGACTAAATGTTCCTCATTTAGGTCAATTAGGATTACCAAAATTATTTATATTTGCAAAATGCCAGAAATATTAGATAATTTTTTTGTTTATTTATTTTTTTAAATAATTTTTCATTACTTTCTTCAAAACAGAAGTTTACATACAGTAAGATTACTATGCATTTAAACTATTTGGGAAAACCAAGATGATGATGTCATGTCTTCTGATTTATTGAGGTTTATTGACAACATTTGAGTTAATTATATAAATTAGAGACCTGACACACACTGCTTTGTGTAACAAAGACTTTTGCTTTGTGTAACATCATGGGAAAGTCAAAAGAAACAAGCCAAGATATCAGGAAGAAGATTGTGGCCTTGCACAAGTCTGGTTCATCCTTGGGTGCAACTCCCAGATGCCTGAAGGTGCCACATTCAGCTGTTCAAACTATTATCGACAAGTATAGACCATAGGAATGTCCAGCCATCAAACCACTCAGGGAGGAGACAGGTTCTGTGTGCTGTGCTTTGGTCTGCATATCAACACAAGAACAAAAGCAAAAGACCTTGTGAAGATGCTGCTGAAGCTGGTAAGAGTGTGTCATTATCCACAGTGAAACAAGGACTGTACCGACATGGGCTGAAAGGCTAATCTGCCATGAAGAAGCCATTTCTCCAAAAGAAAAAAGCCAGATTACAAATGCACATAGGGACAAAGACCTTAATTTCTGAAGACATGTCCTGTGTTCTGATGAAACAAAAATTTGACCGTTTGGCCATAATGAGAATTGGTACATTTGGAAGAAAACAGGGGGAGGTAAGCCTGAAAACATCATCCCAACTGTGAAACACGGGGGTGGCAGCATCATGTTGTGGGCTAGTTTTGCTTCAGGAGGCACTTCAAAAAATAGATGACATGAGGAAAGAACATTATGTAGAAGTACTGAAGTAACATCTCAAGACATCAGTCAAGAAGTTAAAGCTTGGGCGCAAATGGGTCTTCCAAATGAACAATGACCCAAGGCATACTGCCAAACTGGTTGCAAAGTGGCTTAAGGATAACAAAGTAAATTTTTTGGAGTGGCCATCACAAAGCCCTGATCTCAATCCTATTGAAAATTTCTGGGCAGACCTGAAAAGACCTGTGAGCAAGGCCGCCTACAAACTTGTCTCAGTTACACCAGTTCTGTCAGGAGGAATGGACGAAAATTTCTGCCAACTATTGTGAGAAGCTTGTGGAAGGATATACAAAATGTTTGACCCAAGTTGTACAGTTTAAAGGCAATGGTACCAAATACCAGTGAAATGTATGAATACTTCTGACTGAAAGTAATGAAAAATTTCTGCATTATTCTTGGATTTAGCAAATAGAAATAGTTTTAGTAATCCTAACTGACCTAAAGCAGGAAAGGAAACGTTTACACTGATTTCATGTCAGACAGTGAGAAAAAAAAGCATATGTGTCTTTTTATATAGTGCATGTAAACTGTTGGTTTCAATTGTATGGTTTGTGCACATAAGGAATACAGGCTGGACTGGAGGACAGGCTCGAATGAGGCTAGACTGGTGCACATGTATGGACACATTGGACAGAGGCTGAACTATATAACTATATGTTGGACACAATATAGGACAGAATGGACACAATATTGGACACATGTTGGACAGAATACTAGCCATGTTGGACACAATGGACAGATGTTGGACACATTGGACAGAAGCTGAACTGTAGACATGTTGCGCACAGTGTTGGACACATGTTGGACACAATATTGGACATATGTTGGACACACGTGGACACAATATTGGACAAAATGGACACAGTGTTGGACACAAAATTGGACATATGTTGGACACATTTTGGACACAATATTGGACACAGTGGACACAATGCTGGATACAATATTGGACACATGTTGGACACATTGGACAGAGGTTGAACTGTAGACATCTTGGACACATATTGGACATAGGTTTACCACAATGGGCACATATTGAACATCCTGGACATGTTGAACACTACAGGCTGCTCATATGGGTCATACTGCAGGATAATTACTGTGGCTTTTAGGATTATGGAGCTATTGTTTAATCCACATAAGAGCTGGTGATTATGGCTGTTGTTTAAAGTGGTGTGTCCTGCTCAGCTTCAGTCTGTCACAGTTTTCACACGTCCTCCCTCAAAACAGCAAAAGGACAACTGCCCCAGAACTATACCAAAGTACAGGTTTGTGAGAGGACACACTGCAAAGAAAATGCATGACAAAACATTTCTTTTGATTCTTGAAGTTGAACTTGATTTGACCAGTTAACAATTTTCTTATTAGGTACAAGCCTAGATTATTTGATAGTTTTTTTTCTTTTTCTTTTCTTTACAAGTAGTTTATTACATTTTTTTTCTACAGCCAAAAAATAGATTTAAATCAATGTTTTTAGAATTTATTTTAATTTCGGTAGTGTTTATTGCACTTCAAATGCATCCTTGGGCTTGCTTTTCCACAAACATGATTCTTATTTCGCCTGGAGGAGAGACTTCTCATGTTTGTTTCCATGGAAATGTTGCCCCGTTGACTATAATGTTCCACAGAATGGCATAAAAGTCCTCTGTGTCCATGGAGAATGTTCCAAATATTGTTTTAATTTCCATGGAATTGTGATACCTCCAGAATCACATACTGTGTCTGAAAAACTTTTACTAAACTATTTTACATAATAAATTGAAGTTAAGGTATAAATATAAAGGATTTTTTTTTAGTACACACCTCTGGCTTGCCTCCTCCGCCTACGCCTCCTTTTGCTCCTCTTCAACCCTGATTCCTGGTCCATGCTTGCACTGCAAGTTGAGACCATCCTCTCTGGTTGGCCTTGTCCTCCTTCTGTTAGTGTGAGTGGAGCTGGTGCTGCTGACCACTCCCTCCCACAGAGAGGCGGGGCTGCAACAATGCCCCCACAAGCCTGGAAATAAAGACAGTAAAAAGTAGATTGAAAGTGTGAGATTATAACTTTCTTGGATCTTCTTTAGAGCTTAACTGTTTTCCCTAAACCTCTAAAGATAATGGAATGTTTTTGGTTTTTTTTTTACAAATTCATAAAAGTAATACAACTCCATAAACCAGGGTCTGATGATTGCAAGTATGTCTTATTTTATTGTCTTTTGGACTTCAAAAAACAAGGTCACCCACATGCTTCTCTTTCACTATAAAAAGACTAAAAACTGAAATAGAGAGATAAGTCTACACCAAGGCAAAATCAGAACTAAAGAGAGACTAGACCAGGACCTGTGAACAATATACAAATATAATACATTGCTTACTTCCAAAGGTACAAAACATTCTGTTACCCATATAACAGTTGTCATTTCTCGTAATCACAGAAAACTCAGACATAACAGTTACATTTTTGTCAAGGCCATATTTCTAATTTCTTTTTAATAGCGTCTTTCATACAGGAGTGCATGACACACCCACTCCGGGAGGATTTTAAAACACTGGTGTAACCACAATTTGTTAGACTCTGCATTTGATTTGGCCTCAAATTTTGCTGTACTCTGCTTTTAACCTGACTGTACAATAAAGATCTACAGAACGATTCCTGTCCCTCTGCACCTGCTCTTCATGCAACAAAACAGAAACGGAGAAACCAAACCAGGGCTATACCAGGACCAAACCAGGACTAAACCAGGACTACACCAGGACTACACCAGGGCTACACCAGGACTAAACCAGGGCTATACCAGGACTAAACCAGGGCTATACCAGGACTACACCAGGACTAAACCAGGACTACACCAGGACTAAGCCAGGACTATACCAGGACTAAACCAGGGCTATACCAGGACTAAACCAGGACTAAACCAGGGCTATACCAGGACTAAACCAGGGCTATACCAGGACTAAACCAGGACTAAACCAGGGCTATACCAGGACTAAACCAGGACTAAACCAGGGCTATACCAGGACTAAACCAGGGCTATACCAGGACTACACCAGGACTAAACCAGGACTACACCAGGACTAAACCAGGGCTACACCAGGACTAAACCAGGGCTACACCAGGACTAAACCAGGGCTATACCAGGACTAAACAGGGCTAAACCAGGACTAAACCAAGACTAAACCAGGACTATAGTGGGACTGACAATAGCAAAGGAGGGTCTAAGGACAGGAGGCGCTCTGGGACAGTTCTCAACAGTTGTTTTCTGTTGATTCATTTGCTTGTCTGTTTCATGTCTGTGTAATCCCTCAGTCATCCAGGTCTGATCCATAGCAAAAGACTAAGGACAAATGGGCAAATCTTGTCTGTTTCATATTAAGAGCTGAGGATCTGTTCCTGACAAATCGTAATTTATCTTAAAAAAGGGTTTATTTTACTTCTGTGGGGTATTAACAGCTAACACATAACATATTCAGATCGCCATGTTTCTATTGTTTTGAAAATACACTATTTGCCAAAAATAGTTTATTAACATGTTTTATGAGTTTTATTTTTGCTTATGACGCTCTGTGTTTTTCCTCCCTTTGCTCCTCATGCTAAATCACTTTGCACTATCACAACACAATCAGCTGTGTAACCTGCATTTCCTAAAGCTCTTATTGTGAATGCCACTTCCCGTCGCTGCGGTCACTTTACCTTTAAGTTGCGGGGTCACAGCAGGTCACTTACCTGTCTCCTCCTCCGCTCCTCACTGTGGCTGTGGCTTGGCGTGGTCGGCATTTTGAATACGCTGGAATTGCAAACTAAAACATACTTCTTAATTTAAACTAGTGATGGGTTTATGAGGCCTCATGAAGCGTTTCGACACATTTACCAAACTGTATTGATACTGTGTTGGTACAGTGTTGCTGTGACATCTGCTGGATCTTAAGGTGTACATCATTGCAGGCCACTTGGTTGAGACACGCAAGACACAATGAATCAATGACCTAAACAATGACATACAGTATATATAACTCAAATAATATTATTTAAGGTATTACATATCCTGTATTATTTTATATCTTATGTGAAAGTTAAAGTGAAAGTGTTGTGAATGTAATTTCTCAATTTAAATGTCTGTCATGATCCACGCTTCCCTGCTCCTGTTTCTCCTCTCCCCCTCCCTCACCTGACTCCAGAGCTGGGCGGAGCCCTGGCTCCTCCCGCACACACCTGCAGCCCATCAGTGCTATCAACACACCTGCAGGTGGTTAAAAGGAGCCAGGACCCACCTCTCCTGGCCAGGTCGTCTGATCGTCACCCTGCTGATCTTCACCATGTTTCTGCGTGCTGTTCACATCACTGCTTGTCCTCATGTCTCTGCTGTGCTTCCTGCCCGTGTCCTGCCTGTGTTCTCCGACCCTGTCTCCCGGTACCGGCTGTGCTCCCGTCTCGTGTCTACCCTGCACCTCTGGACCCTGACCGGCACCCCTGCACCCAGCTCCTTGTATGTTCTCCCGTCACCTGTCTTGTGTCCTGTAAATAAACACCCTTAAACTTGCCCCGAGTCCCGCACTTTTGGTCCGCCTCACACCCTACATTACGACAATGTCATTCAGTTTTTTGTATTAAAGATTTTTATTCAAAAAAAGAAGCTGATCCAATGTTTTTGCATTCAGTCAATTGCGTTTTTTTTTGATGTTATTTCCCCAGCTTTTGAAAAGATGCGCTCGCAGGGAACAGATGAAGCTGGGGTACATAAGAATTGCATTGATAGCTGGAATAGGTTTGGATATGCGTTTCTTTGGTTTCCCCAATATTTTATTTATTTATTTTCCCTCTGCCAAATAGCGCTGGACCTCAATAATGGAGTCTGCTGTTGCATTGGTATTGGATTGTCTGCCAACTTCATCGTCAAATAGCTGCCACAAGTTATCTGAAATAAATACATTAGTACATTAGTACATATTAGCAACAAAATAAATGCACAACTAAGCTGATAACACTGAACAACATGCCTGAAGTGGGTGACTGCTCTGATGAAGGTCCAGGCTGTGGCTCAGATGCTGTGCGGGCAATTACCGCAGCACACTCCATTTTTAGTCGGTTAATTGCTTCACTGCATTTGGAGGAACTATGAAAACCGAGTGTTTTAAATCTGGGGTCAAGAAGTGTTGATAGGGTCCACACACTTAATGTCTCCAGATTAGAAGCAGGGTCTGTGACACGTTGGTCGTGGAGATGTGTGGCTGCTTGAGTGTGTAAATGTAAAGAGTTTCGCTCAAGTGCACAATATAGCATTTTCATCATCGGGATGACCTTTGATCCTGAAACTCTCCTCTCCTCAGACAACTCCACTGTGGCGTGATGGAAAGCGGCCAGTACAAGAAGTGCTTCCCTTAAGATGTTAAACTCATCAGCCGTAAGTGGAGTCAAGTCTGTTTGAAGAGAGGCAAGAGATACCCACACTGGTTCTTTCTCATCATGTAGCCCTGACAGCATCTGATATGTGCTGTTCCAACGGGTTGGTACCTCGTTGATAAGTTTCAGGGCAGGCCGTCCCATCTGTTGCTGCACTTGAGCAAGCTTTTCTTTGGCTGTAGTGCTGGACCTGAAAAATGATACGATTTGTCTAGATTTGTGTCTGATGGATGAAAGTTCAGGGATTTGATCACATGATTTCTTAACTATTAAATTGAGTTTGTGTGCAATGCAAACTGAATGTCGAATTTGGAGAGTTCTTGCTGCTGCAATCATATTTGGTGCTGCATCGGTCACAAGACACCTTACCTTATTTGTTATGGCCCACTCAGCCATTATGCCCCTTTTGAATTGGGCCAAATTGTCTGCAGTGTGACTTTGTGGAAAGTGTTTCACTCCCAACACAGATGTACACAACTGCATATTGTCATTAATGTAGTGACAGGTAAGAGCCAAGTAAGCCTCCATGTTCAAAGAGGTCCACATGTCAGCTGTTATACTCACTGCCACAGCTTGCTGTACTTCCATTTTCACTTGTTCGAGTTCCTCTGTATGCTTTTTGTGCACCATTTCTTTGACAGTCTGAAAATGAAACAAAATCAAAATCAGTATACAGTGCTTAACAAATGTATTAGCCCATCTGTCATTAAAGCAAGAAAATATCCAGCATTATGAAGTTATCTGCATTTTGCCAATTTGAAATTCTTTTATAACCATTTTTAAAACCAAATGTGAGCTGACACGCTGGATAGAAATTATTCAGGCATATTTGAAAATTGAAATTTTACTATACTGTGTGTATATATATATATATATATATATATATATATATATATATATATATATATATATATATATATATATATATATATATATATATATATATATATATATATATATATATATAGTATATAATATGGTATACTGTTTGTACTGCATACAATAGAGCCGCCGCTAGAGGGCGATAATGAGTTGTGTTCCGTGTGTTAAGGAGTGTGTAGTGAAACGAGTTGACACTGACTGAGAAATGTACAATAAATGCCGACCCGGTTGGCCAGAGCAAAGAAGCTGGACTCGTTTTTTATCTAAAACACTTTATATATATATATATATATATATATATATATATATATGTATATATATATATATATATATATATATATATATATATATGTGTGTGTGTGTGTGTGTGTGTGTGTGTGTATATATATGTATATATATATATATATATATATATATATATATATATATAAATAACACTAGTTATTATATTAATTTTGCATTAAAAATGTCATGTACAGTAATATGCACATACTAATGGATAGACCATGATGTCTACCTGTGGTTGCTGTGGAATAAACCTTTAATCAGGTGATGGTCTAACAAAATTTGTTAAGCACTGTACTTCGGTTAAATATTACATGATGAGTAACATCAGCTACATTTTCTAAACAAACCTTTCTGGTTGGCAAAACGTATGATGGGTCAAGGAGGTGAATGAGCTCCCTGAACCCCTCACTCTCCACAATGCTGAGGGGTTGGCAGTCCTTTATAATAAAATTCAGGACTGCCTGATCCAAAGCAGTCTTCCTAATGCTTGATGTTCAAATGAATAAAACATATATTAATATAACAACCATGAGGAAGGACTTCAATGTCTGTGTACCTGAGTTCATTCTGGGTGTATTTGGCACCTCCTCAGTTTCATGCTTTGCTCTGTAATGCCGGAGCATCGAGGAGGTGCTTTTATTGAGATATGATAATTCTGTCGAACAGTAGCGGCATTTAACCTGTATAAAATGAAAATTTTAATCTTTTTTAATCTTTGGACGGGTAACTTTACACAGTGAGTCATCCCATTGCCAGATACAGATACGGTCCTTTTAAACACAGTTTGGTGTGTCGGAGACGAGCGAAACAGCAGCTGTATCGGTCACGTGACTTTTCCTTAAAGCGATACGCGCATCGATACAGGGCTTCGCTCTAAAAGCTCGACACATGCGCCGGCGCGTCAGTGTTGCTGGACCCATCACTACTTTAAACTCTCCTCTTCTCAACGGTGAGTTGTTAAGTACACATCGGCTTATTAACTTTGTCATGAGTGGTCAGACTTTTGTTGTTAAATAACGCTCAACGTTTTGTTTGCTAGCGTCGCTACCGCTCCTATTCGAAGCTCCCCTAGCACCTCGTGTACATTAACACTGTCTACTCGCGCTTGGAGTTCTTTAAACATTACAATTTTTTTATTTCAGTACAGAGCTAATTTAAGTAACGGTAAACCCGAATTGTAAATAACAATAAACTTACTAGGAGCATTGTTTTATATTGCTCTTCTAATTTAAGTTTGCCCACTTTTGATGACTTTTTGTATGAACACTAAATTAGCTATACGTTTCCGTGTTGTTTCCTAATGAAGCTACGATTTTGATTTGTTGCGCAACTTTAATTTATTCACAGAATGTGCTTGAGCATTGAACTAGATTATTTTTGATTTGTATGGAAAAAAGTGCACTTCTGATTATGACTATGTGTTTAATAGTCTTATAATGTATGTATTGATCAAATGTATTATCTCTGCATGTACAGAACACATTGTGCAAATGTGTTTTGTGTTTGTTTATGTTATTATAAATGTTATTTATTTTTATATTTTATTTATTTATTTTTTGACCTTCATAGGTCAGGTTTTTTCCCAGACTAAAAAAAAGACCCTGGATCACATTCCACTTGGCGAGCTACCCAAATGTGCGGTAGGACTAATGAACTAACTTATCCTGCTGCTGATCCCGCCTTGGAATCTACATCATTTTCTTGAACTCTGGATCTAGACCTTGAATTATTGCACTTACCACAACACAAATTCACTGCATTACTGTCTGTTTTGTTTATTTATTATTTTTGTACATATCAATACAATTTTGCTTTACAATTTCAATATTGGTTGGTTGTCTTTATTCACACCCCAGGCTCCAAAAAGAACCGATTTTCTGATGCTGCCTGTAGTAATCACAGTGGCGGGCCGTGTATTTCACACCTAGGCCTTCAGTGGTCCTCCGTCTGAATCAATCCAACCCTCAATAACTATTTTATGGCCATAAAACTTTTACGACACACACAAAAAAGCATCAATAATAACCTCATAAAATTGCACTATTATTTAGGAATATAGCCAAATTTTACTCACCAAAAATCCGTTTTATTTGTACACAAAATCCATCCTCCTTTCTTTCCTCAAGAAGATTTCAATTACGCTGTCGTACAGATTATCCGTGCGTTTCCGTTCCATCAAGAAGTCCTTTTCTATCGCCATCGAAGCTAATGCTGAAAGTCGAGCCCTGTCTGTCCGCGAGGATCTTGCGGTTGACTCTTCGTGGCTCGGAGCCCGCGCTGCGTTCAGTGGCCTCGTAGATTTCCTCGTATCGGCTCCTCTCTCGTTCAGCTGTGTCACAAAACTCCTTTACCCTTGCCAGACAAAATTGTACATCCAGTTTTTGTCCTGTAGTATTGAAAAGAGCACGTCTGAATGCTCAAAAATGCCATTAAATGTGTGAAGCAAAAAACAAAACTCAAAATCATCCAGACGTGATGCAGATGCCCCGTGTCCCAATTCGCCACATGCACCGTTCAATGTGCTGCTCGAAGTGCAGGTCGAAGTTCCCCCCCCGACTTAAATACGTCGTTCAACCGGCGTATTTAAGGGCACTTTTGATGATTTTTGATGAATTGAGACACGGCTACAGTTTGCTCGCTCTGGCTAGTTCACTCTCTCACTGTCCAATCATAAGCTGTGAAAACACTGACGTTTCCGTGCGCCTGCTAGAAGGCCTCGGTGTCGTCAGCTCTAAATCTGATTGGTTAAAGCAACAGTTTTACCGACACTTATTTTGTGCTACAGGGCCCGCAGAACTGATTATGAAGGCCTCCAGGTAGATTTCTGACCCTGGCAACAAATAATGGCTGAAATGTGATTGGTTAAATGCTTAAATATGAAAACACACATCTGGAAGCTGCGCAACCAGGGGAAAAGCAATGAAAGGAAGCTGACAGACAATTTTGAATTATTTAATAAGTATTCATGGACAAAATATAATTAACATCAGTCTTTGATTCAGATATGTTTTTAGGCCAGCAGAGAAGACCTTGCAGGCCCTGACGGTCCACCACTGAGTAATCATATTTACCTTACCGTGGTCGCAGTCAAACAAGCGTTACAGCTGCATCTTGCTAATAAAACTACTGCACATCACATCAGGTTTGTCAAGTTGCTGTGTACAGTTTTGTATCATGCTTTTGTATGTTTATGGAGGATTGTCGTGTGGGAGCAAGGGTAATGTAGGCTTGTGGGCGGAGCCTTGCACAGAATCTTACACCTAACTGTAAGGAGGGATAATATTTTACCATCCACAATCTATTATCCCCCCCCCCCCCCCCCCCCAAAAAAAAAAAAAACAAAAAAACAAAAACAAAAGCAAAAACAAAAAACAAAAACAAAACAAAATAAAACAAAACAACAATAGGGGTTTTTTTTCTTTAGCGATCTTGTGACATAAATTACTTTGACATGCATCTGATCCAATAAAAATCTAAGTGGAGCCTCAGCCCCTGCTCTCCAGTGCCCCCTGTTTGTGGGCTGGTACTCCACATTGGACTGTGGCGCTCAGACAGCACTAGCCTAAAACTCTGCATGTTTTATGTTGACTGCTGCAGAAATCAACACAAATTGGGAGAGAAAAAAAAAAAAAAAAAAAAAAGACCTCAAATTCAGAGTTCCGACCCAAATGACCAGGCTTAAGGCTCTGTTCTGCAACAGAACAAATATATTTAATAACTCCGAGCGTCCTCGGTCAGCCTAGTTTTATAGGGCCTTTGCTTTCTTTAGACATGGCCGAGTGATTTTATTTTGAAAGGACAGTGGTTCGACCATCTGTGGTTGGAAGAAAGTGACAGTGAGGGAGTTACTTCCATGTTTTTTACCTTTTACCTTACCGGCTCGGACAGAACTGTATTTCTTTTATGAAATATAGACAGCAGCGGGCAGGCGCTTCATACAACTGTGCGCAGTGCGCCCCCCTGCGTAAAGTTAGACTACCTGTTTCTAGCCCACAGATGAGACCTGGACCCTGCAAAGGACTAATAAAGTCTCCTGGTTCTTATGCTTTTCCATCTTCTATTTATCTCAAGTCTAAGTCACCCTTTTAATCTGAAAAACCCGCTGGGCTTCCTGCGTTTGGTGCAGCTTGACGTGTTATTGTTAAAGAGCGGCAGAGCGTCGAATCACTGCGGCAGCCGTCCCCGTGCTCTCCTCCGGCCCCCGCTCTCCTTCAGCGCTCCCGGCTTTCCTCCATCACCTTTTCTGTGACTTTCCATGCTCGGACACGCAGTGGCGGTGGTGCGCGTCCGTGCTGGAGGTCGGTGGCTGCGGCGGGAGGAGGGCATGTCCTTGGCGCGGAGGTGGAGCTGTGGATGGACGGTGTAGCGCAGCGGTAGGCAGTGACATTGGGCGCCTGGGATGTGTTTGGCAAGCAGCGGTGGGGAGATAGCAGTGAGCCCCGTCCACTCCACCGAAGACCCCAGCACAGAGTGATGCGCTGCGGCAGACAGGCCTCCACATCCGGACAGCACCGGGCCACAGCGACGAGCGTGCGCCGCAGATAAACAAACCCCGGGCTGATTCTGGACCAGCGGTGAGTGTCTTCTGTTATGGCTTTGTTTGTCCACCTCAGCTCCGGCTTCAGAGCTCCTGAGGGTGCCTTTCATCCGTATTGTGCTCACCTTTATGTCCTTAAGTCACAGCTCTGGCCCATTATTCCAGCGTAGTGTAATTCTGGTTCAGTCTTGGTTGAGTACTTTTAGGTTTTCTGCCATTCCTGGGTCAAATGACTAAAATTTCTCTTCTTAATCTAGTTTGGATGGTCACAATCAATTTCTTAACCTAGACATTGTCAACGTGATGCAGAGTGTATGGTCTCTGCAATAAAGAAATATAAATATATTATACAAATTATATATACATACATGTATACTAAAATAATTTTGGCTCTTGGCAGTCCAGCTAGGACTGATGGTGTACATGATGATTAGGTTTATGGGGAACCCAAACCCATACTGACACAGGAAGAACTTTAATAAACATTTAATAAACCTTATTGCTGTGAGTATTACTGTTATGCCACCATGTTTGAGCGTGGATGCTGTCCCTATTAATTCTGATTAAAGGTTGATATTACAGCCTCAGTCTAAAGTGTCACCTTTTACTTTTTCATCACAGAAAACGACAAACAATGGCCAATACCGAGGACACTGAGCTGTCAGAATCTCTTAAAATCGACTTCTCCAGCAAACCTGAGGAGCCCAACTTTAAATCTAAGAGTTTGCCCATCCTCACAGAGAGAGTACCCCACAAGGAGAGCCTACTGACCAAGAGAGAACAATGTGAGGAGAGTTTACTAACCAAGAAGGTACCACGGGAGGACAGCCCTCGGTCTGAAAGAGCACCCCAGAAGAACTTATTGAATGAGAGAGTACCCCACAAGAAGAACCTACTGACTGAGAGAGACCAATGTAAGGAGATCCTGTTGACACAGAGAGTACCCCATGAGAAGAGCCTGTTGACTGAGCGAGTAACCCACAAGGAGAACCTGCTGATCCAGAGAGTGCCCCACGAGGAGAGGCTGTTGTCCGAAAAATTACCCCACGAGGAGAGTTTACTGACTGCGAGAGTACCCCATGAGGAGAGTCTGACTGCGAGAGTACCCCATGAGGAGAATCTACTGACCAACAGAGCACCCCATGAGAAGAGCCTACTGACTCAAAGTCTACTTACTGAGAGAGTACCTCACAAAAAGAACCTACTGAATGAGAGAGTACCCCTTAAGGAGAGCCTACTAACTGAGAGAGAACACTGTAAGGAGAGCCTACTGACAGACAGAGTACCCCATGAGGACAGCCTACTGGCTGGATCCACTTTGCTGCAGACTGAAGAGTGCGCCAAGTTCCTCCAAATTGCCCCTAAAACCACAGACTCGCGATATGTCTCCAAACCAGGGAAGTCCAAATTGAACCGGTCCAGCTCCTACATGGAAGCCTCCCAGGTGCACACAGCGAGGAGAGCAGCTGCCGGATCTTTGTGCTCCAAATTTGCTCGTATTAGATTTCCCAGTCGGAAGCTCTTGTGGGCGATTCTTCAGGACTCGCGCTGCTTCCTTTTCTGTATGTGCTACCTGACCTTCATCCAGTCCCTGATGGTGTCAGGCTACCTCAGCTCTGTTATCACCACCATCGAGAAGCGCTATAGCCTCCGCAGCTCCGAGTCCGGACTGCTGGTCAGCTGCTTTGACATCGGCAGCCTGCTGGTGGTAGTCTTCATCAGCTACTTTGGTGGGCGGGGTCAGCGTCCTCGATGGCTGGCTGTGGGCGGAGTTTTCATTGCAGTTGGCGCTGCCCTCTTTTCATTGCCTCACTTTATTTCTCCGCCCTATCAGATACAGGAAGTGAACTCGTCATTGGCCAACGAGGGGCTGTGTTTGAACAGCAACAGCAGTGGGCGGGACCATGTGGACGTCACTTCCTGTCCACGGCAACAGGAGGGGAATGAGCATGACCTGTATGTGGCGCTGTTCATCGTGGCTCAGATCCTGGTGGGTATGGGCTCCACCCCAATCTACACGCTGGGACCTACCTATCTGGATGACAATGTTAAGAAGGAGAATGCTTCGCTTTACTTGGGTAATGCCACACCCCTGCACCTCACACTGCTGTCGAACATACACACTCAAATCTCATTTAGAAAACTTTACGTGGAATTCTTATTTAAGTGTATGCAGGGACTATAGACTGTATAACGAAGTGGACTAAGACATCACCCATAGTGTTCGGCTCTAGTCAAATGAAGCTCATCAAGGCTAGCAGCCACAGAGGCTAATTTGGAGCCAAGTTCCATACTAGGAATTCCAACCGCAAGTATCATAGCAACCAAAGAGCCAATCCAAGCGAGGCTGTTGAAGGTAAGGGAGCGGGCACTTAGCAATGCTGTCAATCAAACCTGTTGCTAATGTTAGTGGGAGAAACATCAGGGGAAAGAAGGCACCTGATTTGTCTCTTATTAATATACATATCTTGAGTTACAAACACAATAGCACTTGTTCACTTCTCATCTCTCTGAGCACAGATGCTTCTGTCTCATCTGTAAGTCCTAGTGATAAAATTGTTTAATTGTTGTAGCCTGAGAGTTGAAGAGAAGAGGGATGGTGGTGAACTTCTAATGCGGGAGAATTTTATTTACATCAGTACAGGAGCAGACATGAATCCTCAACACATTGGACTGCACTAGACTGAATTGGACAACACTATCACAATCAGACTATGCTTCCATTGTAAGGAGTATTATACCTCTGATGACGTAGGCTAAGACAAAGACTGAATTGGCAGTTAGTGCCCCATGTACAGAACAAATATGGAATTTCTCTAACAGTCCTGACACCCAAAGTTCAGGTTTTTGAGCCGGACTGGTCATTTTGTTTTTTTCAAGTAGTTTTTTTATAGATCAACTGAATATGGAAGGTCACATATGTAACATTTTTGTATGCATGTACACTTTATAAATGAGATCACTGATCATTTTATTCTGTTAAAGAGGGGGTATTATTAGGGCTAAGTTCATTTTTTGAGCTTTGTACCATGTTATAGCCTCTTCAAAAACATGTCTGAAGAGGTTTTAGATTTCAGCGATCTCTCCCTGGCATTAATACCATTGGCTGAGATGTCTCTTGAAGATGTCTTTTGAAGGAGGAAACACTTAAACTCCAAAGCATCATTTCCACTGGCATGGTTTGCTTGGGGGAATGCCTTGGCGCGGAACAGTTAGGGAGGGATCACCACCAGCCGGGGAGTGTTTTGATAACATACGGGACAGGCCGCTTTACAGCGTGATTCAGGTCTTACAAGACACAAGGGGGCAGGACAGATATAAAAACACTGATGCTGCAGGAGCATCAACCTTGATGAACAGCAGCACAACAATGAGCTTGCAGGGACTGGGACTGGCTACACCTCCATGCAGTCATTGGAGGACCAGCAGTAAACCAGCAGCGGCATACATGACATTTCTCAGGTAGACATTGATCATTAAGACGCAAAAAACAGATATAAAAATAAAATAATAGTTTTTCACCAGGAGCTGACTTGATCTTGTGATATACTGACGTATTTCCAGTGATGGCAGCTTATATGTTGAGCTGATATGCTTTGCAAAAGTGACCTAGCCAGCTGTTTCCTGTTTATTGATGCGCAGCACTTCCGTCAAGATAAAGTATATAACATTTGCAGTGCATAATGCAACTAGCACTAGCAAACCTTAATGCATTAAATAGAGAGGGGTTAAAACGTGGAGGTGCAGATAAATGAAATAAATACAAAAAACTGATGATAAACCGAAATTAGTTTAGTGTTTACACTAGCTTTAGCTTTAGCCTCGTCTCACAGTGGCACAAACTTGGAATACTCAGTGTCTTTTTGGAATACTCTCATGAGGCCTTATGAGAGTATAATTCAGGTATGATTTAAATTTTGTTAAGTAAATATTAGTTATATTGACATAACATCAGTTGTTCACATAGCAGATCCATGCCCTGCACCCGGAGCCGTACAGAGCATGGAAACGCAACTTGGCTGGAGTTGCTGCTGGTTCTCCGGTGACAGCGTGGGGGCGCACCGCTCTGCGTGGGCTGGTCCCAGGTCCCAAGTGTTCCAGACCCTTTTGGAAGGTAGTACCTCCAGCAGTCTGCTTTGACCCCTAAAGGGTGGCAGTATGGATCACTTTATGCAGTGGAAACGCTGAGGGTCCACACCGTACTGCCCCGTACCGGCCCTATGGAAATGAGGCTTAAGTGCTCCCACATCTGTCTTGCAGCTTTCATTTCATCTCTTTGTACTATGGTCAAACATGCTTCTTCTGTCTTTGTGAAAAGTTGCAAAGTGTTTTAGGGGTATCTACTTTAATATGCATGTAAAGCATGTACTAAATACACATTATTTCCCTCCAAAGAAAAAGTTTTGGCAGTTCCGTTTTTGGTAGAAGACATCTATTTAAAGCCAATAATTAGGTAGAATTCTCATAATCTGAATGGAGACAGGTTAATTAATAAATGAATGTACCACTGAGTGGCTAGTGCTGGCTTGCAGTCTCTCTGGGGCTGGAGGTGCTTCTCTCTGTGGCCCATGTGTTCCAGCCAAACCAACCCTGTGGCCTAATCAGTGCTGGAGTCCTTGCCCCACTGGCCTGCAATAAGTTCAAGTTCCTAATCCAACAAAGGACGGGTTATGAAACTGCCACTGTGGAGGGGCTTAGGCATTCCTGCTGCCACAAACTGCTCAGGGAATACAGCCTTGAGTTTGTGTGGACCTCATGAACCAATGACACTGCAACTATGGGAATACCAGGTGCCAGAGTAGGGTGCCAGTGGCAAAAGCATTGTTGTGTCCTTAGGCAAGGCACTACACTCGCATTGCTTAATATGAACGTGGTGTGTGTGTGAGTGTTGGTGGTGGCGTTGTCAGTATACTAAAATTTCATACTTGATTTTGACACTAAGGAATAGACTCGATACTCAGTACTGCTTTTGATACCACGATGATCATAAAAAACACTCTTTCTGTAGACAAGAAAATGTGATTTTCAACATTACCATGTCGCCTTATATCTGTGTATCGGTCCATGTCGGTTCCATAGTGGTCCATGGGCATATACTAGTCTATGTGAGCTTACTTCTTCAGATACAGCTCAAGATAATTTTAAAGCAGTAAAGATTTTTGTCATGTGAATGTGACTTTTTTAGTATCAATACTTGTTGAATATTTGAATATTTTTGACAACCCTAGTTGGTGGTGGTCTGAGAGGCCAATGGTGCAGATTGGCAGCCTCACTTCCGTCAGTCTACTCCAGATTCCTACTACTTTGAGTGTGTGGTAAAGTGCTATATTATAATAATAATAATAATAATAATAATATTATTAACAACAACAACTTACAGTCCAGGAATAATTGTGTGGCAGACAGTAGACCCCAGACTTTATTGATCCATAACCATGTTGGAAAGTATTCATGTGTCCAATGTGTGTTCACGTGTTCATGTCTCCACAAACACATAGTATAGTTCTAAGGTAAGACAGCGCTGTAGAAGTTATAACGTATTTCAATCAAAATAATACTAGGATAATAAAAAAAAAAAAATCACTGAAAGTAATCACTTTAGTAGAATACATGAAAGTGATAATATGGATATTTCTGGAGGTGGAAAGTCAACTCCATAATTCAATGGAAATAAAAAAATTAAAACCATGATTCAGAACATTCTCCATGAAATAACACTTCCATGGAAACAAGATGGAAGAGGCCCTCCTCCAGACCAAATAGACCAAATAAGAATTAGGTTTGTGGAGATGCAAGCCTGCTTACAGTAAGAGTGTTTTTATATGCTTTTCAGTACAGAGCAAACAAAACAAAAACATGTTTCTATTTTTGCTAAAAATAGACTAAAATATAAATACTTTCATAAGATTCCTCCACAAGTCAGAAAAGTTGTTTGTAAATGAATTTTTATTTTTATATCTTCCACCAGAAACTAGATCAAAGAACTCTCAAAAGCTAACTCTAGAGTATGTCTCTATCTCTCTTTGGCCTTTGCTCTGTCATTGTTGGCCCCACAGAGGTGATATTTTCATCCAAACTTGGACTGAGCATATTCTCCTGACCACACAGTCTCCACCCATTGAAAAGAGAGAGCTAGAGACTGCTCCGACTGCTGCCTTCTGTGGCCTGCCCGTATCATTATAGCATCATGACCTGCAGAAGGTTAAAGCAGTCTAATAGACTATCAGTGCACATAAGCCCTTTGTGCTCAGTCACGCTTGTATCAGGAATGCTCCGAATGATTCTCAAGTGCTGCCTCCTCCAGTTTTGAGATGTGAGGTTAGCTGTAAGGACCGCATGTCCATCTCAGTCCCTTGGCTGTCACTATTGGACTAGTGTTGACACGATACTAAAATTTCAACTCCACTTTAATAAGGAAAAGTACTCCATGTAATCTTTTTACTCATCCGGAAGATATGCTTAGACATGTAATTTTCAGCATAAATAATAGGTTTCTTAAAGGCGCTGTACCTAATTTCCAACCATCCATCCATTTTCTTGCGCTTATCCGGGGCAGGGTCATGGGGCAGCAGTCTAAACAGGGATGCCCGGATATGTCCTCCAGCTCCTCTGGTAGGACCCCAACTCGTTCCCAGGCCAGCCAAGGGACATAGTCCCTCCAACGTGTGCTGTCCTTAGGTCCTTCTCCCTGTGAGACATGCCCGGAACATCTCTCTAGGGAAGTGTTCAGGAGGCATCCAGAACAGCTGTCTGAGCCACCCCAGCTGGCTCGATGTGGAGGAGCAGCGGCTCTATTCTGTGCTCCTAACGTAACACTGGGCTCCTCATCCTGCTTCTAAGGGATCGCCCAACCACCCTGAGGAGGAAACTCATTTCGGCCGTTTGTGTCCTCGATCTTGTTCTTTCAGTCATTACCCAAAGCTCATGACCATAGGTGAGGGTAGGAATGTAGACTGACTGCATCACTGCAGACGATGCACCGATCTGCCTGTCAATCTCGCGCGCCATCCTTCACTCACTCATGAACAAGACCTCGAGATACTTGAACTCCTCCACTTGTGGCAAGCAGTCCCCACCCACCTGAAGAGGGCAAGCCACCTTTTTCCGGTGGACAACCATGCACTCGGATTTGGTAGAGCTGATTCTCATCCCAGCTGCAAACCACCCCAGTGCCTGCTGCAGGTCCTGGCTTGATGAAGCCATCAGCCTCCCCTGGGTTCTGGGAGAAGCTCACCCGGAGGTGCGACCCCACTGACAGAGGGCTCTGCCAGACAGACCCTCACAGTACGCTTGGGCCTACCAGGTCTTCCTTCTCTTTCAGTGGATCAAACTCACCACCAGGTGGTGATCGGATGACAGCTTTGGCCCTCTCTTCACCAGAGGGTCCAAGACACGCATCTGGATGTCAGATGACATGACCACCTAGGGCAGGGGTCGGCTACCCGTGGCTCCAGAGCCGCATGCAGCTCTTTCATCCTTATACTGCGGCTCTGCGTGGCTTGGGGAAAATAAATTATAAGTATTTATTTTAAGTTTGTTTTTAATTGTAGTAATTGTAAAATTATTGCAATGTTAAATATAAAAATAAAATTATGTTTTATTATTTTTCATCGGTCAAAATAAGCACCACACTCGCGAAACTATGTTATAAACAAACACCGATCACGCCTCACAGACACAGCTCACAGTCCTGCGTAAAGACAGAGCCCTGATTTTCAGATGCTGTGCAGAGGTTCAGGAATAGGAGGATCTGTAGCACTATGTGGACTTTATAAGCCAGTGATCCCTAGCCAACAGGCTGGGGACCGGTTCCAGTTCATTACGCATTTGCTACCGGGCCACACAAAACGGTAAATTTATCAGTGACTGCATCTTCTTCGACATAGCTTTGGCCCGTCCTTCATGACACACTAATAAGCTTGTCCATAGATATATAATGAAAATCCTGATAGGCAATCACCACAGAAATCCTTTTGATATAATGGCAAGTATATTATATCTGGTAAATCTGCTTTTGTCCTCCACATAAACACACTGTGGGAGTCATTGTCTCTCACTCCTCGATGGGACCACCTCATCGCAAAGAAATGCGCGCAGGGCTCCCACTGACTCAGCGTTATGGTGACTTGTGTTTTGTATGCACTTAACTTATTTTTACCAGATTTATCTGCCACGCATAGATGGCCGGTCAGAGTAAAACCTACATTATTCTGGTCCGTGGTGCAAAGGTTGGGGACTCAAGTCATAAGCACACTATACTTTACACAAAGCATGAGAGTAAAAAAAAACAAACAATATATACAGTGTTATCTTCATTTTAGATGTCATGTTGGAATCCAGGTCCAAATGGCTCTTTGGGTGTTAAAGGTTGACGACCCATGACCTAGGGCAGTGGTCGGCAACGTGTGGCCCGCGGGAAAATGTTGGCCCTTTGCCAATTTTTTTTTTGGCCCGCCAGAGGATTTTGGACTTTTTTCTGGCATTGATTCTTTAATACCAAGTTGTGTGGGCACTGCTACGGGCCACTGCCCATGATGTGCATGCAACACAACATTTAAAGCAAACAATGAACTGGTGTGTACATGCACCTTCACCAGTCAAAATCGTGGCTAACAGTTTTTGGACATCTGGTGAGGCAAGCGTGCAGACTGCGCGCAGCTCAAGGAATGTGCACCAGTTACGCTATAGCCGTAGTTTTTTCACTAACGGAGTACCGTAATTTCACGGCTATAAGGCGCAGTTAAAAGTCTGAAATTTTCTGCAAAGTGTATGGAGCGCCCTATGGTGCGGTGCGCCTAATGTGCAGTCTTTTACTAGGTCCGCTTCTGGAGAGCGGACTGAGGAGAGGACAGCCTGAGAACGGTAAAGGGGGAATGGTGGGCGTGAAAGAAGACACAACCCGAATAGTATAAAAGCGCAGGTATGCGTATTATGCAAAACAACATCGTTTTGGCAACCCTTTAAATGGCACCTAGGAGACACTCTTATGAAGCGCAAGTGCACCAAATGAACTTGCTGTCATACCGGGAGGCTTGACGAAGGAACTCCAGCCGCTGGACATCACCGTGAACAGAGCGTTCAAAGTACGGTTGCGATGGATGACAGACGGCGAGCACAGTTTTACTAAAACTGGGAGGCAGTGCCGGGCGAGTTACGCCACGATTTGTGAATGGATTGTGGATGGTTGGGCTAACGTGTCTGCTGGCATCGTTCAGGAGGAGCCGCACGGCAGCAACACGGACTCTGATAGTGACGAGAGGGAACTTGGTGTTTTTGATAGAGATCTAATTAATTAAAAAAAAAATATATGGGAGCACTTTGTTAAATACTATATTAAAGCACAACCGAACACAGTTTTGCTTCCTTTTTTTTAGAGCACATACTAACATTTTACCGTGCCTGCGCCCTAAGGCCCGATGCGCCTTTTATATGTGTTAAATGCAGAAAAAGCACCCGTAACTGATACTGCGCCTTATAATCCGGGTCGCCTTATAGCTGTGAAATTACTAACTCATTACTTTTCCCAGCGTCCCAACGCGTTAGCGTTATTAACAATAAAATGTGGCGCGTTACTATTACTTCAGTTCACTCTGCTCTTCATCAGAGTCTCTCAGACGAAGAGCTGCAGCCTGTTGTGTTTCTTTGGTGAAAGAGGAGGCTCGGGGTGAGAGGCTTGTTTGAGATGAGCGAGACGGGCGCAGATAATATCGTGAGAGCGACGCAGGCCGTCGCTACAGCCAGATGCTGTGTCCAGGACACCCTAGGTCGGAGGTCGATGATCGACTTTGTTGTCGTGTCATCTGACCTTCGTCCGTGTGTTTTGGACACTCGGGTGAAGAGAGGGGCAGAGCTGTCAACCGATCACCACCTGGTGGTGAGTTGGATCCGCTGGCAGGGGACGAAGCTGGACAGACCTGGCAGACCCAAGCGCATCGTGAGGGTCTGTTGGGAACGTCTGGTGGAACCCTCTGTCAGCAGGGTCTTCAACTCACACCTCCGGGAGAGCTTCTCCCATATCCCGGGGGAGGTTGGAGACATAGAGTCCGAGTGGGCCATGTTCTCCACCTCTATTGTCGATGCGGCTGCGCGTAGCTGCGGGCGCAAGGTCTCTGGTGCCTGTCGCGGCGGCAATCCTCGAACCCGGTGGTGGAGGCCGGAAGTAAGGGATGCCGTCAGGCTGAAGAAGGAGTCCTATCAGGCCCTGCTGGCTTGTGGGACTCCTGAAGCAGCCGACAGGTACCGCCAGGCCAAGCGTGCAGCGGCCCGTGCAGTCGCAGAGGCAAAAACTCGGGGTTGGGAGGAGTTCGGGGAGGCCATGGAGGAGGACTATCGGTCGGCCTCGAAGAAATTCTGGCAAACCGTCCGACGCCTCAGGAGGGGGAAGCAGTGCTTCACCAACACTGTTTACAGTGTGGGTGGAGAGCTGCTGACCTCGACTGGGATGTTGTCGGGGCGGTGGAAGGAATACTTTGAGGATCTCCTCAATCCCACTGTCACGTCTTCCGAGGAGGAAGCAGAGGTTGAGGACTCGGAGGCGGACTCATCTATTACCCTAGCTGAAGTCACTGAGGTGGTTAGCAAGCTCCTCGGTGGCAAGGCTCCGGGGGTGGATGAGATCCGTCCTGAGTATCTTAAATCTCTGGATGTTGTGGGGCTGTCTTGGTTGACACGCCTTTGCAACATCGCGTGGCAGTCGGGGACAGTACCTGTGGAATGGCAGACCGGGGTGGTGGTCCCTCTGTTTAAGAAGGGGGACCGGAGGGGTGTGTTCCAACTATAGGGGAATCACACTCCTCAGCCTTTCCCGGTAAGGTCTATTCCAGGGTACTGGAGAGGAGAATCCGACCGATAGTCGAACCTCGGATCCAGGAGGAGCAGTGTGGTTTTCGTCCCGGTCGCGGAACACTGGACCAGCTCTACACTCTCCATCGGGTGCTCGAGGGTTCATGGGAGTTGCCCAACCAGTCCACATGTGTTTTGTGGACCTGGAAAAGGCATTCGACCGTGTCCCTCGTAGTGTCCTTTGGGGGGTGCTCTGGGAATATGGGGTCCGGGGCCCTTTGCTAAGGGCTGTCCGGTCCCTGTATGACCGAGCAGGAGCTGTGTTCGCATTGCCGGCAGTAAGTCAGACTTGTTCCCAGTGCATGTTGGACTCCGCCAGGGCTGCCCTTTGTCACCGGTTCTGTTCATTGTATTTATGGACAGAATTTCTAGGCGCAGTCAGGGGCCGGAGGGGGTCTGGTTCGGGAACCACAGGATCTCATCTCTGCTGTTTGCAGATGATGTTGTCCTGATGGCTTCATCGAACCAGGACCTGCAACAGGCACTGGGGCGGTTTGCAGCCGAGTGTGTGAAGCGGCTGGGATGAAAATCAGCACCTCCAAATCGAGAGGCCATGGTCCTCAACCGGAAAAAGGTGGTTTGCTCTCTTCAGGTGGGTGGAGAGTCCTTGCCTCAAGTGGAGGAGTTCAAGTATCTCGGGGTCTTGTTCACGAGTGAGGGAAGGATGGAGCGTGAGATTGACAGGCGGATCGGTGCAGCGTCTGCAGTGATGCGGACGCTGTATCGGACCGTTGTGGTAAAGAAGGAGCTGAGTCGAAAGGCAAAGCTCTCGATTTACCGGTCAATCTACGTTCCTACCCTCACCTATGGTCATGAGCTTTGGGTAATGACCGAAAGGACAAGATCGCGGATACAAGCGGTCGAAATGAGCTTCCCTCCGCAGAGTGGCTGGGCGCTCCCTTAGAGATAAGGTGAGGAGCTCAGTCACACGGGAGGAGCTCGGGAGTAGAGGCGCTGCTCCTTCACGTCGAGAGGAGTCAGTTGAGGTGGCTCGGGCATCTATTCCGGATGCCCCCTGGACGCCTCCCTAGGGAGGTGTTCCAGGCACGTCTACCGGGAGGAGGCCCCGGGGAAGACCCAGGACACGCTGGAGGGACTATATCTCTCGGCTGGCCTGGGACACGCCTTGGGATCCTTCCGGAAGAGCTGGAGGAAGTGTGTGTGGAAAGGGAAGTCTGGGCCTCCCTACTGAAACTGCTGCCTCCGCGACCCGGCCCCGGATAAAGCGGAAGAAAATGGATGGATGGATGGACGACGCAGGCCGTGTCTGAAATAACCAAAGTGACTTAAACGGAGCGGATTTAAGTCGGGCGGTGCTTCGACCCGCACTTCGAGCAGTACATGGAACAGGGCATTTGGGACACGGCCGCAATTTCTAAGCGAGGATAGCGCAGCAGCTCTCCAGCGACTGCGGCGCCTGCATGGACTACAAACGCTTAATGCATGATGGGAAATGATGTCCTGTCACACGTGCATTGACAGCGGGTCCGAGTTGCCCTGACGCACAGCTGCCTCCCCCTGCAACTTTACACAAACTACTGCCACATATTTGATATCGACATATGTTTTAAATGTGACTGAAAGTGTCCAGGCTTTTTTGTCCTATTGATAGCGACATTGCTCTCTTGCTAGTGTATGTTTTGTTAAGACTTTGTAACCCGCGAAATCTGTCGTAGGGGAGAAGGGGGTGGGGGTTGTTTCTTGTAATTTATATTATTTAAACGTATATTTATTTTTAGGTGACTTAAAATGCATGTAATTCATATATAAATATAAATATAAATATATGTAAGCCATATTTAGCCATCCATCTGACCCGCCACCTGTGGGCGCTGAAAAAAATTGGCCCGAAGCCAAGCGAAGTTGGCGACCCCTGACCTAGGGTGTCCTGATGCTACGTACACTGATGGACACCCATGTGCGCAAACATATTGTTTGTTATTGACAAACAGTGACTAGCACAGAAGTCCAATAACAGAACACCACTTGGGTTCAGAACAGGGAGGCCATTCCCGATCACCCCTCCCCAGGTGTCACTTTTGTCGGGCATTAAAGTCACCTAGTAGAACAATGGAGTCCTCGGTCGGTGCACTGTCTAGTACCCCTCACAGGAACTCCAAGAAAGCGGGGCCTGTAAGCCGACACAACAGTGAGAGTACACCCCTCCTTGAACCTTCACGTTAAAGTGGTGGAGAGGTTTGAGCACCTGAATGATCCTGGGAGCTATGTTGTCGGGGCCTTCATGTTTACCCATGGTAAACAGGTCCTGAGGACGGGCCAGACTAAGAGTGGTTCAGAAGTCTTTCATGATGAGGATAAAAACAAGACCAGTCACGTGGCTTGGACCAGCGTTACAGGGGCCCCACCTGGGAGCCAGGCCTGGGGTGGGTGCTTGACAGTAAGCACCTGATGGCTGAGCCTTTCCCCATGGGGCCCCACATTGCTCCTTTGGCCTGGCCCCGACCAGGCCAAAGGAGGAATGTGGGGCTGTCCTCCCGTGGACCCACCACCTGCAGGAGGATCTGTGAGGGGCTGATGCAGAACCCAACTCTTTGGGAGGGACTGAACTCTCCATTTCTCTGGTGTTGCCCACATGGAGTTCACCCAGTGAACGAGTCAGTAGAGACCTGTCCCCGACCCTTCGGGTCGGGGACAGGTCTCTACTGATTTACCTTATTTTTACTGTCTTAAAAATGTGAAAAACAGAACTAGGTCATTTTATACAGTTTGCAGTGGTCCAAAGTTATTCCTCACTTTTCTTATTCATTCCAAGCATCCTAATTATTCACAGCAATGACCCACCCACACTCACACCACATTCATACTTGGCAATGTGGGTGAAGTGATTTGCCTTAAGACACAACAAGTGTTTTGCCACTGGGGGATTTTACCTTTTGTGCATGTTTTGGGTTGATGGAGGAAACCCAACCAGATGAACAAATATGACACAATATTTGTGACATTTTCCAGCTTTCTTTTCACAGTAATTGCAGCACTCCATCTGACATAGTGACCTCCGTTGCAAGTCATCACAGCAAAACTGGCTGTCAGTATTCCACATTACAGCCTGCCCCTATGAGCAGCTCTTTCTCAGGGCACATCATGCAGCAGTGACTGTGAGCTGATGTGAAGCATTAGCCTGCTGCTGTAGCCTTAGCCTACATTTTCACTTAGTCTGAAGGATTCCACAGCCCAGTCTGGCTGTGTGTCTGGGACAATGGCTGCTCTGTCGACGTGCACTGGGCATTCTGAGGGCTACTGCTCAGACATGTCAGCCATGTGAGCCATGTGGGGCCGCAGTGTCATGTCTTCATGACAAAGCAAACAACACTTTCATTCTCCTGTTCAGACAGCATACTGTGACTGAATACTTTTGAACAAAAAATCAATTTCCAGACATGGCAATTGAGATGCAGTTTTACGATAGTTTTAGATAATTTTATTTATGCAATTGAATCAAGGGTGTCGAAACTATAGCCTGGAGCCCAATTATGGCCCTCAAAACAATTTTTGTTGGCCCTCCGTCCTCCTGGTGAATTGGCCCATACTGCTATAGTATGCCTGCACATGCCGCCCTGCATTGCGACTGTCCCTGCATTGCAACCACCCCTGCATCCCAACTGCCCCTATATCCCAACCACTTCTGTCCCTGCACCCCTGTATTGCAACTGCCCCAGCATCGCAACCACCCCAGTATGTTCTTACTGCTACAGTATGATTTGGGCTACTACAGCTAGTTAGTAATAGATTTAGTCAAAGTATTATTGTCTGTTTCTACATTTCTGCATCTACTTTTAGAAGAATTGTACTGTACTGTTCTAAAATGTGTAAAATCAGGACCAGAAAATTAATTGATTAATGTATTGAAATGGACATATACTGGTGTATTTGTGGTCCTAATAATGAGGAACGTAGAGTTCTGTCTCTCTCTCATAAGTAGGAAAATGTATATTCACCCTAAAAACACTGGTCTATATTGTATGCAGAATTAAACTTTGTGTGTGCCAGTACACCATATGGACACAATCAGTAATCAAAGCCACATGCCGCACTCTGTGCATGCTGTTTCCACGCGATCGCTAGGGACTCACGACCACCCCTCCATCATGACCGCCCCTGCATCATGACCGGCCCTCCATTGCAAATGCCCCTATCCTTGCATCTCAACCACCCCTGCATCACGACTACTCTTGAATCGCAACCCCCACTGTTGGTTGCCACTGTCCCTCAACCAACTCTGCATCGCGACCGCACCTGCATCGCGACTGCACCTGCATCACATTGTCTCTGCTTGACCGCTGCCCAGGCCACTATCTTATCCACTATATATAGCTAACTATAGTGCAGTTTACCAAATGAATTATATTGGTGTAGTCCAAGGCATTGAACCAGCAACCTTATGTATAAAACAGCTATGGTGTATTTGACTTTTTTGTAGTAGTGACTTTAATGTCTGTCGATTTTCAATAACTTTGCATGAAGTATTTTTTGTCTCTATAGATTTAGAATCTCTAATAGAATTTATATTGGCAATATTACTATTTCCACAGGCAAAACAATATAAAATATGACATAGGTCCAATTAACTTTTTTCCTTGGTCTGAGGCATAGGCTTTTTTCATGCCTGTCTGACATTATTGGTTCTTTTATGTATATTACAGGCAGGGACATGTAACATCATTTTCTGCAAAGTTTCACTAATTAATGTTAAAGTAATTGTTTCTCCCCATTGTAAACTTTCTGCGTTTCTATAGGTGACGCTCTAGCATTGATCATTGTGTTGACAGCAATGTCACTGGCAGCCATTGTATAAGTGATTCAAATTTCAACATAGTTTCAATGGTGAAAAATGCCCCATACCTATTATCACATTTTTTGCATCTTCTCTTGCGTAGATTATGATCCCAGGTTTTGTACAAATCAAATAATGTTGGCATCTCATGTTTATGGTAGGCAGTGCTATAGTGTACACTTTTCATATGCTCCATAGTCCATCATATTCAGGTTGAAATCATGCAGTAGTGATTCAAATTCGAGATCTGTAGGTCCATGCCTGTGGCCATAAAAAGTCATCAAAGAAATTAAGCTGTTTTTTTAATGGTATGCTACCCAAAAAACATAACTGTATCTCAGAAAATGTACTACTTTTGAAAATTTATACCTCTAGATGTGGCATGTCAAATCTGAGCTCATTTGCACCGAAATTGAAACCTTGTCCTTGGTTTCATACAAAGGCAATAAAAGTGACAACAGAATTTCAATCCAATATGGCTGACATCCCAGCCTGGTGGCTAGGGATAGGACAGTACTCCAATTCAACTTTTAGACTTGTCTCTTGGAGCGCTATCACTGTTCTGAATTTCATAAGCCTACTCCTAAATTTGCTGGTTCCCACCCCCGGTGAGGTCCAATTGTGGTGGCGCTGTTGAATTGGTACGTGTCGAGCATTGTTGTGAAGCTCTTTTTTTTGCCAGGGTGGTTGATCCTGTACCCCCATGTAAGACTTTTCAAGGGGCCAAAAGTGCTACTATTTTTGGGAAAAATGTAATAAAATAATAAGAAACCCATCAGGAACACTGCCCCTCCCACTTACTTTGTTACTGGCCCTGTTGATTTCATGCCTATTACTATAAAATACTATAATATTTTTTTCAAGATTAGTTGACACTAGTTTGGTAGAACATGGGCAATAGATAAAGTGCTAATATAAAAAGACCCATTATCAAAGTATTAAAGTGAAAATTATAATGAAAAGCTCCATGTTTGTGTGCGTGTAGAATTCTACTCAAGAACATATGCAGACTATGTATCTTCTGGGGCTGGACATTCTTTACTATAGGTTACCATGGCGACAATCTCTCGAGTTTCTCATTTATATCTCATTGGGTGCACTGATGTTGTGGATGGTGGACTTGTTCTGAGTTTGCGATGAAGATCCTGGTTCTCCTTGAATGAGGCGTTAGCATTAGCAGAGCAGTGTTTCAGGCAGCAGCTGCACCATTGTTCTCAGAGTTAGGTAACATCAGGCCATTAGGTTTTCACCATCTTCAACTCCTTGTAGAGACAGAGAGATTAATCCCTCTAATCAGGGCAAAGCTGCAGCCGACCCTGTGCTGGGCTGGAATGTCCTGCTCATATGACCAGCAGCCCCTAAGGATTAGACAATTCATCTCCTTACAGAAACTCACCCGAGCAGGAGCAGAACAGTGCCCCTACGACTATTGGGGCTGTTTAATCAATCACATTTTAACCGAAATTCATTCATTACTCATCCATAACCAGCTTTGTTCTTTTCAATGAAGAGGTTCAAAGCCTATTCTTTGTTATGAAAAGCATTTGACATGATCATACTAGAGAGAGACCAATATATCTGTTGGTCAATATATTGGGCCAATATTTGCACTTAGTTTCCTGGCAAATCCAGAATGATATATCTCCGTATGTTTTTTACAGATTGATATCAGTCTGGTCCCCATGTCCTCTGTTACGTCTCAAGCCCATGCAATGAGATTTGTTTTTTGTCTTTAAATCTAGGCCTTAAATCTCCATCATATTTTGTTGAGTCGACCTGCTGCCTAAAGAATTATATATCAATTTGCAAGTTTTGAAATTTGAAATGTTTTAGTGTGAAGAGATAAATGCACTAAAGATCACTAAACTGCTCTCTTAAAGGTTTGTGTTTAAAAAGGACTGTGGGTGAGTTTGTAGTAAATTTAAAATACAAAATCTGGGGAAATTAATCAAAATCGGCCTTACATATGTGACTGGTGGACTTCTGCATTGTGTTGCAAGGTGCTAAGGAGCCATAATGCACAGTGGTAACTTTTGGAGGCACCTTTAATCTGTTTCACAAAAATATAAAACTGTATGAACATGGGCCTCAATTTGTTAGCATCTCCCCGCCCTTGCCCACATAAATAAACAAAAACAAGGGAATAACAAATGAGCTAAATATTAACTTAAATACAAATAAAATATAACCACAGATGTAAACAAAGCGAAGATAATTACAGCAGACACTTTAACATTGGGATACCAATAGATGACTGACCTCTTCCCAATACTGATTCGCAAAAGGAAGAGGCGGGAATCAAACCCCAAATTTATACCAGGGGCAAGGTGAAGGACACATGAAGAAGAAAGAAAAACATAGAAGAAGCGGCTGGAGGACCAAGGCTGCACATAAAACCAAACACCAGGCATGAACAAAACTGCAATAAACAAAAACACCATTTTGTGTAATTATACATATGTATGAACACATATTTCCCCAAAAATATTGACAGAGCTGATTAGCTGTCAGTTTCTCTGGATTCTAAACAATTATATCAGCAAAAAATACATCGGTCAGTCTCTAGACAATACAATAAGCAGGTGTCAGAGGGTCAGAGAGCAGGGGCTGTCACAAGCTGCACAGGTCAGGTTGTACTTGAAGAGTTGTACTTGAAGAGTTTGTCTGATTGTGCTTTGTGCTCCACAGCCCTCATGTATGTGATGGGAGCCCTGGGCCCAGCGGCGGGATATCTGCTGGGAGGAGTGCTCATCGGGTTCTATGTGGACCCCAAAACAGATGTGCACATTGATCAGAGCGACCCACGCTTCATTGGAAACTGGTAAGAACCACTTTCTCTCCCAAACAGCGGCATGCCCGGCCTTATTCATGTTGCCAAACCATTTAAGGGCACTGCAGTCTGGGTTCAATTCCCAGACCTACTGTGTGTGCATGTTCTCCCTGTGACGTCATGGGATTTGTCCAAGTACTCAAGCTTCCCTTTTCATGGACATAAGGTTCTACTAAAGTTTAAATTTGAAAAAAATAAACATGATCTGAAACAGAGATTGACCGATATTGTTTTTTTCATGACCACTTGTTTGAAATATGGAATATTTTTGGTTTGACATAGAGGGCAGAGTTTGATTATTTTCACCAAGTTTTCCCCAAATTAAAATTTACTACAAACACACACACAGTCCTTTTTACCATAAACCTACAAAAGAGCTGTGTAGTCACTTTTTGTGCCATTATCTTTTCACACTAACGTGTTCAAATAAATATTCTTTAGGCTGCAGGTCGGCCAAAATTAAATATTGGCCTGTTATATCGACCAACTGATATGTAGGCCTTTCACCAATCTGAAATGCCTGCAATGCATTGGCGTGACATTTAACATGTACATAAGATGGTTTTCAGATTCAGATGTGATGACGTCATATTCCCAGATGGGGCAAGAGACAGTTTTCCTACTATTGACTTGGTGATATTCTTATAACAATTGTAATAAAACCTGGAAAATATTTTTTTTGATAAAACCAAAAATGGATTGAATCATTTCCCAATTTTCTATTTTGTTTATTTGAACTTTGTGAAACGGGTCATTTTCCATTTTTGGATTTCCCATTTCAAAATTAAAGTCAAATGGCCTCAAGGTACATGGACCACCTATGCTCACTTGTGTGTGTTATGATAACCTTTTGACCTTGTATGGACCTCAGTCCCCAAAGTTGTTGTGACAACGTCAAATTTAGAAGTTAAGCTCTGTCTAAAAGGTAAATTCACATGTTGAACTTGATTATTTCTAGTAGTGACTAGAGTTTAGGACTGGCTATAATACACCTGCTTGTGGCCCCTTGCAGGTGGAGTGGCTTCCTGCTCTGTGCTGTGGCCATGCTGCTGGTCATCTTCCCAATGTTTGCTTTCCCCAAGAAGCTGCCCCCACGATACAAGAAGAAGAAGAGGAGGAAAAAGCTCAACCTGGATGACTCAAGTGACGATGATGTGCTCAAAGAGAAGAACAAGGGCCAGAACGTGTCCTCCTCCATGGGCTTCGGTAAAGACATGAGAGGTACCACACACTTGAAACATACTGTGCCATTTAAACAGTATCTTGAAACAGTGTCTTTAAACAGAATCCCTAAACAGTATCTTTAAAGATACCATTTAGAGATACCTTTTAAAGGTCCTTTGTAAAGATACTGTTTAAAACTACTGTTTAAAGATACTGTTTAAAGCAGGGGTCTCAAACTCAAATTAGCAGGGGGCCTCTGGAGGCAGAGTCTGGGTGAGGGTGGGTTTTATTTCCAGCATAGTATAGTATTTGGCTTCTTTCTATAATACTGTGCTCATTTTTTATCTACCAAGGTTTGAACTTTGAGAGTGTTTAAAAAAGAGAGAAATGTAAGAAAATGTTAAAGCTTGTCGGACGGTGCGACCCTATAATTGGTCCGGGTTTCTGGGGACTGTTATTGCCGATGCACAGGTGCCACTATGTGACTGCAGACTATCTCCCAGTCCCATTTCGGCACGAAGGCAGAGGAGCACCCTTCGTTGGCCGGGCACTTTGAACAGCACTTCGAAGTGTACTTTGAAACTGTGCATGAGGCGAATTGGGACACGGCCAATGACCGACAAATGACGGTGCAACCCTATAATTGGTCTGGGTTACCGGGGACTGTTATTGCAGATGCACAGGTGTCACTATGTGATTGCAGACACAGGAGGAGCACTGAGCTCTTTACATTTCTTTTATCCCGCCGTGTAACCATCACTTTGATTTATTTTGTCAGAGAGAGACCTCATATGAACTCTCTAAGTGCCGTTGACGTGCGTGTGTAAATATATGAATATATTTATGTACATGCTGTCACAGTAATGCTAACAACTCAAAACATTACAACGCTTTATAATTGGAGGCAGACAGCACTCTGCTGACTTTGGACTTAAGAGCGGCTTATACAATATCTGTCCTGCAACAGTAAAAGTAGTATTTACAATAAAGTACCTTGAAAATGAAGGGCCAGCATGGTTCAGGTGTGTATTTTGCTGAATATGTCCTTGACACCATCCCTGTTCCTCTGCAGATTTGCCCCGTGCGGCTGTGAAGATTCTCAGTAATGTGACCTTCCTTTTCGTCAGTCTGTCCTACACAGCTGAGTGTGCCATCGTCACGGCCTTCATCACCTTCATCCCTAAGTTCATCGAGTCGCAGTTTGGCATCCCTGCGTCAAGTGCCAGCATTTACACAGGTGCCGCCAGTGCCAGCACATACACTGTATTTGGGTACCGCCATAGGCTATAAGTGGACATTGTTAGCCTGCTGGCTGCTGTGTTCCAAATAGTAAGTGGCTCAGTTGAGGTCTGGTCCTATTTGACTCTTAACTGCTGCTGTAAGGCTTCATCGTTCTGGCTTTAAGGTGAGACACTGCAGGTGAATAGGAAAAAATCTTAAATTCAAAGATGTTAATTTAAAGCTTCTGTAGTTTACTTATATAAATGTAAGAAAAATGTATTACAAGTTTTTCATCTTGTTTTCACATAAAATAAGGTATTTAACTACATAAAATGAATATTTTTGAGCATTTTAATCTCCAAAATAAACAGAGCCAGCTTTAAATTTCTGCTTTCATTTTGTTATCATATTAGATCATAGTCTGTATAAAGAAGTGGGCTAAGGGAGAGTGATGTCACTCATGGAGTTCAGCTCCAGCCAGCACTGCTGGTTTAGCAGGGAGCAGACCCCAAGCAAGGCTGTCAATCAACCTGTTGCTAACACTAGTGGGAGTGACCTCGGGGAAAGAAGGTGCCTCATTGGTTTGTTATTAAATAGCCAAATAAAAACAACACAAGGATCATGTAGCATGGATTAATATGAACATTTTAAGACCAAAATGATGAGCCCGATAGCAGCAATTACAGAAAGAGGGGCGACAATTTTTTCAATAAAAAAGTGAATTGGAGCCAGTGTCGAGCTGGAAGAGCTGGTTCGCTATGTCCATTTATTTATACAGTCTATGTATTAGATATATAAAAAAATGCATAGTGAATCTTATTAAGTTAAAACTTAAATAAATCAGGCTTTGAATTGGCGATCAAGAAATCCTTCTGTACGAATTGCCAAAATCTTGTTAAGTACAAGACTTTAAAGTCTGGGGTGCTTCTTTAAGGTGTGATCCTTATCTCCCTATAGGAGAAAACTGCATAAAAATAATAAAATATATTTTGCTGCAGATTTTGTTGTTTCTGCGTGAGAGCTTATATGTTTAGAAATCAAACTGACAAAAAAAAGAAAAAAAATGGGAAAAAAAAGAGTTTTGCCTGTAGTGTCTCTCCTTAAAATGTTTTAAACCACTTCACATGATCCTGGTGTTTTTATTTAGCTATTTTCTTAATCAATCAAGATATGGGCAATCGGGTGCCTTCACAGGTTGTCTTCAGCTAGCCTTAGCAAAAGGTTTGACAAGTGCCTGCCCTGTGGTAACCAATGCAGGTGCGATGGGGCAAGTACCTTCAACAACCTCGCTCTTGACTGACTCTTTGGCTGCTGTGAAACACAAATGCAGAACTGCAAACTGCAAACTCCAAATATGGAACTATGCGGCAAATCAGCTGCTATAACTGCTAGCTTTAGCCAATTAGGTGGATGTGCGGTGTGGTGTGCCTACATCCATTTCAGTAGTACAGTCTATGGGTACCACCAGAGCCACATATAGAGGTGTACACACCTGGACATATGACAAGCATACAGTCATTTTGAAAGCGAATTTTAATTCATTTTATTCAAAATAGCAGGTTGGTCCACCAATATCTTTAATCGTGTTGCATTGCTTCATACACCTTCTCTCACATATACAGATATACGACTTGCACTTTAGATGTTGAGTTTGTAGATAACAAATAATTATAATTAATAATAATAATAATAATAATAATTTTCAGATTTTAGTGATCAATCCCCGTTTTCACCACCACCAGTACATGCCCACTACTTTTAGATGAATATTGTGATTTAAAATGTGCAAATTATAACATAATGATCCACAGGTGTCATAGATTATAACTTTAGAGCAGGGTCAAGCACAATATGTGTACATTTTTATTGAGACAAGCAAGTGGTAGACCTCCCACAAGGAAAGTTACATACTGCACCTTTAAATCCCACTGATTGTGTGCTGTGGTCCTCCAGGTGTGATCATCGTGCCCAGTGCTGGCGTGGGCATTGTCCTGGGCGGGTACATCATAAAGAAGCTAAAGCTGGGGGCACGGGAGTCTGCTAAGCTAGCCATGATCTGCAGCGGTGTATCTCTGCTCTGCTTCTCCACGCTCTTCATCGTGGGCTGTGATAGCATCAACCTGGGGGGCATCAACATCCCCTACACCACCGGGTGAGACCTTTACATTGACAATCACAGATATATGTTTGTTTTCATAACAGATAACAGGGCGACTGTCAAGTATTTGGGAGAGATACATTAATAGGTAGTGGGCTATCAGTAAATTGTCTACAGATATCATTTAATTAATTAAATTAATTAAATTTAATTTAGGTAAGAACAATACACTGTATAAAGAAGTGGATTAAGGGTGTCACCTATAGTGTTCAGCTCCAACCAAATAGAGCTCATTCGGGCTAGCAGTTATAGTGGCTGATTTGGAGCTCCATATTTGGGCTTTTGGCCGCGAGTATCCTAGCAACCAAAGAGCTAATCCAGAGCAAAGTTGTTGAAGGTAACGCCCTTTCCTGACCTTCCCACTGGTTTGACAGGGGGTGGACATGGACGACGTCGAGGAATGAAGTTGTCTTATTGGCTTGTTACTAATGTTCATATCTTGATTTATGGACAAAATAGCAAAATAAAAATACCAGGATCATGTTGATCTGTTTAATACGAACATTTTAAGACGCAAAAGTGAGCTTGACAGCAGTAGTTATGGTGACTCGGGCGATGGTTTTACAATAGAAAGTGAATTGAAGCCTGAGTGGGTGGGGATGAAACACGGCCATGTTCAATTCCTGTTTGGAACACGACAGCTAGCAGGTTAACTATCTCCATTTATATATACAGTCTAGGTTACTAATACTTAAATATTTTAGTTTCAACAACAGGTACTGTGATAGACACTCTGGCGTGTGCTGATCTGATACGATCTGAAGGTTTCAGGGTACAACTGCATTGTTATAGCCGGTGTGTTTTTCAGTCTTAATTGGTGTTAGGCTATTGACCTTATTCTGGAAGTTACCACTGGCCATTGTTATCATTCTGGTTGTGTACTTTTACATGGGACTGCTGATATCCACAGCAAATATATATACAGACTGCAAAACCATATTAAGCCTCCGAGAGGAAGGGTGCTATGTTGATGTGTTGGTGGCAAATTTACTTATCATGAACTACATAGACTCAAATACAGATTGAAAACATAGAAACACATATCAGGTATCATCTAAATGCTGGCACTGGAAAAAGATTACCCACAACTCCAATTACCCTAGTGTCCCTGAAAGTATCATGCACATCTGGTATAAGGCACTCCTCTGCAAAGAAATGCATCTCTCTGTGTTTTTATTGGGTCTTATTAGATTGTACTTGCTAACATGTTCTGAAATACATGTCATTTCTGAAACAGATTGTACATCTGTGCATTCTCTCTCAAATATGAATGCTCCTCAATTTAAATCTGCAGGACAAATTGAATCTTGATGTTGGTTTCTGTTCTGTTGTATGACGAACAGGCGCAGAGGCTCGGAAATCGTTCTGTAGATCTATTGTACAGTCGGATTAAAGGCAGCGTACAGCAATATTCAAAGCAGAATCAAATGCAAAGTCTAATATAGAGTCCAAATTGAGATTACACCAGTGTTTAAAATCCTCCCCTTTCACACAGGGTGTCACGCACCCTGTGTGAAAGAAGCTATTGTGAAGAAGTGCGAAATGCGACCTTGGCCAAAATGTAACGATTATGTCTGATTTTTCTGTGATTACGAGATATGACACTTATAATGGAAAAAGAACATTTTGTAAGCAATGCATTATATTTGTGTATTGTTCACAATTCCCCCTTTTGATCACATACACATGTGATCACTAAAAGAGAGGCTCCAGTTGCTCCCTTTCAACAAAAATAAAATAAGCCACCCCAAAAAAATCATAAGTCTTAGCATAAACACAAAGGTGTATCTATCTATATACCAGGGCTGTGTCTCACAAAGTGGGGTAGCCTAGATAGGGCACACACTCCCGTTTATATATATATATATATATATATATATGCATATATGTATATATATATATTGTGTCTAAATGCATTAAAAAGGAGGACATTGTCCTGCAGGCCTAAGTGTAGATATTCAGCTTGCCCTAACTAAGAAATGATGCATTAAAACAACCTAAAAACATTGGGAGAGGGACCAGGTTCAAATTACAGCAACAATAACAGCAACCCCTGTGGTTAGGGGGGGTAGTCTGGATGCTCACAGCAGCCAGACTAAAGAATACTACCACCGTATTCCCTGCGTGTCGTAAAAGGCGACTACAAGGGACGGGGCGAGAGGACTGGGAATCCTCTCCCCTGTAAACTGTTTCCTAGAAATAGACAGGGTAGAGTTGGGAAGGGGAGGCTGTCTCCCCAAACCCTAAAGATTGGGTCCTTGAATGTGCGACAAAGGTGTATAAAAATGATAATTTCATAAAATGTTAGCAGAGCTTCAGACCATAAAATATTGTATAAAATAGGTGACACTCAGATGAGTGTGGATGAAACAAAGAGCAGCTATTGAAGGAAACACCAAGAATAAAATGAAATGAGTAAGTTTCAAAGCTGGACTCATCTGGGGAGTCATTCGTCAACAGGGGTTCAGAGGGAGACAAATGCAAAAGCCGAGTGTGTGGTTGTTGTTTAGCTATAGCAGTAGTGATAAGTCGTTCAATAAGATTACGAAGGCAGGGGACAACGCAACATCCAATTATAATAAGTCCTGTAATGATGATCATGATAGTGGTGAAAACAGAGACAATGGTTCTGTCCAGGGACCAAAAATTCTGTAGAACCAGGCTGACCAGGAATTGTTGGGGATCCTTGAATTTTCATCTAGGACACAACAGGGTGCGTTTACGGCATTAAGGTAAATGTCTTTATTGAATTAACCTAAGGGTTTGTCTTTGGATGGGAATAACAGAGATATTTTCTGGATTTGATGTAGTTTAATAGCGTATGGATGATCAGGTAGTTTAAAGTTGTCAACAGTGGGAAATGCTTCAGCAGGTATAAGAGTAAAATGGATATTAAGCATTACCAGGGTGCATTGTCCAGTCCAGGTCTTGGGTAGCAGAGCATGTAAGCGTAGGTCTGCACAGAGCCACCAGATATCTGCTCTTGCCAGTGAATGATGGAATAAGTACGTATAAGATTCAGACATTAATGTTTTGTTACAACGCAAGTCAGTAAAGTTGCCAAATTGTTTGTCAGGGTTTGTATGTGTCCTGCTCGCAAAACAGTTGTATTTTGTGTGTCCAACAGCCCAGTTCAGTGGCACATCTTTAGAGGTGACAACTGGAAATACTTTGTGTAAATGATAACAATTATCGGTGCTATCAAAAGTTTTGTGTATAAACAATCAGAGCATACATATTATGTCTGTATCATTGTTATAAGGGGCAGGTGCAGTAGTCAATTGTGGTCCAGCCGAGGCACGGGCAATTCTCGTTAGTTATAGTGTTAGTAGTATATTGAACCCATTTTAACCATAAGTTCAAGCTCCAATGTCTGCCCTTGTCTCTAGAGAGATTACTTGGGACATAGTCAAAATACTTAACAATGCTAGCGTTTGTGGTGGTGGGCGTGGATGTACATAATGAAAACTTTGTAAGTTCTCCGACTGAGTTAAGTAGGCATAGGATAAATGTACTTTTATCAGAACAGGTCATTTCAGTGGTAAAATGACTGCATTACAGTGTGGATATGGCTTGGGGCTTCTTATTATAGTGAGATTTAGGTAAAGTAGGATTTTGTGGAAAGTATTTTTGGGTCCAGTCAGTAGTTGAGACAATTGCAATCAAATATCCAGATTTTATGTCTGATACAATAGAGATTTTTCTATTTGAGAGCTCACAGGGGTCAGTCGTGCAGGTCAGAAAGTCACATAAATCAAATTGTGCTCTACAGTCCTGTCCTTCTAAACAGTATTTTTTTTTCCTGTAGATTTTAAACTTGTTTATCTTGGTGCCCTTTTCAGTGCTCTGTTTCATACCTGTATTGTTGCGATCCTCTCCAGCTGGAGGGTGCATGTCATCTTATATATTTGTCGAGTTCATCATGGAGCATAGTTGGGAAGCGGTTTTTCAGTTCTTCTGACAGGTGGGGTCTGAATGTGACTAGGCCTGTGTTACTTTGAACTGGTACATGGAGCAGTTGTATTGCTCTGCATACATTTTCTGCAGTTGTCTCATCAGTGGCTCTCACTAAGGCAGCTTGTTGATCAGTCCACTCTGGGTGATGCGTGGGAGGCTCATCATCAAGGAGTTAAAATCTTTAAGCTGGAATGGTTGGTACAATGGAGTATGTCCAGGTATTACTCAGTGGGGCAATGTGGGCTTCTCCTGGTGTTTCTCCTGGGCCCCAGTCCAGCAGGTCAGCTGGTGGTTCTTGTCGTTTTCCATGGAGGGGCGTCATTGGTCTATTTATGAATGTGTCTTGTAATTCCTCCGATTTAGATTCTGATGGTGGCAATGTTGATGGTGTAGCTCTTTGTTCCAGGACTTGTAGCATGCTTTTATTACGTAGCTTCAGTATTATTTTGGCAGTTTTCTTATGTTCGTCTGGGTCAGTGGAGCTGGCAGAGTCACTTGTTTTGCCACTGGTTTGTCTTGACATTCCCTTTGGCGCACCGTGTCTGGCCAGGTCAGTTTTTGTGTTGTTGCGACTTGTGATTCCAAAATGTTTGTTAGTGCGGAGAGTTGGAGATGGATATCTTTAAGTTTTTCATCTGTAGATGTGGGTCCAAGTGGGACCAGGGACAAGGCTCCTCCTTTCACTTTGTGTGTTGCTCCTTGTAAAACAGGTTGGCTTCTGATGGTTGGTGTGAAGGTGGGTGGCTTGGTGTGGAGCTGGTGGGGGTTGGAGGTGCTTGTGGAGCCATCAACCAATTAGTTTGTAGTCGAGGTATGTCTGGATGGGATTCTAGGCTAGACTCGATTACCAAGTGGCACTCCCTATGACAAATGCCATAGTCAAATGAATTTCTATGAGGTCTCACAGAATTTCTTTTGTCACATTGCCTTGCATCTTCCTATCTTCCTCCCCTCATCAGCCCTTTCCAAATTTAGGATCCAGCTGGTCCTGCTTCTGGTGTTGTAGGAAGGACGTTTCTGCCCATTGCCATTATTTCTTGTGTACCTCTTAACTACAGGGTAAATAACAGTACTCGCAGTTTTTTCTTCTTCTGTTTCAGCTTCTCCTTTGGTAGGAATTTTCTTGAATGCCACAGCTTTTCCTGCCTATTCTTTGGGTTTTAAGACCAGTATAGAGTGTAGAGCTTGTTCATTCTTCTGGATTTGAAGTTGCTTAGCTCATTTTTCAATTTTTTTGTGCCACCTCTAGTTTGTCTTGGCGTTGTTAAATTTTGTCTTCATTGAACATCTTGCCACGGGTTCTGGGTGGGGCAAGCACATCTTTACTGCAACTAAACTTAACTAACCTTTTTGCACTATAATTACCAAACAGCGTTTTAATCAGTGTGATTTTAGCTTTAGCTTCTTTAAGATCTGGTTCGTCCTCGTTCGTTCGAAATTTGAAATTTGTGCTGTCATTTTAAAAGTGTGTATCATGCAGCACATAATTTACAATCAAAAACTAGTTCAAAATAAAACACACACTGCGAATTAACATAGCTTTAAAATATGTATCACATATGTATCAAGACTAGGGATGGGACGATATAAAATTTAGACTAACGATTATTGTGACCAAAATAAATCGCGATTTACGATATTATCGCGGAAATTATTAATTTGTTAACGTTCTGACGGCCCGGGCCTACTTTACAACTCGACAGGAATGTACATGTACTTCTGTGTCACCCACGCAAAGAATCTACACATCAAATGAAAGTTACAGCTCCTCTTTTCTTATATGCAAACAATTTCCACCTGGAATCACCACAGTACTGACCGGAAAGACATTTTTACAGAAAAGGCAAAAATGTGGATTTTGACTTCACTCACCTTTGAGGCTCTGGTTCTGTCAAACATCAACATATTCCACAAAGTTGGTCTCATTCGTTCGGCAAAGGTCCAGAGAATATAAGTCAATATACAGTCAAGAAATCATCTCCACAAAATAAGTCAGATCCTCCATGTTCAATCTGCTGCAGGAAAGTATTCCACATGCGAAATCTGGTCCGTCACTTTTTTGCAATTCTTTGGTCGATTTCAGGCATAATAAACTTAAGACAGCGCCGACTTTGGCCGTGTCTCAATTCACCAAAAATTCACCAAAGTGCCCTTAAGGCGCATTTAATTCGGGCAGGTACTTCGACCTGCACTTCAAACAGTACATGGAACAGAGCATGTGACGGATTGGGACACGGCCTTTCCTCCTTAGAGCTAAACACGCGTTAGCTTCTGATTGACACCAGTGTTGTCCAATAAGGTGGAGGTTCTGTGTTACTGGAGCCGCAAACAGCGAATCAGTGCTACATGTGACTGAAAGTTTACGCCCCACTCTCCCTCGTGCAGAATCAACCAATCACATCACACACGTTTAGTGACGTTTTCTCCTTATAGCCAATGAGCAGCGGAGCACATATGTGACATGCCGAGATTTTCCGTAAATAGACGGACTTTACCGAGTAAACGAAGCGTGTTAATGCGGCGCATTCTAGGCGCTGTTGTTTTGCTTCTAAACATGATGAAACGGACAAAACAGACAAAACAAAGGAAGTACGAGGACACTGTGGATGTTTGTACAAGTTAAACTAGAAGCATCTCTGACGATGACTTTGGACTCAGGAGGAGAGGAGATTATTTTTGATGGATTGGATGCCGATCACAATCGGTAAGCATGGTTTATTCTGCTATTGACATGATTGTAGGTAAATATATATTGTCTGTGTGTCTGTAAATTACTGTTTAGCTACTACACACAACACAATCTACATTCAATAGTTTATGTCACTTACGATGAATATTTTCAGCTCAAGTTTGTCAAATAATGTAGGATGTTTGTCTCGTAAATGTGCGTGCATGTTGCTCGTGTTTTGCCCTCGGACCCGCAACTTTTTTTCGGTACCAGACTCTGCCACTAGAACAGACATAGACACAACAAGTGTCATAGCTGTGACAGCAAACACCAAAACTAGCATCAAAAAGTTGTATTGAAACTAGAAACATGAGGCAGTCTGGCGCCGTAAAGACTATTATAATCAATCGCGATTTTGAAAAATGGCACAAACGATTTATTGCGGACCGTTTCTATCGCGATTTGCGATATTATCGTATATCGTCCCATCCCTAATCAAGACGTGCTTTTTTTCTCACTGTCTGACATGAAATCAGACTAAACCTTTCCTGTTTTAGGTCAATTAGGATTACCAAAATTACTTCTATTTTCTAAATGAGAGAAGGATTTTGATTGCTTTCTTCAAAGTCAGAAGTTTACATACAGTAAGAATACTATGTATTTGAACAATTTGGGAAAACCCAGATGATGATGTCATGTCTTTGGAAGCTTCTGAGTTTATTGACAACATTTGAGTTAATTAGCGACACACCTGGGGATGTATTTGAAAGCACCCCTGAAACACACTGCTTCTTTGTGTAACATCATGGGAAAGTCAAAAAAATATCTGCCAAGATATCAGGAAGAGGATTGTGGGCTTGCACAAGTCTGATTCATCCTTGGGTGCAATTTCCAGATGCCTGAAGGTGCCACATTCATCTGTTCAAACTATTATACACAGGCATAAAGACCATGGGAATGTCCAGCCATCATACCGCTCAGGAAGGGTTTCTCTGTCCCAGAGATGAAGGTGCTTTAGTCCGAAATGTGCATATCAACCCAAGAACAAAAGCTAAAGACCTCGTGAAGATGCTGGCGGAAGCTGCATTATCCACAGTGAAACGAGTACTGTACTGACAGAGGCTGAAAGGCCACTCTGGTAGGTAGAGGCATGCACATAATAAATAAATAACATAATAATAAAAAGTGGTTCACTTCACAAAATAGATGGCATCATAAGGAAAGAATATTATGTGGAAATATAATAGGTGGGACAACATCTCAAGACATCAGCCAGGAAGTTAAATCTTGTTCCCAACTGGGTCTTCCAAATTGACAATGACCCGATGCGTACTGCTAAACTGGTTACAAAGTGGCTTACGGATAACAAAGTCAATCTTTTGTCATGGCCATCACAAAGCCCTGATCTCGATCCTACTGAAAATTTCTGGGCAGACCTGAAAAGGCATGTGCGAGCAAGGTGGCCTACAAACTTGTCTCAGTTACACCAGTTCTGTCAGGAGGAATGGACCAAAATTCCTGCCAACTATTGTGAGAAGCTTGTGGAAGCATATTCAAAACCTTTGACCCAAATAATACAGTTTAAAGGCAATGGTACCAAATACTAATGAAATGTATGTAAACGTCTGAATTTGAAGAAAGTAATGAGAAATTGTCTTAAAAATCCTTTTCTCATTATTCTGGCATTTAGCAAATAGAAATAACTCTAGTAATCTTGATTGACCTAAAACAGGAAAAGTTTAGTATGATTTCATGTCAGGCAGTGAGGAAAAAAAAAAGCATGTGTCTTTTTATTTAGTGTATATAAACTTGTTATTTTAACTCCAAATACACTCCTGATCAAAATTTTAAGATCAGCTGAAAAATTGCAAGAATTAATATTTTGCACTGTTGGATCTTAAGAAGGTTCTAAGTAGTGCTTCAAAATGCAAAAAGAAGAAATGGGAGTGAGACAAAAAAAATAAAAATAAATAAAAATCAGCACAAGCTATTTATTGCAAACAATCATTAAAAATATCCATTTAGGCTCACTTGTAAGTGCCCCTGCCTCTTCCATTGTACTATCAAACTCAACTGTTAATCAAACCATCAAAATATGAACACAGTTAGAAAGCATTTTGCTTTAAAAAAAAAATACATCTATTTATGCCCCTGTCTGTAGAAATCATAATTTTTCTCCTGCCTATTTAGATGCTACTTATCGAACTTGGCACACGAAGGGTATCGAATCTATATGTGAGTGAGGCATTTCACTTACCAAAATTGGATTTCTTCAGATATTTACAAGTTAAGAACTTTGTACAAAAGAACTTTCCCTCTTTTCCCATTCTGCCAAATGATACTTTATTAGACAGCATTCTCTAACTTTCCCCAGTTAAAAAGAAGTCCATTTCCACTTTGTGCAACTTAATAAGTAACATTTGTCCATCCCCACTTGAGGAAATTAAAAGGCGGTGTGAGACTGACTTGGGTCTTACATTGAGTGATGAGATGTGGGGGGCCTCTCTTAAACGTATACATGGATCCTCGATATGTGCACGGCATGGTCTTATACAGTTGAAAGTGGTTTTAAGAGCTCATCTTACCAATGCAAGATTGGCGGACATGTATCCTAACACAGATCCCTCCTGCCCTCGCTGTAGAGGGCAGCCAGCAGATCACATACATATGTTCTGGTCCTGTCCTAAACTTGCCCCCTTCTGGTCTGATATTTTTGAAGCATACACAAAGATTTTTGGCAACCCTTTAAGTGCTATTTTTGGGATTGCCCCATTGATTGCTTTGTATCAAGCAACGGACGGGATGTGATGCCCTTTACTTCACTCATTGCAAGAAAAGTCATTCTACTTAATTGGAAACGACAATCCCCACCTACTTTTGCTAGATGGATAAGACATGTTAGGTATTTTTTGAAATTGGAAAAAAATTAGATATACTTTAAAGAGAACTACACAACAATTTTTATGTCTTGCTGGTCAGATGTACCTGAACATTGTATTGGAACATTGTTGTGCATATAGTCTGTGTCGCTCTCTCTCTCTCTCTCGCTCTCTCTCTCTCGCTCTCTCGCTTTCTAAAAAATAAAAAAAGTTTAGGACCACAGCCTTTAAAAGCCCAAATCTTCACAAAAATGTGGATTCAGTGTCATTTTCTCCCATTTCTTTTGAACCTTCCTGCATGTTCCTCTGATCTAAATCCAATTGTGGGGTTGGGTGGCAAGGGAAGTTTACAAAAATGGACATCAGTTCCAGACAGTGGATGTCCTCTGTGAAGCCATCTTCACCACTTGGAACAACATTCCCACTAGCCTTCTGGAAACATCAAGCATGCCAAAACAAATTTATGAGGTGATTAATAAAAATAGTGCAGCTACTCATTACTGAGTCTTTTTTTTTAACATTTTATTTCTATTTTAGGGTTTTTTTTAAACTTTTAATCAGCTGATGAACAGCCTATTTCAGTTTAATGGTTGTTTGCAATCAGTTGCTTACTCAATTTTTTTTAATTTTTTTTTGCCTCACTCCCATTTTTTCACACAGAGAATTTTGGTATCAATATCTGCCGATATTGATGTCTGATATACTGGGACCAATATATTGCCTATCCCTATTTGAAAGCCCTGTGTTGTATGTCTCTACCCAGTCCTACTCTGACCATGACCCAGAGGAACCTGACGGGCGGCTGTAATGTGAATTGTGGCTGTAAAATCCACGAGTATGCTCCGGTGTGCGGCTCTGATGGCATCACCTACTTTAACCCCTGCTTGGCCGGCTGCAGCAGCGTGTCCAACGACTCCAGTGGGGTAAGGCCTGGAGGACACACTCACACACTCACTGAGTAACCCTTTATTATTAGTCTCTCTACATCTCCAAAGCTCAAAATACTCTGTTTCACCTTGTGATGTCATGTAGTGGAAGTTTCCAAGTTAACAGCTCCTTTTACCTTTAGTTCAGTATAGATTGGCAATTCCAGGGCTGAAAATATCCAAATGATTCTACTGAAGGTGTTTGGAGTTTAAAAACACAGTGGAGCACCTTCTGTATTACCACATGACATCACAAGGTGGAACCGAGTGTTTTGTGTTTGAGAGAAGATTGCCTAAAGAAGTAGGATTTGTGTGCTAAATATGTGTGAATGAAACAAAACACAACTTCAGGAATGTTTTGCTGATGAAACAACATTATAACATAGATCAGAAAATAGCATAATATGGGCCCTTTACGCAATACAATTTCTCATAATTTTAAGTGTAAAATATATATTCAATACAATTAATAAATCAATGAAATCTGATTTAAGATTAAAACAACACACACAAAAAGAGCAGTAATGTTATTTCCGCTTCAAAAGCATACTTACTGGAGTTTGATTTGATTTCAATCACATTACCTCAGTCGATTTAATGGTCTGCGTTAGCCGCTTCAAAATCCTCCACATTTAAAGAACACATATTATGCAAACTTGACTTAGAATACTGTTCCGTCTTTAAAAGCATACCTAGAGTGGTATTTTGCTTCATTCACACTGGTTTCAGTAATCCTCAGTAGAGAGTCAGGGTTGCCTCTGAGCCTCAACCAGAGACAACATTTTCTGGGATTGTGATGTCACAGGTGTAGTGCCTGCACAGTTTTTAAGTCCATAAATCATCACCAGACTCATTTTAAACATTTCTGCTGTCAAATTGTTGCTCTAGACATGTTTGTCGTTTTCTAGTTTAATTGTTTTTGCTGTCTTAATTCGCTCTGCTACCAGTAGATCAGAATAGACTGAGCACTGAGGCTGTGAAATGATGTCTGAATTTTTAATTGGGCTTTATTTTAAGTTCCATATTGTTCCATTATTATATTTAAAAGTGGCCAGCAAAAATACAAAGAAGGATAGAGGAAAGTAAAGGACAAATCCTACTCTAGTCAGTTATTTCTCTCCACAGCTTACAAACACCTTTGTAAGTCAAAGTCACTCACATTCAAAAAGCTTTGATTGTGAGTGTTGGTGCTGGTCAGGAGGTAGGATGGAGGGGACACACACAGGTCATGTAGAGAAGGTTTCAGAGGTAGTCATCTTTACACCATTTTTGCAATCAAGATATTTCAGCTCGGTTAGTTGCTATGAAGCCTAAGATGTTATATTTGTGACTATTTGTTTTATTTTTATGATGTAATTCGAAATAAAGCTAGTTGGCTTTTTTTTTTTTTTTTTTTTAAGTTACTTCTGCCAACATGTTAAATAGCCCAAGACATTTTCCTAATCCTAACCCTAAACTAAACTTAACCAAACTTTAATCTTAAAAAAGGCCTATTGTGCTTGTGTCTGCTATATAGTTATAATCTATGACACCCGTGGGTCATCATGTTATAATACTATTTTAAATAGTAATATTGATCTTAAAAAAAAGCAAGTCCGCTGACTTCTGCGTTAGAAAACTGCGGTGCCCAATGGGAGCTGATGTCGGTGTAAACGTCATTATAACAAAGCGCTGTGAAGTTGTCGACATCTCCGATGGATAGCTGCACACCACACTAGTGAGTTGCAGATTTTTTTTATTTTTATTTTTGTACCACACGAATCCTACGTGTGTCACTGATTGAGAAAATAAAATTGGAGAATGAAGTAAGTACTGAGCAGTGGCTGTATGCCCATTCCAGTGAAAACGGGAATTGATCTGCAAAATAGCATATTTTTAAAAAAGTAATTAAAGATTACTCACACATGAGTACTCACACATGTGCAAATCACTCCAAAAACTTCAGAGGGTCAATGAGAATAACACGGTTAGAAGCTCTGAAGAGTCGATTTTGCAGGATAGGTGCACTTTAGCCATTCTCCTAATCTTAATCTTAATTTTAACCTTAACCATAACCTGTTTCTAGACTCCATCACTTTGAACCCTGACATTCTAGCATTAACCTTTGCCCTCCCATCCAGCAGACATTTTACATTTGATGGTACTGGATTGAGACACTAGGATAACAACTGAGCATAAATTGGCTGCCCAAAGCCCAGGCCTATCCAGTGTCCACAGTTTTGTTTTCACAAAACCTCCCCTATCTCTCTGTCTCTCTCTACTCAGGTCCGTAACTACTCCGACTGCGCGTGTGTTCAGAGTCGACAGGTCATCACACCATCCTCTGGGGGTCAGGGTGGCCCTCAGCTGCAGCTGGTCATCGTGAAGACCTACCTGAATGAGAACGGCTATGCGCTATCAGGGAAGTGTGAGCGCGCCTGCAGCACCCTCATCCCCTTTCTCATCTTCCTCTTCATCGTCACCCTGATCACCGCCTGCGCCCAGCCCTCTGCCATCATTGTCACTCTCAGGTAGGCAGGGAACAGGACTGAAATTCAAGTTTATCATGGGCAAAATCATTTAAATTAAACATAATATGATAATTATTGACACCGCTGACAGTATAAAATGGTATGGATATGAATAATGATAATTTTAATAAATATTGATATGATATGAATATTTCAATGTTTAAAGGGCCCGTATTACACTATTTTCTGCTCTGTTATAATATTTCCTCATCACAAACATACCTGGAGTTTTGTTTTGTTTCATTCACACACTCTGTTCCATCTTATGATATGTTACTATCACTACATGACATCATTAGGTGGAACAGTGTGTTTTGAGCTTTGATGATGTGTGATGATGAGTGTTTATTACTGACTAATAAAAAAGGATCATTCAACATATGTGAAACACAACTCGAGGTATGTTTTTGAGTTGTTCTAACCTGGCTAAAAGAGTCTTTTTTGTGTAATATAGGACCTTTAAAGATACGGAGAAACGATCCTCCATGAATTTTGCAGTTTGCCAGCTGTTAGCATTGGCAGAGCCCCCTCCTTGTCTGATATTGTGTGTGTCTTTGTTGCAGGTCTGTGGCGGAGCAGGAGCGGCCCTTCGCTCTAGGGATGCAGTTTGTCCTGCTGAGAACACTTGGTAAGGTTTAAATGTACATGATACAAGGCCTGACAGCAAGGGAGTTACAAGTTCCAAACTTGAAACAGAAATTAAATTAAAGAAGACCTATTCTGCTCTATAGTTCTAATCTATGACACCTGTGGATCATTACATTATAATTTGCACATTTTAAATTGCCATATTCAACTAAAACAACTTCAGAAAAGAAACAAGTCAGCTGACTTCTGCGTTAGAAAATGACGTTGTTGTAAATGTCAAGAAAGAGCTGTGAAGTTGTCTGCACTCCCGGTGGATAGCTGCACATCACGGCAGCAAGTCCCATGATGTATCAAAATGATTATGTGACTTTGCTGAATCCTATGTGTATCACCGATTAAGAAAATAGCACTGGAGACCAGAACAGAGCAGCGAGGGTGTACCGTTAGAGGTGAAAACAGGTTTAATCAACAATATTGTGCCATGAAAATAAGTGATTCATTGAAAATTGCTCAGACATCGTTCCTAATACAACTTTGGATGAGTGAGGGACACAACTATAACATGGTTATAGCTCTGAAAAGTCGATTTTGCATAATAGGTCCGCTTTAATTAATACAATAAAGTCATGTAGTGATCTTCAGAGTCATATCAGGATGGATTCTTATGGCAGTGGTTCTCAATCTGCAGTACGGTAGTACTCTGCAGTTCAAATATTTGCTAAATTTACAGTGAATTTACTTCACATTTTTGTCCTCCTTTGGGTTAGACCTCATTTAGAACAAGCAGTACATATGTAGTCCCATTTGAGACCTGGTTTAGCCCTAGTTTAGACACAATGCCCCTGTCGTAGATAGGCTAAGCATTTCCTCAGGTGGTACCAGGTGTGAAAAGTTTGAGAACCACTGCTGTAGTCTGGGAGTTTAACATTCTTGTGGTGTAAATTTCTTTTTCTCCTGTCAATGAGGACAGTAGATTTTACTAAAATAAGATGTAAACATTTCTCCATTGGGTCCAATAAATCAGGCAGGTTTGGGTCTCCAGACTACTTTTAGATATTTGAATGTGGAATGACAAGTTAAACAAGATTTAAACCATGATTCCTTCTCCAAAGGAAGCTTGGTGGTAGGAGAAGATGCTTGCCTGTAAAAATGTCTTTGTGGCCGAGTATCTATAAATGCTGTAGTATCAGACTTTAAATGTGAAGGCGGATGCTCAGCTAAAAGCATTGATTGAATGGTGGTGCTGAGAGGGTGGGTGGAGTTAGTGCAAACGGTGCACAGCTGTCAGGGGCATCAGTCAGAGCTGGGTGTGGTCAGCCTGAAACTACAGTCTGACATTAGCAAGGGCCATATGCTCAAAAATCATATCGTTGCAACAAGTATATGTAATGTGTATGTGCAACATGTATTTATGTAACAAGTGTGTGTAAAGTGTGTAATGTGTGTGCCTGATGTGTTGCAGCCTACATCCCCACGCCCATCTACTTTGGCGCAGTTATTGACACCACGTGCATGCTGTGGCAGCAGGACTGCGGCGTGCACGGCTCCTGTTGGGAGTATGACGTCACCTCGCTGCGCTTCGTCTATTTCGGCCTAGCTGCCAGCCTCAAGTTCCTGGGCTTCCTTTTCATCTTCCTCACCTGGTACTCCATCAAGTCTCGGGAGAAGAAGGTGGAGGTGTGGCTGAAGCGTCACCTGTCTCCAGCGGACACGGTGGGCAGCCTGGTATGCCACCCAGGGGGGCACAAGGGCCACGCGCGCACACGCTCCTGTCCTGTCAATATCCCCCGTCATGAGCCCGCCCCCCTCAACCGTGGCGTCAGCACCCACTCCTGCCCTGGCAACGAGCTCCAAGCCCCACCTCTGGACACACCCACAGCCCCGGACACGCCCACAACCACACCTGACCCACATCTCTCTGCCATGGTCTGACACCAGTACCGAGCACTCTGATAGGCCGCCCTGTGGTCATGTACTGGCAGGGGGATGACACAGTAAGGCACACCATGAGCTCCTGCCTGCTGAAGCATGGACCCAGCTCTGTCCTGTGACTGAGCTGAAATAGTTTTGGACAATCTAGGTGTTTTACAATTAGAAATCTAGTCATGTTGAAGATTTTTGAATGACTAACAATGCCAGTGAAGTGCTGCGATGAGCCTCACTATCACACTCACGTGTCTGACACATTTACCCCAGTGAATTCCCCCAAAAGATTGAGTGATTCTAGATGGTATAGAAGAACTATAGGTGTTTTGAATGGCTGGAGAAGTGCCCTTGAACATAGAACTCTTGAAGTAATAACAGGAATGCACCGATACAGTTGGAATCCAATATTACCACTGATACTGAAATAAATGCTGAATGGGGTATCAGTTCCATGATAGCGGTTTTGTCAGTACCCTGGTTGGGCCTTTAATTGGATGTAATAAGACTATTTACGGGATAATTTTGGCCTTGAACATCTGTTAATGTTTAACAGACGTTAACAGATGTTTCAACTTTTATTCATACAAAGCTGTTCAGTAGTTGTTACATAACACAATATTTAAAACCAAAGTATTAATATCGGTATCGGAACTGAAAAAGTTAGATTGGTTCTGAGCATTCCCATTTAAAAAGAATAATAGGTGGAAATTAGAAAAAAATAAATTAAAGTGTACACAGTTTTAAAGGTGCACTATGTATGTTTTCTGCTTGTTTCCATGGAGATGTTGTTGCTTTGCCCAAAATTCATGACTTTAAACTTCTTATATTTATTTGATTACTGGTGTTTATTTGCTAAAAAATGCCTTGAGCAAGGTTGCCTCTTCACAGATCTGACCTGCTTGTCTCAATAAAGGTAGACAGTTTTAGTGCTGTACAGAGGAACATTCCCAGCAAAGCAATAACATCTTCCTAGAGACAAGGAGTTGAAGCACTTGCCACTGTAGAAGTGAAATAGAATCATTAGTAGCTGATTTTGATAAAGGATTTGTAACAATAAATTATACACTGTTTCCTTTTCAGGTGTTACCAATTACCAAACAACGTGTTATTTTAAGTTTTATTTGATTAAACAGCAGAGTCAGGGTGCAGAGAAAATTCTCACTGAGAAGGATGGTTACAGAGTTGTCATGTGGCACTACTAGTCCTGGATTTGTCCTGGTTTAATCCTGGTTTAGCCCATAAATCTGCACAAGTTGGTATTTTTGCCTGAAAGTAACATTCTTTTGTATAGGTTTCAGAATGTTCCCTCACCTCAGGGCTTTACATCTTTTATATTTGTTCAGTAGGAAAACATGCGTAGTGTTTTTGATGTAGTATGTAGGAGCGAGAACCCCCTTTTACATACTACCTACTACATACTACTGTCACAGCTTACAACTGGGATGCCATTAGTTGCCATATATTGACACAAACAAGCTTTTATTATAGGATCTGGCAACCCAAAGAAGCAACTTTGTTCAGCTTTCTGATTGGATTGAACAACCTGTACATGATATATGAGGACAAAATAATAAATGCATCAAAATGATAGCTGTTATCAGTAAAACAAGTATTTGATTTGAACCTATTTACTTCATATCTGAGGACACAGAAGGGGAATGTTTATGAAATATTTGATAGCATTCTTACTTAAAGCAACACCATGTACCTTTCTGGAGGTAGTACGTCACCTACATGATTCCATGAAAATTCCAAAGGAACAGCATTTCCATGGAAACAAGCAGGAGGAGGGTCTCCCCCAGGCCAAATAAGAGTCAGGTTTGTGGAGAAAAGTAAGGTTGCATGTTTTTATGGCCTCCAAAAAACAAAGCAAACAAAAAAAACCCAACATGCTTTCCTCTTGTTCGATTTTTTGGCAAAAAAGTTACACGGTAGGCTTTAATAACATTTATTGTATTGTCTTTGCAGTATTACAAATTTTAGAAATTTAAATGCATTTTATACATTTTGTAATGTCTGTACAAATCTTATTTTTGTTTCTGATTTTACATTCAAACTGTCATTTTTTGAAATTTCAAACATGCTTAGATTGGGAATATTTACTGAACCAAAGAGTGGTTGATGCTGTGTTCAAGGCCCCTCAGATTTGCGAGTGGTCCTGTGTGTGAGGGACCCTGAACGGCTCACATTTAGAAGAGGATTATGGAACTAGGCAATAGGCTCAAAAACAACAGAAATATCATTGTTTTTTACATCACTTGACTGCAGCTTAAAATCTAATATTTGCATATGAGCCTAAATACAAAAGGATGAAACCCTTGATGTACAGAGCCCTCCTGCCCTGGTTGACCCCTGGCTGACCCCTGCACACAGCTTCATCCTCACCTCTGAAACAGGTTTGCACAGCACAGCAATAAACTGTAGTTACATTCTGATCGTTTGAAAAAGATGGTCCTTGTAAAGAAGTTGAAGGTGCTGCTGCTCTGATAGTGTGGACGTTCTCAAAGGTCCTATATTGCGTTAAACTGATTTTTTAACAATATACTTATGTCTCAATGCAAATCATATCTTGGCCTCAAATGCCATGTTTTTGACTTGTTTGAACATTCCTCCATATCATTTTAAAAGGCCTGTACCTGATTTCAAGTTATGAGTCAGGAACATGTTTTAGTTTTAGTTAGTTTAGCTGCTGTTTCCTTAATGCACTCACCTAAAGGATTATTAGGAACACCTGTTCAATCTCCTTCTCTCTCCTTAATGCAAGTATCTAATCAACCAATCACATGGCAGTTGCGTCAATGCATTTAGGGGTGTGGTCCTGGTCAAGATAATCTCCTGAACTCCAAACTGAATGTCAGAATGGGAAAGAAAGGTGATTTAAGCAATTTTGAGCGTGGCATGGTTGTGCCAGACGGGCCGGTCTGAGTATTTCACAATCTGCTCAGTTACTGGGATTTTCACGCACAACCATTTCTAGGGTTTACAAAGAATGGTGTGAAAAGGGAAAAACATCCAGTATGCGGCAGTCCTGTGGGCGAAAATGCCTTGTTGATGCTAGAGGTCAGAGGAGAATGGACCGAGTGATTCAAGCTGATAGAAGAGCAACGTTGACTGAAATAACCACTCGTTACAACCGAGGAATGCAGCAAAGCATTTGTGAAGCCACAACACGCACGACCTTGAGGCAGATGGGCTACAACAGCAGAAGACCCCACCAGGTACCACTCATCTCCACGACAAATAGGAAAAAGCGGCTACAATTTGCATGAGCTCACCAAAATTGGACAATTGAAGACTGGAAACATGTTGCCTGGTCTGATGAGTCTCGATTTCTGTTGAGACATTCAAAGAGTCAGAATTTGGCGTAAACAGAATGAGAACATGGGTCCATCATGCCTTGTTACCACTGTGCAGGCTCGTGGTGGTGGTGGTGGTGTAATGGTGTGAGGGATGTTTTCTTGGCACACTTTAGGTCTCTTAGTGCCAATTGGGCATCGTTTAAATGCCACAGGCTACCTGAACATTGTTTCTGACCATGTCCATCCCTTCATGACCACCATGTGCCCATCCTCTGATGGCTACTTCCAGCAGGATAAGGCACCATGCCATAAAGCTCGAATCATTTCAAATTGGTTTCTTGAACATGACAGTGAATTCACTGTACTACAATGGCCCCCACAGTCACCAGATCTCAACCCGATAGAGCATCTTTGGGTTGTGGTGGAAAGGGAGCTTCGTGCCCTGGATGTGCATCCCACAAATCTCCATCAACTGCAAGATGCTCCCATCAATATGGGCCAACATTTCTAAAGAATGCTTTCAGCACCTTGTTGAATCAATGCCATGTAGAATTAAGGCAGTTCTGAAGGCGAAGGGGGTCAAACACTGTATTAGTATGGTGTTCCTAATAATCCTTCAGGTGAGTGTATATCCTAATGTCTAATACTGTTTGTATTCTAACGACAGATTCTACTGTTTGTATTCTAACGACAGAAAATCACATGTCTGGGATAGTATCAGGCAACTGATTTCTCAATGATTATTAGAAACAATATGCCTGAAAAGGTGAAAAAGTACCTCTGTCAGAAGCTTCTGAGTTGGCTATTACATAAGAAAATGCAATGTACAGTGACGGGATTATGTTGTTTAGTCTTCATGGTTCTTATTCAGCTGTTTTTATCAAACAATGCATGATGTAAAGAGCATTTAACTTGAAGAATACATTAAACTCAGGTACAGGTCCTTTAATTATTGTAAATCAATATGCTAGTAATTCCAAACATGCAGAATAAAACACAATACAGGACTTTTACTGTTAACCTCAAAATGACCTTCACACTTCTGAAGGTGGATGTACTAAGATGATGTAAGCTGAGGAGCTATGTTGTAGTCTCATGGTTAGCCTCTCATGTGTAGCCTCTCGCGTGTAGTCACTCATATGTAGGCTCTCATGTGTAGGCTCTCATGTGTAGTCTCATCTGTAGGCTCTCATGTGTAGGCTCTCATGTGTAGTCTCATCTGTAGGCTCTCATGTGTAGGCTCTCATGTGTAGGCTCTCATGTGTAGACTCTCATGTGTAGGCTCTCATGTGTAGTCTCACGTGTAGTCACTCATATGTAGGCTCTCATGTGTAGTCTCATGTGTAGGCTCTTATGTGGAGTCTCATATGTGTAGGCTCTCATGTGTAGGCTCTCATGTGTAGGCGCTCATGTGTAGGCGCTCATGTGTAGGTCCTACAGCGGTCACTCTGCAAACTCTGCTGTTATCCTGACGTAATGTCCACAGACTGCTCTAAACAATGTGAATCTAATAAACACTGACTGGACTCTGCTCTGCTTTATTCTGTGTCATACTGTAGCGTAGATAGTAGTTCCCAAAGTGAGGTTTGCTAAATGACTTTGACTTTTACAATGGCTCAAATAATTAAGATAACTGTATGTAGCCTGCACTCTGAGTTTTAACGGATGTATTACAACACCAATTCCAATGAAGCTTGGACACAGTGTTAAACTTACAAAATATACAGAATACAATGATTTGCAAATTCTTTTCAACCTATATTGAACTAAACACTGACAGATATTTAATGCTCAAACTGATAAAGTTTGTTTTTATGCAAATATTCACAGATTTTCAATTTGATGCCTGTAACATGTTCCAATAAAGCTGGACAGGGGCATGTTTACCACTGTGTTACTTCACCTTTCCTTTTAACAACAATCATGCGCTTGGGAACTGAGGATACGAATTGTTGGAGCTTTGCAGGAGGAATCCTTTCCCACTCTTGCTGAATGTACAACTTCAGTTGCTCAGCAGTTCGGGGTCTCTATTGTCATAGTTTGTGCTTCATAATACACCACACATTTTCTGCAGTCCAGACCGACAGATGCTGGCTTATGAACTTTGCGCTGATAACAATACAGATGGTCCCTTTCCTCTTTAGCCCGCTGGACACGACGTTCATGATTTCCAAAAACAATTTGAAATGTGGACTCATCAGACCACAGCACTCTTTCCGTCAGTCCATCTCAGGTGAGCTCAGGCCCAGAAAAGTCGGTGGCATTTCTGGGTGTTGATTTCGCTTTGCATGGTACAGTTTTCACTTGCACTTGGAGATGTAGCGACGAACTATGTTAACTGACAATGGTGTCCTGAAGTGTTCGTGAGCCCATGTGGTAATATCCTTTACACATTCATGTCTGTTTTTAATACAGTATCGCCTGAGGGATCGAAGGTCACGGGCATTCAATGTTGTTTTTCAGCCTTGTGCAGAGATTATGTGCAGAGATTTCTCCACATTCTCTGAATCTTTTGATGATATGATGGACTGTAAATTATGAAATCCCTAAATTCCTTGCAAGTGTGTGTTGAGAAACGTTTTTAAACTAATGAACCATTTGCTCACGCAGTTGTTCACCAAGTGGTGAAAGTCGCCCCATTCTTGCTTGTGAATGACTGAGCCCTTTGGGGACACTCCTTTTATACCGAGTCATGACACTCACCTGTTTCCAATTAACCTGTTCACCTGTGGAATGTTCCAAACAGGTGTATTTTAAGCATTCCGCAACGTTCCCATTCTTTTGTTGCCCCTGTCCCAGCTTTATTGGAATGTGTTGCAGGCATCAAATTGAAAATTTGTGAATATTTGCAGAAAAACAATAAATTTTATCAGTTTGAACATTAGATATGTCTTTGTAGTTTATTCACTTCAATATAGGTTGAAAAGGATTTGCAAATCATTGTATTCTGTATTTTTTTTTAGTTTTACACATTGGAATTGGGGTTATATAATCACAACTGAATCTGGGTTGCCAGTGGCTTAACCTGCAGATATAGGATACAAGTTTTTCTCATTCTGAGTTGAAGGAAATATATGGAAAGGCCATGCCTGTATTTACATATTGTCAAAGTAGAGGCCTGTTTCACCTTCTTCTCTTTCATCTTCAGGAAGACTGTTTGTGGTTTTAGCTGCATACAACTGAAACTCCATGTTTAGACTCTGGGCACCAGCAGGAGCAAGTCCCTAAGTTCCTCAGAGATGGTTCATATGGCACTAACATGTCAGAGATGTACTTTGGTGCTAGGCTCTAGAGAGACTTGTACACAAACAGAGCTGCTTTAAAGTCTGTTCTCGGAGCCACAGGAGCCAGTGCAGCGACCTGAGCACAGGACTAATATGCTTGTACTTCCTAGTTCTAGTCAGGACCTGAGCAACAGCATTCTGGATGTAGTGAGCATTAGCTCGTTTGGAGAGCCCAGTGAACAGGCCCTTACAGTAGTCTAACCTACTGCAGACAAATGCATGGATAAGTCTCTCTAAGTCTGGTTTTGACAGTATACCTTTGATTTTTGCAATGTTTTTAGATGGTAAAAAGCTGTTATTCATTTGATGTGACTGTTAAAGTTCAAGTCTGAGTCCATTATTACCCCTAGATTTCTAGCTTGATTTGAAGGTTTTAGAGAGAGAGACTGGAGGTGACTGCTGACTCTTTCTCTGTTTCTGTGGGCCAAAGACTATGACTTCAGTCTTGTCTGAGTTTAGCTGGAGAAAGTTGCTTTGCATCCACACACTGATCTGTTGGATGCAGTGTCAGAGTGAATCCACTGGTCCATATTCACCTGCTGCCAGTGAGACGTAGATCTGAGTGTCATCTGTGTAGTTGTGGCAGGACACATTGTTGGACATTTTATCTAAAGCAGATTTTCCAATTTCAACAAAGTACTCCCTATTTTCTAGGTAGGACTTGAACCAGTTTAGTGCCGTACCAGAGATGCCCACCCAGTCCTCTAGTCTCTGTAAGAGAATCCCATAATCAACAGTGTCAAAGGCAGCACTCAGATCTAACAGGACCAAAACTGAGACTCAGAAAGTTAATGAGCTGTTGGTAAACAACTTTTGATAGTGAGCTCGTCGGTAGAGGTTTTCAGATCGAATCCAATTCCCGCAGGTGAATACTACTGTTGTGTCTCACTTAGCATTTATTAAAGAGGGAGTATTTTATTTCTATGAGGTATCAATTGCTAACACATATTTAGATCACCATGTTACCTTTATTGTTTTTAAAAAGCTATATTCAATGAAAACAATGTATTAATAAGTTTCACTTGTGATGTTGATGTTCTGAGTCCTCCTTGCTTCCTATGCTAAGTCACTCTCCCTTCAGAGCACTATCACAACACAATCAGCGTCCATCCCACTAATGAAACTACTGCACATCACATCAGGTTTGTCAAGTTGCTGTGTGCAGTTTTGAATCATGCTTTTGTATATTTATGGAGAATTGTTGCGTGGGAGCATGGGTGACGTAGGCTTGGAGGCCGAGCTTTGGACAGTATCTTACAGCTGATCATAAGGAGGATTCGAATAAGGAAAAATCACTAAAATACTCAAACCGATACAGATGACATCAAAAACCTCTTCAGACATGTTTTCATGAGGGAACAATGTTGAAGAATGTTTTTTTTTTACTTAATCTGGGACTAGAAGACATCAAACAATAGATTGTGCTCACTTTGTGTGAGCAAATTCAAGATCTGAATTTGAATAAATTCCCACGATAAAGTCACTTATTTCAAGAGGGACAGATTACAGCCATCCCGGGCTGTTTGCTTGGTATATTAGGGGTCCTGATCTTAAAAGTTTTGGAACCGTGGCCTAAAATATGTGGAGCTGAGGTGGGTGTAGAAAACCGTCCTATTTTTCGACTAAGTGTTTTACTTTAGTAGGCGTTCAGGCCAAGATCAAATTAGGCCTAAAATGTAAAAATGTTCCTTAAAGAAGACATATTATGCTTTTGGGAGAATTTAGTATTATTAATTTTAGTATTAGTAGTAATAGTTAGTAATTTAGTATTATTCATTTAATTACTATTATTAATTGCTTTGCCTAGAATGTTCCACAATGACTTAATTTTTTTATATTTACATGTAGAAAAGCAGATTACAGAACCAATTACAACCAAGCTACAGGTCACATCTGTGGAGAGGTGACCCCACTCACAAAAAAAAACATTTTTTACAGATATTGTTGAGGAATAAACATATCTGTAACTGAATAAATGCAAGATAGATATGTTTAATACTCTATTGTGGCCTATTCCAGTACATGTTTTTCATGTTGAAAAATGACACTTTTGAACCCTACATGTATGTCTGGCGTTTTTGAACAGTCACAGTAAGTACAGAGTAGTGGGTGGAGATAAGGGGTAGGGGAAAATTTATATTTTCTGAACACTCAAGCCTTGATTTTTGGACAATACAGAATTACTGAAACATACATGGATCACTTGAAATACAATTCGGAGTGAACACAGTTGCTACATGATAAAAAGCTCCTAGAAATTGATTTTACATATGTCCCCCACAAGTTGTAGTAAACCCCGAAGTGACCTTGCTAACCACTTTAGTACAAGCCTCAGGTCGTAGTTACAGCAGGAGACTGTGGCATAAACAGCCAGTTGTGGAAGAAGTATTCATTTTTGTGTAATACAGGAGCAAAACAAACACACAAACAGTATTACATAAACAAAAAATAATAAGGTTTAAGTAAATTTAAAGGTTCTATATTATGCAAAATGGATTCTCATGAGCTTTAAACCACATTGTGTTATTACCTTATCAAAACATACCTGTTTGTGCTCAAAATGGTCTATTCCACCTTGTGACTAGGTCACAATAAACACTATATTGACTTATTGTTCAATATATGACAGCTGGAACAATATTTTTTTTTGGAATCAATACTTGTGTATAATTTCTTTGCAGCACTGAGACATTTTTGGTTATTTTTTGGCTATATGATAATATTTAAGTCATGAAAGGTTGAATTAATAACTTCTATGACACATTACAGATGTAAACTAAGAACTAAGTGTTTAATTCTGCTGTTCATTTATTGCAGCTCATGCTTTTTAAACAATATTGTAGATTTAGAATAGTTTTTGTCATTTAAATCTGCTCTTGAGTTATTGTGTCAGTGGCCTAAATTGGTTTCAGTATTATCGTTCCAAAAAGGAAGGGTGTGATTAACTCCATCGGAAATTTATTTTCTTTTGAAAAACCATCACCCCTCTACATGATTCTGAGGTTTTTATTTTGCCATTTTCTTTGTAAATCAAGATATGGACATTAATACCAGCACTTCCGTTACCATAATCAGCCTCACTCCGGATTGGCTATTTGGTTGCTATGATACTCGTGGTTGGAATTCCAAATGTAACTGCTAGCCTCGATGAGCTTCATTTGGCTGGAACCAAACCGTATGGGTGAGGTCACACTTAATCAACTTTATACAGTCTATGATTACTTCCCACCCCCGTAAACAGCACACAGACACAGAGTAGCTTTGGTGTTTTTATGTTATAAAGCAGAGTGGACATGAATGAACCCAAACTTCAAACTCTCCAACAGTTACCGATCTGCACAATTACGGTCAAGAGCACTGCCACATGTTGCACCGCTTTCACATGTTAGTTCAGGTTAGCTCTGTGGTTATACACTTCATTCCTTAGTATGGGATTTGTCCAGGGACCCTTCTTCAGTTCTCGGGTTAGGCTTGTAGTCAGAGTAGCTATCTGGAGGTTCGTCTGATGTGGGACAACGGAAAGAACCACAATTCATGTTAAAATAAATACTGGCCACAGAATATGTCCTTTGCTTGAGATTTATAATGATAAAACGTTCACGTGAAGTTGAGGCAAAAGTGACTAAAACAAGAAATAAATTCAACAAAATCATGTGCAAAATTATACAAAAAGTACAGAAAATATATAAAATCATCCAAACATTCCAAAGTCACATTTAACAGGAGATGCAATGCTACACCTCAGTTGTTGCAATAGTTTTACAGATAAAAATGGGGACTTAAGGGAGCTTAAAAAATAATAAAAAAAAGTAGACAGCCAAATCTTGATTTTTCAGTTAAGCTAATTTCAAAACTTTAATTTTAAAATTTTATTTAACACTGGATGTGAATATCTTCACCCTTTTGTTGCATTAGCATCCCCAAGTTCACTGTTAAAACACAATTCAAACCAGTGACAGTTCCTTCATGTGGTAAGTGCATCTGTTTGTTTCAGTTAAGATCTAATAAAAAAAAAAGTCTGCCTCGGAGTCCTGAGGCAGAATGTCCATTGTGGAGGTGCTCCGCCAGGCCCCCGCTTGACCCCTAGGACAAAAGAGGACCTGGTGAAAGACAAAAGGACACATGAGACAATGTCCAGAAAACTGAATACAGCTCAAATCAGGGCAGAGTTCAAGACCTACTGCAATCAAATCAAAATCACATCTAATTTCTGTGACGTCGCCCAGTATGGCCAGCCGGGGTCCCACCGGCTGGCCTGGGATTGGGATCAATGCAAGCGTTTGATGGCTGGGTCTTTGCCCACGGGGACTGGCCGGGCTCAGCCCGAAAGGACAACCTGGGTCCTCCCTCTTGTGGGCTCACCACCTACAAAGTAGGTGTTCAAAGAGGTTGGGTGCGAAAAAGACCGAACAGTAGTCAAGGACGGGTGTCTTAACAACCTAGTCCACCGACACAGCTTGTGGCTTTGGCGACATGGAATGTGGAACTCTCTGGGGGGTTAGGAGCTTGAGCTCATGCAGGCAGTTGAGTGGTACTGGCTAGATATAGTCGGGCTCATCTCTACACACAGCTTGGGCTCTGGTACCCAACTCCTTGAGAGGGGTTGGACCACTTCCCTGGCATTGCCCGGTGGAATAGGCAGCGGGCTGGTGTGGGCTTATAGTCCCACAGCTCAGACACCACATGTGGGAGTTCACCCCAGGGACAGGTCTCTCACTGTTGTGTCGGCCTATGGGCCAAACAGCATTGCAGGCTACACAGCCTTCTTGGAGTCCCTGACGTACCTCTGGATTGGTAGACTAGTGGGTGTGTTGCAACTACAGGGGAATCACACTCCTCAGCCTCCCCGGTAAGGTCCAGGATACTGGAAAGGAGAATCTGACGGATAGTGGAACTTCAGATTCAGGAGCAGTATGGATTTCTTGCCCTGCCACTATAACTGCCACTGGACCAGCCCTATATCCTTCACTGGGTGTTCGCGAAACCAGTCCACCAACCAACCAAACCAGTGTGGTTTTTGGATATGGAGAAGGCATTTGACTGTGTCCCTCATGGTGTCCTGTTTGGGGTGCTCCAGGAGTACGGGGTGCGAGGTATTTTGCTGTTCGGTCTCTGTATGAAAGGGGCAGAAGCTGTGTTGCCAGCAGTAAGTCAGACCTGTTCCCAATACACAAGCAGGGGCCAGAGACGGTCGAGTTCAAGGACCACATCTCATCTCTACTGTTTTCAGATGATGTTGTCCTGATGGTTTCATCAAACCAGGAGCTGCAACATGCACTGGGGTGGTTTGCAGTCAAGTGCATGCAGCTGGAATGAAAACCAGCTCCTCTAAATCTAAGAATATGGTTCTCGACCGGAAAAAGGTGGCTTGGGGAGTCCTTGTCTCAAGTGGAGAAGCTCAAGTATCTCGGGGTCTAGTTCTACAAGTGACTGAAGGATGGATTGCGAGATTGGCAGGCGGCTTGGTGCAGCATCTGCAGTAATACAGTCACTGCACCGGACTGCTGTGGTGAAGAAGGAGCTCAGTCAAAAAGGCAAAGTTCTCGATTTACCGGTCAATCTACATTCCAACCCTCAACTTAAGTCCTGGTTTAGTCCTGGTTTAGTCCGGTACCTGTGTGTGCCCGTGTGTACGCCGTTGTGTACCCGTGTTAGGTCCCAGCGCAGAGGAGACCTTTCTCTGCTTCATGTTTGTCCTCCAGCTCCTCATCGGAATCTACAACACAAAGGTTGCTCTGTAGATTGAAACAGCTTTAAAAGGAAATTCTGTAAATGTGGGATATATAAACATTATCAATGTTAATATATCCCTTATATATCCCATATATATATCCCATATATATATCCCTTATATATCCCATATATATATCCCATATATATATCCCATATATATATCCCTTATATATCCCATATATATCCCATATACATCCCATATATATATATCCCTTATATATCCCATATATATATCCCTTATATATCCCATATATATATCCCATATATATATCCCATATATATATCCCATATATATATCCCATATATATATCCCATATATATATCCCTTATATATCCCATATATATCCCATATATATATCCCTTATATATCCCATATATAATCCCTTATATAGCCCATATATATCCCATATATATATATATATACATATATATATATATATATATATATATATATACATGGTGTGACTCTTCCACTGAGCAAAGAAACCTAAGAAGGATAAGACTCAAAGTGACACTTTCTATCAAATACTTATTTTACCTAATAGTCCGATATATACTACCAGTCAAAAGTTCACGCCTTCTTTTTCATTTTTTTTCTTTAAGTTTACTACTTTTTGCATTTTACATGCATACAGAAGACATCAAATATATAATTAGCAAGATATATGGCATTATGTTTTTTATTTTTAATTCAGATACTCAAAGTATCCACCCTTTGCTTTGACAGCTGCAAACCCTTGTCCTTCTCTGAATGAGCATCTTGATAAAGTCTCTTGAAATGGTTTTCACTTCACAGCTGTCCTAGCTAAATCCCAAAAGTGCAAACCAGTGATCAAAGCAAAGGGTGTTTTAAATCTAAACAAAGTTGAGTTACTTTGAGCTTGTTTTTTGTTTGCTGCATTCCATATGTGTCATTCATACTTTTGATTCCTTCAGTGAGGATCTACAATGTAAATAATCATGGAAATAAAGAAGAAACAGAAATTAAAAAGTGTGTCCAAACTTTTGGCTGCTAGTGTAGGCTGGAAATGTACCTGCCACAGACTCTGGAGGAGAGTAGAACTGTCCGTCTGACAGGGGCCCGGGGCCAAGAAGAGGGGCTTGCTCTGCTCCACTCACCACTCCTGCAAACCCTGAACAAAACAAATATAATGCTTAGTGCGAGTGGTTAAATTTTATGTTAACAAATTCATGACAAAAGAATGTGTTCACCTATTACAGCTACCGAGACGAATATTTTTATGTGGAGAGATTTTCATTAAAGTGTATGTGCAGTTACAATCCAAGTTAAAACATCATCACTAGTGCCTGTCCACCCAAACAAATAGCATGTTGTTCCTGGCACAAGCCAATGCAAATGCGGACACATTTCCATCAAAGGTTCAAGAACATTATGGGCGGCTGGTACCTGGTGATGGGAAACTACACTGTGCACTGTGTGGCGCCATTGTACCACATTGTACCACTCTCTTTAGACATGAGCCCACAAGTTGCACTATATATCAATCAACTTCAAACATAGAAACAAGTGTAACATATTTAGCTCTACATTTGGAGTTTGTTTAAATTTAATCTTAGAATAATTACCTTTTTATTTGTTTTACTTATTGTAAAATCTGCTCCATGACATAAATCCTTTATTATTAGAGCAACTATCTGGTTTAAAGTTTAGATTGGAGTTAAAATAGGTTAAGGTTAGGGTTTAGGCTAAGATTTTTGGCAAGTAGTGACTATGGTTAAGTTTAGGATCAGTCTCCAGGAAATTAGTGCTTGTACGTGTGTGTGTACGTGTGTGTGTACGTGTGTAAATGATTAAAGATCCGCACTCACAGGCCTGGTCCTGGGCCTCCTGGGGCAGCACTTTGAAATCCAGCAGCCAGGTCTCGATCCATGCCAGGACGAAGGAGGAGATGGGAAGAAGATACCCGAATGCGCCCAGGGTCAGCAGCTGGGCACACACACATAACATACTTACCGTATTTTCTGGACTATAAGTCACACTTTTTCATAGTTTGGTCGGGGATGCGACTATACTCAGATGCGACTTGTATGTGAAATTATTAAAATATATAATTCCACATCCTCGTTATTGTCACACTGACAGCTGCACGAGGGCACTCTAGGCTTGTTTACCAGTATGGCAGCCAGGCGGAAGTGGTGCTTCATCTACTTCTGGAACTGGCGGAGTAGTTCAGAAGCGACACCGAGGATGAAGAGTTCAATGGATTTAGTGATTTGAAGTGAGATCGAAACACAAACTGTTAATATCTTGCGTTAACATACCAGACATGTATTCAGTTCACTGTCTATGTTTCATGTAGATCAGGGGTGTCCAAACATGCTTTTGGTTGTTTTGTTGTCACCTGCCCACCCACAACAAGCCTACACCCTCACTGCAGAGAATGGCATTTGGACTTGTTTCAAATTAAATAAATTAAATAAACCTTGCTCTCCAAATTCAAGCTGACCCCTTACCTTAGACAGAAGAACTTTGACAATGAGGAAGACACAGCTGACTGCAGTGGTGATCTAAGAGGCAGAAACAAAGCACATGGAAAACCAACGTCAAGGTCAGCAGCTCTCCAGCTGCACTGTAAACAGTGTTGGTAAAGCACTGCTATCCCCTCCTGAGGCGCCGGATGGTTAACTAGAAGTTCTCGGAGGCCGATTGATAGTCCTCCTCTATGGCTTCCCCAAACTCCTCCCAGCTTCTGAGTTTTTGCAGCACGCTGCTTCAGGAGTCCCACAACCCAACAAGGCTTATAGAGCCTTGTTGGGACACATTCTTCAACACTCAATGTCCCCAGCCCCCCCCCCCCAGGGATCTGGGAGAAGCTTGTTTTGTGGAAACTGTGTCTCATCCCACCTGTACCATAAATATTTTTTAGCACACCAGAAATTTGTGCCGGTTGTCACAAAGTGGATTTTTTCATAAACTTGTGCAGCCCTAAATTGAAAATATGTGTAAAAGCTGATTAAAAATTGACCATGTTTAAGTTGAAGATTATATGTGTACTTTACAGTGCACAGATACTCACTGCTATGGCGGCCCAGTGGCGCAGGCGGCACACGGCATAGGCCAGGATGAGAGCGCCGAACCTGAACACGGCCAGGAGCTGCAGAGAGGCAAAACAGATACAGAACCATAAAACAAGCATTTTATTGCTCGATAATCAGTTTCCTTTAGCAGGCTAGTTGCTGTTAGCTTTACTGTCATGGCAAAACTTTGTTCTGGTTTCTGAAAGTTGCGAAAAGCATAAAGTCATAGCAGTCATGTTCAGAATGCAAAATGTAAGTGAGGAATAACTTTGGACCACTGCAAACCATTTAAAATGAATTGGTTCTTCTTTTCACCTACAAAGAGTCTGGGTCAATCCAAAATGGGGTAAAAATATCTCTTTCTTTGTCGTTCCTTCTCCTTTGCCTTAACCTTTGAAAGGTATATCATGAGATCAACAATAAGGAGGTGTGAGGAGCAGTGACGTGGAGAAGCTACAACACCCTGGACACCCAGAAAACACAAGTGCATCATGCTCCATTACTGCACTGAGCTTTTTGAATCTTTACAGCCACTGTTTTCCTCATAGTGGTAGCCTACATAAATAAAGTGACTGTACATGAGTGAAATGCTGTTAAATAACGAGTTGTGCTAAACCTGCACACGTATCATCTCTGAAAACGTTTACACAAGAACCATTTCCAACGCCAAGAACAAGCACGCAGCAGGTTAGAATCACCATCAGCAGCACACATCCCCCGTCACAAAGAGAACAACTATATTACACTAGGGATAAAATATGGTTTATCGTGATACACAACACCAATTACAATAATAACGATAGTAATAATAATAATAATAATAGACAATAATGGTTTGTGGAACATTTTATGTAATCACGATAATTGCAAACAAAGATAATGGCCTTTATATCACCAGAATGTGCAGAAAAAAGCTATTTAACCATAGGCTTGTTGCGATACAAAAATGTCAAGTTCAATATATTACTGAAGTAAATATAGATGATAAACAATAATACTGAAACAAATTTATCCCACGGACACAAAAACCCAAGAGCAGATTTAAACCATAAAAAAACTATGTTGTAAATTTACAATATGAGAGGAAATCATGAGCTACAATAAATAAACAGCAGAATGAAACACTTTAGTCATTAGTTTGCATCTGTAATGAGTCTTAGACTTTTCACAGCTTAAATCTTATCATACAGACAAAACTATTTTTCAATAGTGCAAAGAAAATATAAACACGATAATTATTGACTCAAAAAAATATTGTTCCAGCTTCATATATGGAACAATTAGTCAATATAGTAAATATAAATATATATAAAAAACAATACATTGATTATTGTGATAAACGTGACACTAAATTTCAATATTAATTTATATATTAGTCTGAGTCTTGTTCTTTAGTCCAACAGCGGCTTAGCATTAGTGGCAGGAGGAGCTCTGTTGCCAGTGCGGAGTGTATGCAAATTAGCTGCGGGTATTTGAAGTTTTGTTTCTGTAAAACTTAAATATGCACAAAAAGCTACATTAAAAACATTATGATTAGAACATCAATGATAGGGTTAGAAGGGATAAGAAAGGAGCTTCCTTGGCGCATTTAACCAATTCTGCCACAGGCATGATAAATAGCAGAGGTGGGTGGAGTACTCAAAGATTTTACTCAAGTAAGAGTACAAAGTAGTGACCTGTACAATTACTAGAGTAGTGGTGATATTTGGACAGCTCAGTATCTCATGTAGTTGTATCTGGTTTAAAAAATGTCTAAATGTGACTCACAAATATGTCAAAGAAGGAGTGGTGGAAGTCGTAGTGGAGCGCCTCCTCTGTGAGCTGCTGCAGGATGTCTCCACTGCCCTGAAACAGACCCAGAGTCAAGTCATTTCAAAGAAATTGTAGTTTTTAATTCTAGTAACTTTTCAGATGTTCATTTTGTTTGGGTTGAAAGAAGTATACATGTATAGAAGCGAAAGTGGTAAAAAATAAGTGTAATGATAAAAGGTTGAGAACCCTACAGAACGGATGGTGAACAGAAACATCCTATTTAACATCTGACTATGGTTTAATGGGGTCAAAGCCCCTGTTGTTGCTTGCATCTGTATCATTGTGCAGGTAAGGTTGGCCCTGCTTTGTAATAGCTAGTTGAAAGGTACACGTACACACGTACACAGGTACACATGCACACGCACACACACTTACATCCAGACATCACAGAGCAAAGCTGTACAGCTCTGTGCTTGTGTGATATCAGCACAGCTCTTGAGTACCAAGTTCCTCCTTTCAGGTTACCCTCCCAGCATAACTTATCGGAGCAAGCTTGGTTAACAAACGGAGAGGTTTAATCAGAATTAACCACACAATCGCTCACTCCCTCAGAACATGACAGATACGGAGCACACGATTAGCAGGTGGGACATGTATACAGAGCGTGTGTGTGTGTTTGAGTGAGCATAGAGATACAACTGAACCATTCCCACACTGGCAGATAATGGAAAAATCTAAACTGCCAAGCATTGTATGACAAAGTAGGCCTTTGTCCCATTAATCCACATTAATTTTATTTAATGTCAAACAATTGTTCGTTTCATTTCCTATAATTTTTAATATTCAACTAAACTACTAGACATAACTATCCCAGGCTTGTTTTGTTTAATCTTTGTTTAGTTATAGTCCATCTTTAAGTTACATACCAAACTTACACGAGTTACTTTAAAGATGTCAGCCATTTTTAAAGCCTTTGGGGTGAAGTCGTGGATTTAAGTTCTTTTTTTTCTTCAATGTCTTTGTGTATTTTGGTTTCATTTTGGTTTTATTTTAAAGACTTTGGGTTAAAAGGATTAATGCCCTCAAAATGATGCAGTTTAGACTGAAATGATGCTAAAGTTAAAAATCTAATGGCACCTGTAGAATCAGTAGTGCCTGAGGGAGGTCCATCCTGTGGTAGGGTATAAAAGCAATTACGGTAGCTTTAGTCCATCGAGGAGACCATCAGTGTAGCCTGGTACACGTGATTTTTTCCTTAATTAAAAGCAACAGAAACTAAAAAAAACCTAACACAGTTATTTTTTGGAAATATGTATTCTTTTTGTCACATTTGACTGCAGTGATTTGAAATAAATTTGGTTGAATGGGAAGGACTCTACCTCCTGCTTAGGACTACACTGGCCAGCTTCCCCAACCATTGCAATTACGATTAGTTTTGCGATTTATGTTTCAATATTAGAATTCTGTTCAAAGTTCACATTTTAAAAGTGTTCAGAAAAATTGACAAAAAGACTGAAATCTGAACTGACAAACCAATACAAGAATCACATTTCAGAACATGTTTGTACAGATCTGAGCTACAAGGTTAGATGTTTTTATGCAGAATCAGACAGATTCTTGTCGTTTGTTGTTGTGAGCTTTATGCCAAGTTATAATGTTACCTCCTCAAAACATAAATGGAGTTGTCTTTTGTTTCATTCATACATTTAATATAACACTTTATTATTAGTCTGTCTACATCTCCAAAGTTTCAAATGCTCTGTTCCACCTTGTGATGTCATGAAGTGGTAGTTTTATAGTTAACAGCTACATTTATCTGTAGTTCAGTAGATTGGCAATTCTAGAGCTGAAATCATCCAAATAATTTTAGTGAAGGTGTATGGAGTTTAAAAACACAATGGGGCACTTCCTGTTTGAGAAAAGAACAGAGGAACATGCAGGGTTTGTGTGTTAAACATGAGTGAATGAACAAAACACAACTCCGGGTATGTTTTTGTTGAAGAACATTATAACCCGTCACCTAGGACCTGGCAAACAGGTCCTAGGTGACGGGTCAGACAAAGAGCAGTTCCCAATACCCCTATGAATTTAAATACAACAAGGATCGTGACGTCGCCCGGTATGGCGCAGCCGGGGCCCCACCCTGGAGCCAGGCCTGGGGTTGGGGCTCGAATGCGAGCGCCTGGTGGCCGGGCCTTTGCCCACGGGGCCCGGCCGGGCCCAGCCCGAAAGGACGACGTGGGTCCGCCCTCCTGTGGGCTCACCACCTGCAGAGGGTCTCATAGGGGTCGGGTGCGTAGAGGACTGGGCAGCAGTCGAGGACGGGTGTCTCGACGACCCGGTCCACGGACACAGCATCTGGCTGTAGCGACGTGGAATGTCACCTCGCTAGGGGGGAAGGAGCCTGAGCTTGTGCAGGAGGTTGAGAGGTACCGGCTAGATATAGTCGGGCTCACCTCCACGCACAGCTTGGGCTCTGGTACCCAACTCCTTGAGAGGGGTTGGACCCTCCACTTCTCTGGCGTTGCCCATGGGGAGAGGCGGCGAGCTGGTGTGGGCTTGCTCATTGCCCCACAGCTCAGCCGTCACGTGTTGGAGTTTCACCCCGGTGAACGAGAGGGTGGCGTCCCTGCGCCTTCGGGTCGGGGACAGGTCTCTCACTGTTGTTTCGGCCTATGGGCCGAACAGCAGTGCAGAGTACCCAGCCTTCTTGGAGTCCCTGGGAGGGGTACTAGACAGTGCACCCACCGGGGACTCCGTTGTTCTCCTGGGGGACTTCAACGCCCACGTGGGTAACGCCAGTGACACCTGGAGGGGCGTGATCGGAAGAAGAACGGCCTCCCCGATCTGAACCCGAGCGGTGTTTTGTTATTGGACTTCTGTGCTAGTCACAGTTTGTCCATAACGAACACCTTGTTCGAACACAAGGGTGTCCATCAGTGCACATGGCACCAGGACACCCTAGGTCGGAGGTCGATGATCGACTTTGTTGTCGTGTCATCTGACCTTCGTCCGTGTGTTTTGGACACTCGGGTGAAGAGAGGGGCAGAGCTGTCAACCGATCACCACCTGGTGGTGAGTTGGATCCGCTGGCAGGGGATGAAGCTGGACAGACCTGGCAGACCCAAGCGCATTGTGAGGGTCTGTTGGGAACGTCTGGTGGAACCCTCTGTCAGCAGGGTCTTCAACTCACACCTCCGGGAGAGCTTCTCCCATATCCCGGGGGAGGTTGGAGACATAGAGTCCGAGTGGGCCATGTTCTCCACCTCTATTGTCGATGCGGCTGCGCGTAGCTGCGGGCGCAAGGTCTCTGGTGCCTGTCGCGGCGGCAATCCTCGAACCCGGTGGTGGACGCCGGAAGTAAGGGATGCCGTCAGGCTGAAGAAGGAGTCCTATCAGGCCCTGCTGGCTTGTGGGACTCCTGAAGCAGCCGACAGGTACCGTCAGGCCAAGCGTGCAGCGGCCCGTGCAGTCGCAGAGGCAAAAACTCGGGGTTGGGAGGAGTTCGGGGGAGGCCATGGAGGAGGACTATCGGTCGGCCTCGAAGAAATTCTGGCAAACCGTCCGACGCCTCAGGAGGGGGAAGCAGTGCTTCACCAACACTGTTTACAGTGTGGGTGGAGAGCTGCTGACCTCGACTGGGGATGTTGTCGGGCGGTGGAAGGAATACTTTGAGGATCTCCTCAATCCCACTGTCACGTCTTCCGAGGAGGAAGCAGAGGTTGAAGACTCGGAGGCGGACTCATCTATTACCCTAGCTGAAGTCACTGAGGTGGTTAGCAAGCTCCGGTGTGGCAAGGCTCCGGGGGTGGATGAGATCCGTCCTGAGTATCTTAAATCTCTGGATGTTGTGGGGCTGTCTTGGTTGACACGCCTTTGCAACATCGCGTGGCAGTCGGGGACAGTACCTGTGGAATGGCAGACCGGGGTGGTGTGTCCCTCTGTTCAAGAAGGGGGACCGGAGGGGGTGTGTTCCAATTACAGGGGGAATCACACTCCTCAGCCTTCCCGGTAAGGTCTATTCCAGGGTACTGGAGAGGAGAATCCGACCGATAGTCGAACCTCGGATCCAGGAGGAGCAGTGTGGTTTTCGTCCCGGTCGCGGAACACTGGACCAGCTCTATACTCTCCATCGGGTGCTCGAGGGTTCATGGGAGTTTGCCCAACCAGTCCACATGTGTTTTTTGTGGACCTGGAAAAGGCATTCGACCGTGTCCCTCGTAGTGTCCTTTGGGGGGTGCTCTGGGAATATGGGGTCCGGGGCCCTTTGCTAAGGGCTGTCCGGGCCCTGTATGACCGGAGCAGGAGCTGTGTTCGCATTGCCGGCAGTAAGTCAGACTTGTTCCCAGTGCATGTTGGACTCCGCCAGGGCTGCCCTTTGTCACCGGTTCTGTTCATTGTATTTATGGACAGAATTTCTAGGCGCAGTCAGGGGCCGGAGGGGGTCTGGTTCGGGAACCACAGGATCTCATCTCTGCTGTTTGCAGATGATGTTGTCCTGATGGCTTCATCGAACCAGGACCTGCAACAGGCACTGGGGCGGTTTGCAGCCGAGTGTGAAGCGGCTGGGATGAAAATCAGCACCCTCCAAATCCGAGGCCATGGTCCTCCACCGAAAAAAAAGGTGGTTTGCTCTCTTCAGGTGGGTGGAGAGTCCTTGCCTCAAGTGGAGGAGTTCAAGTATCTCGGGGTCTGTTCACGAGTGAGGGAAGGATGGAGCGTGAGATTGACAGGCGGATCGGTGTGCAGCGTCTGCAGTGATGCAGTCGCTGTATCGGACCGTTGTGGTAAAGAAGGAGCTGAGTCGAAAGGCAAAGCTCTCGATTTACCGGTCGATCTACGTTCCTACCCTCACCTATGGTCATGAGCTTTGGGTAATGACCGAAAGGACAAGATCGCGGATACAAGCGGTCGAAATGAGCTTCTCCTCCGCAGAGTGGCTGGGCGCTCCCTTAGAGATAAGTGAGGAGCTCAGTCACACGGGAGGAGCTCGGAGTAGAGGCGCTGCTCCTTCACGTCGAGAGGAGTCAGTTGAGGTGGCTCGGGCATCTATTCCGGATGCCCCCTGGACGCCTCCCTAGGGAGGTGTTCCAGGCACGTCCTACCGGGAGGAGGCCCCGGGGAAGACCCAGGACACGCTGGAGGGACTATATCTCTCGCTGGCCTGGGAACGCCTTGGGATCCTTCCGGAAGAGCTGGAGGAAGTGTGTGTGGAAAGGGAAGTCTGGGCCTCCCTACTGAAACTGCTGCCTCCGCGACCCGGCCCCGGATAAAGCGGAAGAAAATGGATGGATGGAACATTATAACAGTTTTAAAAATATCATAATATGGGGCCTTTAAAAAAAAACTGCAGCCTTTGTGATTTGCGGTTACAATTTGACTGTGATTTATATAATTAAATTAATCTTGCTGCTCTAGTCCAACCGCCCTCTGCAGAGATGCCATGAGCCTCCTGTCACTCACATTCAGCTCGATGATCCAGAGCAGAGAGACGAAGAGCAGGTCGAAGGTGACAAAGAGGCAGAAGGTCCTCCTGACGTCTGAGATACCCTTCTTGGGTTTGAACAGGTCGCTGCACACAGACACGGGCGCACCACTGTTTATGCACACTGGCAGGTCGCCACGGGATACCACACTGCTGCTGCACACACTCTCCATGTTCAGCACTGGAGCTTTAACTGTGCTGCTGGACTGAAGCAGTTATGAGGGCATGAGGAGCAGCATGGAAGGTCATCACTTAATCGAAAACAACACCACCTGCAAGAGAAGCAGCAGAATATGACATAAGCCTAATGGAGGACATAGCTCAGATACCCAGAGCGCTTACACTGCATTATTCTTTTACTCCACACACTCTGTGATAAGCTTATTCTGTGCAGACTAGAGTTGTCAAAAGTACTGAAAATCAGATACTAAAACTAGTAATAAAGTAAATACTCATTTGAACAGGTATTGATACTATAAAAGTTACATTCACAGGACAGAAATGAACCTTTCTTGACTAGCTTTAGAACTTTGTATTGAAATCAGTATTGGTCTATTAAGTCTATTAGTTAGTATCAAAATCTGAGTTTGAAATATTAGTACAGTGGCCATAGCTGCCCTGGGACTAAATGACAGACCTGTGCCAAAAGCCTATCCAACCATCACCAACCACTCATGTAAATATAGTTTAAATTGGGGCTGTCACTGGGTAAAGAAATTCTTGGTCAATTAAAGACAAGCCCAATCAATTAAAAACGAGGCGAACGTGGGGCACAAGCTCCCACGTTCGTAAGAATTTTGCACACAAACAACTGTGAAGAAGCTATGAAGAAGTACTAGCATCTTCATAAGTGAAAAGGCAGATTAAACTGTCCAGTCACTCCCAAAACTTCAGCTCACTCACTCCAAGCATTGTCCTTTCTGATGTTGTGCTTAGAAATTGTTATAATCTTGATAAACTAATAAAAACTTTGGTTGACTAAAGCATCATCGACCAATTAACCGGCTAATCAACTAAACCATTACAGCTCTAGTTTGAACCACAGATTCTTGCTCAGATGACATCAAGAGTAAATTGTTTGATATTTTGGTAGCTTTAAAGCAGGGGTGTCAAACACATTTTCACTGAGGGCCACAATCAAAATGGCTGCTCTCAAAAGGGCCAGATGTAAAATAAATGTAACAACTTTTTAAACTTTTAATTAACTGTTTCTGTATTTATTACTTATTCAAGTTACAAATATTGCATATGCATTTGCCTCGATGTAAAAATATGGCTGTGTAACTGTGTATCTCCTAATAAAATGACATTTTAAGACCATTATACTTTTTAATTCACCCTGTCGAGGCCACATTTGGCCCGTGGGCCTTGAGTTTGACACATGTGCTTTAAAGTTTAGAGTCCTTAAAGGCCCGTATTATTTCATTTTATAATGTCGTTTCATCATTACAAACAATGAGTTTGAATTAAACAAAACACATATCCAGGTATAACACACAAACTCTGCAAATTTAGAATATTTAGAGTTCTTCTCTCAAATGGAATACACTCTGTTCCACCTTGTGATGTCATGTGGTAAAACAGGAAAACTCCATTGTGTTTTTAAACACCTTCACTAGAATCATCTGGATAATTTCAGCCCTAGAATTGACCATTTCTACATGTAAAAATGTACATGGTAACTTAAAAAAACAAACAAAAAAACAACGCTTTATGACATCACAAGGTGGAACAGAGGATTTTGAGCTTTGGAGATCTAAATGAAGAGTTACTCAAACATGTGTGAATGAAGCAAAAACAACTCCAGGTTTGTTTGTGATTAGGAAACAACTCAAGGACCTTTCAAGACATTTTGTTGCGCTCCTGAAAAATAAACTGATCACGTAAGTGCATCATCTGTGGCCATAAGTCTCCACTCTCGAAAGATCAGGCCCTTCCAGATCTCCAGTCTGCCCAGAGAATGACACACAGGCCGGGTTTGGACGGCTCGAGTCTGCCAGCTGCAGGTCAGCGCTGTTATGGCCTCATTTGCCCTCCTCTGCTGCACTATTGACAACTCTGACGATCATATAAAATGCGCAAAACACGCAATGAATCCAGGATGAATTTATTATGCTACCTGCCTAAATGAAACAGGACGAGGCTCTGCTCCAGAATGTCTGCTGTAGAAAACGAAAGTAAACAGACCGTAAAGGCTGCAGGTTCCATGGGGCTGTGCGCCCAGCGGCGGTCCCCCGGCTTGGAGCGGTCATATGTGGCCCTGTCTTACCTCTACACGCCTCTGGTCCGGGGAGCTCTGTTCGGTTCGGGTCAGAACCAGCGAAGACTGTCAGCCCGGAAGTGTGATTTCCTCTTTTCATGTTTAGAGCAGGGCGTGCGCCGGGTCTGAGTAATAGCGCCTCCTGTTGGCACTAAGAGAGTGCATTTCCAGCAATAGCCACACAAGAGTTTATCAAAGGGTCTCCTGGCTATATTTGTTTCAGAGTTCAACAATTCAATGCTAGCGTCACATGCTCATTTACAAATTTAAACACGGCCTGTCTGAACAGAGGTGTACAGTAAGTCTACTCAGATACATTTACATGAGTAAGTAACAGTACTTAAGTAAAACTTGTGCCACCTATTCCAGTGTGAGTAACTCTACAAGTGACAAAAGCTTTATGTTGACAGTATAAATAATTTTAGTTTTTGTGTTTCATACATCACTCTGCACCACTTCGGATATGATCTAGTTGATGATTTATCATTTTTGTGTATATCCAGGGCCGCCTCAGCCTATAAGCGGACTAAACTGCTGCTTAGGGCCCCGAGATCACCAGGAGGCCCCTAAGAGCCCATACATTTATATTGAAATAATATAATATGTAAAGTTTTACCGAAAACAGGGCTGTGTGTTTACAGCAGCCTAAATATCCCTCTTAAACGATTACATTTGTTTGTTTGCTTTTATCTATAGTAGCAAAATATCTGCTTCTCCCTACATTTGTTTTTGACTTGAAATAGCCTATTACTTAGTTTTTACTCTAATGGTCATGACATGATAAAACAGTGAAGCAGGACTTTTATATAATATGTAAAGTATATATATCTGAGCGACACGAACACCGTATGATGAGTCAGCTCCATCAGTCGTCTGCTTTTGATTGTTTGCTTTTTCTTTCACAATAAGCCATCAGTCAGCGAGACTTCTGTGAAGGTTTAGGCTAGCGCAGGTTGCTCCTGTTATCAAACTAAGTAGCGCTGATAAACCACTGTCACATTTGCTGGAAGACTGAATGGCCTGACTCATGAATGCATATAGTATAGGCAAATTTATATACACATTTACCCATATTGTCTGCTAACTATGTATGCAAGTTTACCTTGTGTATGTAAGTTTATCTGCTGACTGTGGTCATAATATAGTGACAATTTTATTTAATTTTTTTTATCAGAGGTGGATAGTACTCAGTTACACTAGTAGGCTACTTTACTTTTTAAAATTAAATTGTAATAGTGTTCTGACACCATACTTTAACTCTTACTTGAGTAAAAAGTTTTGACTGAAGCACTACTTACATGTTTGTGTGCTGTTCTTGTGACATTCTGGATGTTTTCAGTCTGATGTTGGTCATATAGATACAAATACAATTGGTCAAGGTGATGAGAGCAGAGTCATAATGCGTCAAATGTGAATCACCAATAGCGGAGCCAGGAGGCATCCAGTGCCAGGGGGCCCAGAGACAAATTCAGCTTAGGGCCCCCTGAAAACTAGGGTCAGACCTGTGTATATCCTTTGAAAATGGATGATTTTTGCATTATTTCATTATTTCTATTTTTTTCTTTGAATTAAATTATGGTAAGATATACTTTACACACTGGGGAAATTTGTCTAAGGTTAAGATTAACTTCAAATTATAAATCAGATGTTACGTCCAAACAGTTACTCTTACTTGAGAAGTACTTTTCCCAAATACTTTTAGTCTTGGACTTCTACTTTGTACTTTGACTTGAGTTATATTATATTGAAGTAACATTTAGTTACTCTCCTACCCACCTCTGCATTTGAATGTTACTGATACAGGACACAAAAGCTGTGGAAGTCCAACTTCACTCAGCTACAGAAAGTCAAAGATTTGATTGTGACCAGAATCAACAGGAACACAGATTTAAATATGTTTATTCTTTTGGAGCTTTGAAAGGAGAGCAGCTGCCAAGTGACAGAGAGCAGAGAGAGAAGGAGGGGGTGAAACTGGAGATGTGGCTGAAGCGCACCTACCCTAAAATATATATTTTTAAAAGACAATGAATTTATGTAGTTTTATTGTATTAGTCAAAGAGTCAAAACAAAATATCAAAGGTTTCAATTCAATTCAGACAGGAATGAGGCAAAGGTCTGCAAATAGATTAGAGCAAACTGACAAGCAGTGATGGGGACGAACCTTGAAAATGTGTTTAGTTATAGAACACCTATGTGTTCTGTAATGTATTGGCTTTCAGGGTCCAATCAGAGCAGGCTGTTGTAGTCTGAGATTGAATACACCCCCCCCCCCCCCCCCCACACACACACACACACACACTCTCTCTCTCTCACACACACACACACACACCACAAGTGTTAATGTATACTTGTTTCACTTGCAGGGCGAAGATTAACTTGTGCTTTGATATTATTAAAGTAACTGTACTGGAAATGTACTCAAAATTAGTATTTTGAATATGTATTTCATCGCTTATAACACTTTAACACCTTGTTTTATGTTACACAAGTTTGGAGTTATTTTGAGTGTACTTTTTGTTTACTACCATCCAAAAGTGTCATTCGTAGTTTTAATGGTTTCACTGATAATCAACAATGTAAAAATAATCATGGAAATAAAGAAGAAACATAAATGAAAGTGTGTCCAAACTTTTGACTGATTGTGTATCTGACCAGAGAACATTTCCCACAGTCACATGTGTTGATCTGCAGCTTAGAACTCGATTTACAATTGTGTGCACTTTTCATTCACTCCTCTGTCACATAGCCACAGCTGTCCTGGAACAAACTGACGCTGTTCTGTACGACAGTAGTGCAGGCGCTCAGCAGTGGGTGGGGTCAAGGGGGCGGGGCTGGGCAGATTTACAGGTTGGAGGGGGCATGAACACATTGGGGTCACTGATGCCGAGGCGCAGGTCAAAGAAGCGTGTGGAGGTGGTGACACTGGCGTTCCTGGTATAGGTCTCCTGTACAGGGTAACAGTCCTTCACAGTGTATACACCCACCCACGTCTCATCTGAAGCACAAGACAGATCACAAGAGACATTATTCAAGACTTTGATTTTATATTCCATAAACATGACCTAACTCTGTAATGTTCAAATCAAACATAGCTTTTACTGATAACAATTGTAATGCTGATTTATTCTTAGCTACAAAAACATTGGACATGATGACTAAGCATGTTATAATTTGATGATGATTATCCAATCAGAAAGCAGAATGAGCCTCACATGAGTCTCTCATTTGGGTTGCCAGTTTCAATGCTGAAATCCAGTTGGTTTAAACATAAAAGGACTCTCTCGCTTCTGAATACTTATTTGAACGGTCACTATTTAAACCCCAGCACCTGCAGCCAATCATGAATCAGAGCTAATGCAGCCTCTGCAGCTCAGGCAGTGAATTTTGGATATTCTGAGCTTTCACATGAAACATGGCCTGTCCATACATTCTGAATGAGAAAAACTTGTATGTGTCCTGTATGTGCTAGTTAAAGCTCCGTCAACCCAGGTTTAGTTGTGATTGTAAAACCTTTTTAACTGTAAGAGCACAGGCTACAAACATTTCCGTTGATTATTGTCCGTTTAAACTGCACAATATAAATTAGGAATGGAAAATATAACAAATATTATATCAGCTGATTTGTAATGTTGGTATGGGAATCATAGTGCTTTGCCTGGAATGGTTCAGTATGGCTTTAGACATATGTTTTATCTTTCATTATGTACATGTGATTGAATTAAAGAATACTTTAAACACATGCATTATTACTGTGAGCAGGTTGCCTCTCCACTGATCTGACCTGTAACTCAGCCTGGTGGTTCCACCTGCTTATCTCCATGGAGATAGACAAGTGTAATGCTATACTATGGAACATAGGCAAAGTAATAACATTTGATGGAACTCTACATTGTGTACCTTTAAACAGACTAGTAAGGTGGACGTAAGCAGCCATCATGTGTGAAATACAAGAACAAACCTAAAGAGACAATTTGTAATATAAATATAAATATATATAAGTATATCTTGTAATGATTTTAATAGAAAATTTATTTGGTGAACTTCACTGATTTTAGGTTTTGAAACACTGATATTGGCATGGGCACGGGCAGATATTGGTTATTAGTCATAACAAATACTGGATATTGGTTTCAGCTGAAAAAATATATTGTACTGGACCATCCCTAAAATGAACATAACCCCTACATCTGCCTATAGCTCAAGGGGAGCTGGTGAGTGAGACAGGAGCAGGGCCAGACAGGGTAGTATAGGAGCCAGGACTCACGCTGGCGGCCAGGCTTGCGGTCGGACCATTCCTGCACCTCCACACTGTCCCCGGGGCCCCCCACCGTGTACTGGTCCTCGTACGTGGAGTTGTCCGGGATGTTAAAGGGGTCCCAGGACTGGCTGAGGGGGAGCTTAGCGCACTCTTTGGTTTTCTGGTCGATCTGGAACACCACAGCGCTCTGGTACAGGTAGATGAACTCAAAGTACCTGCGCAAACATCGGAACAACAAATGTGAACATTAATAATACCTGCGCCAATCCAAATCACAACTACATGTGGGGTATGTCTGTGTGACTTTATTTTTAATAAAGATGAATCGAAATCCAATTTAAAGTATCAATATTTCCTCCTCCACAAAAAAAAAAAAAAAATCTCCTGTCTTATTCTGCATACAAACTGCTAAACCTGTAGTTTAGATCTGTACATGTTCTGAAATTTAATTCTCTTTATTTATATATTTATATTCTCTTTTCTCTTTGTCAGTTCATATTTTAGTCTTTCTGTAAATCATGTTTAAAATGTGAACTTTGAACAGAATCATATCATTAAAACATAAATCTCAAATCAAATCAGAGATATACTTTTCCCAAATCTTTCAGCCCTTGTTTGCATTAATCTTGTAGCTAAATTGGCACTTTTGTGTTTTTGTGTGAGTAATAGTCTGTATTGATACTGATCATCAACATTCCCTGGGTTTGTGATGCAAACTGTGGGCACGACTCTGTCTGTAGCTTTGCTAGACTTTGATCCAAGCTTTATTTGAACAAATCTAATCAGAAAAAGAACTCAATTGGAACAGGTAAGATGATTTTTACTGTTAAACAAATAACATTACAGTCACAGTCACAGTCCTCTCTGTGCTGGCCAAATGTCCAGCCAGACTGACCTAAATGTAGACTGTACTTGGGGAAGGGCTTGGACCTCAGACAGTATTTAAGTGTGTTTAACTCAGGGCTCTGGGCCACTGCAGCAGAAACTCAGTCAGTAGTAGGACCGTTTGTTCACTGGTGATGTAATAAATCAACATAGACAGTCTTCTTGTATGTTTTGGTATTATTTTACAGATAATTTCCACAACATCATCAAAAGATCTGTCCATCACAGTTTTGCTTATGCTGCTTCAGTCCTCCTATGTCAGACCCATGGTGACATAAACACACTGCCTTGTGCATCTGCCCATTTGTCTGGGACTTTACAACTTCCTCTGGTGTGGTAGACTGGTAATTTAGCCTTTAATCTTTGTTCTGCCTCTTGTACCCATTTTATTACCATTTTGCCACCTCCTTATGAAGAGAAAAAGAGCAAGGTTCGATACGTCACCCGGACTGGTGTCACCAGGGCCCCACCCTGGAGCCAGGCCTGGGGTGGAGCGCCTGGTGGCGCCCCCCCATTTCTCTGGCGTTGCCCGTGGGGAGAGGCGGCGAGCTGGTGTTGGCTTGCTCATTGCCCCACAGGTCAGCCGTCTCATGTTGGAGTTCACCACGGTGAACGAGAGGGTCACGTACCTGCGCCTTCGGGTTGGGGACAGGTCTCTCACTGTTGTGGCAGTCTACGGGCCAAACAGCAGTGCAGAGTGCCCGGCCTTTTGGAGTACCTGGGAAGGGTACTAGACAGTGCACCCACCGGGTGAACACAAGGGTGTCCATCAGTGCACATGGCACCAGGACACCGTAGGTCGGAGGTCGATGATCGACTCTGTTGTCGTGTCATCTGACCTCCGGCAGCGTGTCTTGGACACTCGGGTGAAGAGAGGGACAGAGCTGTCAACCGATCACCACCTGGTGGTGAGTTGGATCCGCTGGCGGAGGAGGAAGCCGAATAGACCTGGCAGGCTCAAACGTATCGTGAGGATCTGTTGGGAACGACTGGCGGAGCCCTGTGTCAGGGAGAGCTTCTCCTTGATCCCGGGGGAGGCTGGGGATATGGACTCCGAGTGGGTGGGCCATGTTCTCCACCGATGCAGCTGCTCGTAGCTGTGGTCGTAAGGTCTGCGGTGCTTGTCGCGGCGGCAACCCCTGAACCCGGTGGTGGACACCGGAAGTAAGGGATGCCGTCAGGCTGAAGAAGGGGTCCTATCGAGCCTTGTTGGCTTGTGGGACTCCTGAGGCAGCTGATGAATACCGACGGGCCAAGTGTGCTGCGGCTCGTGCTGTCGCAGAGGCAAAAACTCGGGGTTGGGAGGAGTTCGAGGAGGCCATGGAGGAGGACTATTGGACGGCCTCAATGAAATTCTGGCAACCGTCCGACGCCTCAGGAGGGGGAAGCAGTGCTTCACCAACACTGTTTACAGTGCGGGCGGAGGGCTGCTGACCTCGACTGGGGAGGTTGTTGGGCGGTGGAAGGAATACTTTGAGGATCTCCTCAATCCCACTGTCATGTCTTCCAAGGAGGAAGCAAAGACTGGGGACCTGGAGGCGGACTCGTCCATCACCCTGGCTGAAGTCACCGAGGTGGTTGGCAAGCTCCTCGGTGGCAAAGCCCCAGGGGTGGATGAGATCCATCCCAAGAACCTTAAGTGTCTGGATGTTGTGGGGCTGTCTTGGCTGACATGTCTAAACAGCATGGCGTGGCGATCGGGGACAGTACCTCTGGACTGGCAGACTGGGATGGTGGTCCCTCTGTATAAGAAGGGGGACCGGAGGGTGTGTTCCAATTATAGGGGAATCACACTCCTCAGCCTTCCCGGTAAGGTCTATTCCAGGGTGCTGGAGAGGAGAATCCGACCGATAGTCGAAGTTGCCCCATTAATTTTAATGGGATTATGTGCATATTCCCACTCTTTCTGCTTTTTCTTTGGCCTTCTCTGTTTCTTCTACTTTTGTCGTTTGGACTTTGTTCTAAATATAATGTAGTCTATTTTGGAGGATTCTGTGTAGCCTGAAGACTAGAGTTACACTAAGGATTTGGAGAATCACACGTGCGTTAAAGGATGCGTGTTCGTTGTTCGCAGTCATCATCAAATGTTTACTTTATAAGGTTCATGTTGGTCAAGCGGGAGTAGACTGAACACAATAAGCTTAGCCTACAGTGAACAGTAGCTTTATTTGTATTTCTTACTTTGACTCCTCCATCGTGCAGCACCATTCACGCGTCTCACTAAGAATCTCTTTATATATCCATGAATGACATGGAGGAGGCACACGGTGCACGTACCTCTGACACGGCGTGTGCTTCTTGTGCTGCTGCAGGAGCCGGAGCCGCTGGTTCGGGGCGTCGTAGGAGACCGCGACACGGCTGTTCCTCCCGGTGCTGTGGTCGTACTGCACCCAGCGGCCCTCCCACTGTGTCGGGGCAAGGCAGGGTGAGGCTGCGGCAGAGGCCCAGTACTCCGAGGTCAGGACCACGGAGAGGACCAGAAGGAGCAGGGGTCGGGACATAGCGCTAACACGGTCAGCAATTTGCGCTCGTGTGTGGTCCCGTTAGAAGTGCACCTGCTGCGTGGAAATAACGGGATCAGAGAGACTTCCGGTGATGACTTCACGCGTAAAGACCACGGTATCCACGGTAACGTCCACGGTAACGCCAGTGCTCACCATTCAAGTTTTGTTCATTCATTTATTTATTTGTTTTTAATGTGCTCATTTAGGCCCATTTTTTTAGTTCAACCTTTTCAAGAGACATCGGAGTGCTGATTTAAATAGACTGATATCCCGTGCGTCTTTGTTTGTAATAAGGTTAAAACAATTAAGGCCTATTATTTTCCACTGACAAAAAATAACATTATTCATAGATCAAAATGATCATGTCTAAGTTATTTGGAACGCACATATTATGCACATGTTTGCCACGCGGGGGCGGTGTTTTGTTCCACAGTTGTAAATAAGTGGCGCATAGTGATGACGTGTGGCCGGAGACGCGCATTGGAAACGTGTGTTGTGCTCACCATCTAGATCAGGCTGCTGAACGCCTCAAAATCGAGATGGCAGGCGATATAAACAGCGCAGAGTTGAACTTGTCACTGGAGCAGTCAGACGATGAAGCGCCGGAAGAAATGAATTTTGAAACGGCGAGAAATGAGGCTCTGCGTCGCGTAAAGAGCGCGATGGAGACGGCCAAAAGGTGAGACACGGGTCTGAGGTCTGAGCTCACGGAGCATGGCAGCATGTTCATCATCAGGAGTCTGCGGTGGAGGAGTGTGAAATGGTCAGCTCAAGTACACTGATCCGTAGACAGTGGGTGATAGAATAACCATTCAGAGCTTGACCATATCCAAATGCTACTAGTTTTACATTTTGAACATTTGGTCCAATCAGCCCTTTGACCAATTGCATTTTCTCCAGTCCTCATAACTTTAGCTTATTTTGTTATATTGTAATTCATATTTGAATTATCACACTCCTGAGAAGAGGCCTCTCGTAGCGCTGCATTGTCGTTATGTTTCATTCACTCCACACTCGGTGGTGGTACTATTGTAGCCATAGCTGCCCTGGGGCAGACTGACTGAAGCGAAGATGCCAATCTGCACCATAGGCCCCTCCAACCACCACCAGTCATTCACGCACACACCACTTCCCATACTGGGTAAGGTGGGTGAAGTGTTTGGCTTAAGGACAAGTGTTTGGCTTATATATTTTTTTTAGTTAATGTAACCAGCTAATTTGCAATTTGTGGTATTAGCTGCCCATAACTGCCCTGTTGTTGTTCCAGAGAGAAAGAGCAGCTGAAGGAGAAGCGGCGGAGGAGACAGGAGCTGTTCCGGGAGCAAAAGGTGAAACTACTCTGCATTACAGAAAGGATGTGGCAGACCTCTAACCAGAAAAGTTACATAGTACACCTTTAAGCATTAGAACTCTGGGCTCACTGAGAGGCTAATAATGGCTGTGTTACAGAAAAGAAGACTGCTCCCCACACATGTGCTGGACAAAGTGGACTCTGTCACTCCAAAGTAAGTTCTAGTGTCCTAATCAGTGATTGCAGTTTAAAAAAACATGTTGGGTTCAAGTCCATTACCATTCCTTAGGTTTAGGGGGCGGTTAGCTAAACTATAATAATGGACATTGCCACTAAGAAATGATGAGGTTCAGTTTTTGGGCCTCAATGTACAACTACTAATCCCTAGTTGCAGCCCTTGGTGCTTGTTTGCTCCTTCAAAATTTTTAGCAGTCTACAGTGATGTAATACATTTCAAATCACAAAGCATTTAACATTTTTAAAACCAATAATAATAATAATAGTTTGAAAGTGTCATTCCACAAAAAATAGCATTTAAAAAATGCTACGTTGGAATACTGGCTACCACACAACCACAATCTCGTGTCACTAATTAAACTATACCTAACTTGAAGTGATTAAACAGTCCTACAGTCCTGTAATGTCACATGTGAAGTAATAGTTTTTATGTGTCTCCAGGCAACAGGAACATGGTCAGGATGAAGGTACATGGTTATATTTATATCCAGGTCTTAAAGCCTAAAACTGTTCTAAACTTGTTATTGTAACGGGAGCTGTTATTGTGTATTATCACTTTCAGGTCCAGAAAAACAAGAGGAAGACAAGTTATCCTCTTCAAGAAGGTTAGAATTGACATGTGTTGTAATTATCAGAAGACAATAACAAAGTGACTAACGTTAAAGGTACGCTGTGTAACTGCTTGTCTCCATAAAGATGTTTTTGCATTGCTTGGAATATTTGACAATGTGGCATGAAATGTCTATATAATATTTATTTTACTATAGGTGCTCAAAAATATTTTGACCTCTGCAGGCCTGACCTGTAACTTACATGTGTTCAGAGAGATAAGCTAAATGCCATACTGTGGAACATTCCAGGTAAAGCAGTAACATCTCCATGGAGACATCCAGGTGAGCAGCAGGTACCTTTGAAAAGAAAAGTTACACAGTACACCTTTTCTCTCTCACAATTAATTAAGCACAATACCCAAGCATTTGGTGTTTCTTCCTATGCTTGGGCTGTATCCTGTAATAATAATGACCTGTTAAATGTGTGCATCCTCCTCAGCCTGACGGAGACTGTCACAGTGACTATAGCTAAGAGGCAGATGTCCTACCAGCAGCAGGCCGCTCAGGACTTCCTCCACTCGCGGCTCTATGGACCGGAGAGTCGGCGCACCACAAGTGAGAGACTGATAACCACAAAAAAATATTTATATCAAGAAACTATTCACCCTGTTACACTCAATGTGTCCTTCTTTGACCTTGTCACAAAGGTCAAAGAAGGACATTTTCCTTGGATTGGAAGGAAATTACCCACTTCCAAGGCAAGATACCTGGGCTTTGGGAATCAAATCAATTCAAACCCTGGACAAATGCTCTACCAAGTGAGCAGATTGCACTGTAGAGACCAGTATGTTCTGAAATCGGATAGGATTCTTGATGGTGTTTAGCAACTTAATGTTGAAAAAACAATCCCTTCACATGTAGCATGTCTACTAATAGTGGGTCTTTGTTATGTTCTCAGACAACGAGCTGCTGTCACTACAGAACAAAAAGGGTTCCAACAAACAGGCTGCTGCACAGTTCGTCAAGAAGAACTGGGGTAAGTGGCATTTAAGGAAACAAGGGAAAAATCTACTATATCTAGTTATAAAAGTGAGTTTATAACTCGGCTTACAGGCAAAATACATTTAAAGAGCCCTGTAACTTTTGGTGGGAGTGTCAGACACTTGTCTATATAACAATGTTATTGCGTAGCCTAGAATGTTCTTGAGTATTGCATTACATTCTCTGCTGTATAATCAATTCCAGGCAAAACATAAAGGTGCACTATGTAAGTTTTGTAGTGGAGGGGCTGCCACTTGTCTCTTACTTCTACTCTGTTTGGAAATGGTAAAAATCAGGTATAGGGATTATAAATTAGACATGCAAGTATTTTCCTGTGGAGTACTGATAAAAGTATGAGGGAAAATATTTACCGTATTTTTTTTTCCATGGCGCCAAAAACATTTTGCACAGCAACAGTAGACCAATAAAACTGATGAGTAGTTCACAGAGGTCCAATGAAATTGTATGATCAATCTAGTACACTCTCACAACTATTCAAATCAGTCATTTGTACTAACCCTCATCAACATACATGTTTTGCAGCTGCAGGTGTATTTCTCAGTTCCTCTGTCCCCGCCTCTTCGTCCTGGCGCCGCTGTAATGTCTCATAATGTTCTTTTTCCTGCAGTCACTGATCCACAAACTAAAGCAGACTCCATCCGCACGGTTACAGCCCTTTTTGCTCCTTGTTAAAACGTAACAACTGCTGTCGTCCTTATGTTATTTTCCTCCTTCTTTATGTTGTTTCACATGTAAAGTCTCTCGTGGACTTGCATCCAGAGCGTCCACAACACATGTCGGAGGCGTTTGTCCTCAAATACAAAGGTGTCCAATGCAATTGTTTCAGAGTCAAGCTGCAGCATCGAATATTTTGGTAAATTTGGCTGAACGCATTCTGTCCTGTACAGGAGACACAGCACCTCCTTTAGCCAATCAGGACGCAGAACACGCGCCTCTATACACTGTAAAAAAAAAAAAAAAAAAAAAGCATGCAAAACTGTTCTAGTGGTCCCTCGCAAATGAACGTTTTTGAGCTAATTTTTCATATTACTACGTGGGATACCTGCGACTTAAAATTCTGTGTGGCTTGTACAAGTTTTTTTTTTCTAAAATTAAAGCATGCGGCTTTTAATCGGGTGCGCTCTGTAGTCTGGAAAATATGGTAAATCTGAATAATAGATACGTTTGGTGGTATAATTTCTTAGGGCTGCACAATATATATGAAAAGTATCGATATTGCAATACTGGGTGACACAATATTGCAAATGGGGATGCACCAATAGCGATACCAGTATCAGGTGTCTGTTTGATAACAGGTGCCAGTACTTGTACTCGTCAATGGGCTGCCGATACCACTGTAACTGCGTCTTATTGGACGCTCACAGCTCATCTCTCAGCTGAGCAGTGGTGACCCTAAAGAAGTACATCCACTGTTGTCCACATTAAGCTCAGCTGTAATCATATGTGACTGTCACATGAACTTTAAAAATATGTAGGACTCTAAAGGTTTTTATAGTTCACAAAGGATTGTGCAGTGCTTGTGTTTACGATAGTAGCATGCTAACGTTGCTAAGTGGCGCTAGCGATTACTTGTGCATGCATTCTAACTTATTGCAATTGACAAACAAATTTAGCAACTGAATAGAGTGGGTTCAGAGCTTTTAAAAGATATGGCAGCTTTTTATTGGTGAAAGTGTGGCCATGATGAAAGTAAGATAACTCATTGTTATGCTTAAAGTGGCTTGTTAGTAGTTCCATCCATCCATCCATTTTCTTTCGCTTATCCGGGGCCGGGTCGCGGGGGCAGCAGTCTAAGCAGGGACTCCCAGACTTCCCTCACCCCAGACACGTCCTCCAGCTCCTCTTGTGGGACCCCAAGGCGTTCCCAGGCCAGCCGAGAGACATAGTCCCTCCAGCGTGTCCTGGGTCTTCCTCGGGGCCTCCTCCCGGTGGGACATGCCCAGAACACCTCCTAGGGAGGCGTCCAGGAGGCATCCTAAGCAGATGCCCGAGCCACCTCAGCTGGTTCCTCTCGACGTGAAGGAGCAGCGGCTCTACTCCGAGCTCCTCCCGTGTGACTGAGCTCCTCACCCTGTCTCTAAGGGTGCGCCCAGCCACTCTGTGGAGGACTCTCATTTCGGCCGCTTGTATCCGCGATCTTGTGCTTTCGGTCATGACCCAGAGCTCATGACCATAGGTGAGGGTAGGAACGTAGATTGACCGGTAAATCGAGAGCTTTGCCTTTTTGACTCAGCTCCTTCTTTACCACAACGGACCGATACAGCGACCGCATCACTGCAGACGCTGCACCGATCCGCCTGTCAATCTCACGTTCCATCCTTCCCTCACTCGTGAACAAGACCCCGAGATACTTGAACTCCTCCACTTGGGGCAAGGGCTCACCACCCACCCGGAGAGGGCAAACCGCCTTTTTTCCAGTCGAGAAATTCCATGGCTGCGCCTAGAAATTCTGCTCCATAGAATCAGGATAATGAACAGCAGAGATGAATCCCGGTGACCAGACCCCCTCCAGCCCCTGGCTGCGCCAAAAGGCAGCCCTGGCGGAGTCCAAACCGGTGACAAAGGCCAGCCCTGGCGGAGTCCAACATACACCGGGAACACGTCTGACTTACTGCCGGCAATGCGAACACAGCTCCTGCTCTGGTCATACAGGGACCGGACGGCCCTTAGCAAAGGGTCCCGGACCCCATACTCCCAGAGCACCCCCCAAAGGACACCACGAGGGACACGGTCGAATGCCTTCTCCAGATCCACAAAACACATGTGGACCGGTTGGGCAAACTCCCATGAACCCTCGAGCACCCGATGGAGAGTGTAGAGCTGGTCCAGTGTTCCACGACCGCGACGAAAACCACACTGCTCCTCCTGGATCCGAGTTTCGACTATCAGCCGGACTCTCCTCTCCAGTACCCTGGAATAGACCTTACCGGGAAGGCTGAGGAGTGTGATTCCCCTGTAATTGGAACACACCCTCCGGTCCCCCTTTTTATACAGAGGGACCACCACCCCGGTCTGCCTGTCCAGAGGTACTGTCCCCGACCGCCACGCGATGTTGTAGAGACGTGTCAGCCAAGACAGCCCCACAACATCCAGAGACTTAAGGTACTTGGGACGGATCTCATCAACGCCCGGAGCCTTGCCACCGAGGAGCTTGCCAACCACCTCAGTGACTTCGGCCAGGGTGATAGACGAGTCCGCCTCCGGGTCCCCAGCCTCGGCTTCCTCCTCGGAAGACGTGGCAGTGGGATTGAGGAGATCCTCAAAGTATTCCTTCCACCGTCCGACAACATCCCCAGTTGAGGTCAGCAGCCCTCCACCCGCACTGTAAACAGTGTTGGTGAAGCACTGCTTCCCCCTCCTGAGGCGCCGAACGGTTTGCCAGAATTTCTTTGAGGCCATCCGATAGTCCTCCTCCATGGCCTCCCCGAACTCCTCCCAACCCCGAGTTTTTGCCTCCACGACAGCACGAGCCGCGGCACGCTTGGCCCGCCGGTACCCGTCAGCTGCCTTGTTAGTAGTTAGTGCTAATAAATTATATTGGTCACATCACTGTAGTTTGGTATAATTCCAACACCGTTGTTAGCGCTCCTTGGCCCACAGTCCATCTACATCTCAAAGCCACTGACCACTCCTTTGATGATAGTGAGGTACAGGTCTTCGCCAGAGAAAAGAAGTTTGAGAGCGGAGTTAAATAAGCAATTTTTGTTTGGAAAGACATCTTCCAAAGTCCATCTTTGAACAGAAAGGGGATAGATGATGTCTGAGGCCCCCATATCCTGAACTAAATCCTCAAACCTTAAGCAAAACAAAGAAAACAATGATGCTAATAGGAGTGAAATCACTCATTAGGGGCTTGAATGACTATGCTAAGTAGGACTCAGGCACAGTGCACACTTAATGTAACAAAAACAATAGATCTAGCCAATAAACAGAAAGTGTAAACACCAGATGTGTTACTTTCAGTGTAGCTCCTCTCTTCAGATAAATATAAGGCTGTGTCCAGCAGTAATCTGACCAGAACTGAAGAAGCGGCTTGGATGAGCAGCCAAATGTCTTCACTCCTACAACATTTTGTCCATTTGACAGATTTTATTTTTTTTATTTTTATTTTGTACTTTTTAGTTTTATTAGACTGATCGACTCAAAATGTATCTTAAAATATTGAAATTGCATATAAATACAAATAGGGCTGTACGATATTGGGAAAGTGTTTATTTATTTGATTACTTTTTGGATTTAAAGCTTAATACATTTTCTAAGGGATTAAATGTTGCAAGCGTTCAGAAAAACTGTAGTGTAGTCGCAAACATGTTGCACACACATCTGCTCTTAGACCTGTTACTATATTGACTTATCTTTCTATATGAAAGCTAGAACAATATGTGGACAATTTCTTTGCAATAGTGAGGAGAATATTGCTATTTTTATGTAAGAAGGTCAGATTTGAGCTGTAGAGGGGAGAATAAATCACTTCTGTGGCTAAATATTAGTCATAGAAGTGATTCATTGGCTATTTATTTGTTGCAACCATAGACTGTATAAAGAAGTGAACTGAGTGTGACGTCACCCATAGTGTCCGGCTCCAGTTAAATGAAGCTCAGCAAGGCTAGCAGTTACAGGGCAAATTTGGAGCCATTTGAAGCTGTAAAAGGTAACGCCCCTTCTTGCCCACATCACTGGTTTAGCAGGTGGCGGACATTTAGCAACACTGTGAATCAAACCTGTTGCTAATGCTAATGGGAGCAAGGCTAATTATAGTTCATATCTTAATTTACAGGCAAAATATCAAAATAAAAAGACCGGGATCACATAGAATGGGTCAAAACAAACATTTTAAGACCAAAATGATGAGCCTGACAGCAGAATTGTGGAGAGAGGATTGACAGTTTTCTAATGTAAAGTGAATAGGCGCCAGAGTCCATGGAGTTGGAAGCGCCCCCATGATCACTTCCTATTTGGAATGTGGCGGCTAGCAGGTTAGCTACATCCATTTATATATAGTCTATGGTTGCAACTCAGGCTTTTTAATGATACTCTCCTTTTAAAAAGAACTGAGATTATCCTGCTTTGATGCAGTGGCATGAAGTGTTTTCAGTCTGCTGCTCTTGTGTTTGCAGCGTCTAAAGAAAAGGCTAAAGCAGAGAAACTCAAGCAGCGCTGGCTCCACAAGCAGAAGATCGTGTGAAGGGTCACTCTTGCTGGATGTCGAGATGGGCCTCGAGATGGCAAAAGCTCTGTCCTGTGCTCCTCAATGAACTGAGATAGTTTGACACATTATGCAACATTGACTTTCAAAAAATGTTATAAGATTGTTCCCACATCAAAATCTTACCTGGAGTTGTATTTTGCTTCATTTATGCTTCATACATTAAAGGGTATTTTACTTTTTATGGGATATTCACTGCTAACACATAACATATTTAGATCACCATGTTGCCTTTGTTGTTTTGACTATGCTATATTTGCCCAAAACAATGTATTAACATGTATTATAAGTTTCACTTTGAGTTTTTGCCTTTCCTCTCCCCATTAAGCCAGTCCCCCTTCAGAGCGCTATCACAACACAATCAACATCTAAATAATGAAACTACTGCACATCACATCAGGTTTGTCAAGTTGTTGTGTACAGTTTTGTATGTTTATGGAGGATTGTCATGTGGGAGCATGGGTGATGTAGGCTTTTAGGTTGAGCTTTGCACAGAATCTTACAGCTAACTGTAAGGAATGCTTTTGATTAGGTAAGAACATTATAACATGGTAGAAAGTAAAAAAAAAAAAAAATCTATTCTGCATAATGTCCCCTTTTAATCCTTTTTTTATAATGTTGTCTTGCGCTGAACCACAGATAACTTGTGAGAAATCCTGTGCATTTTAGGTCCATAAACCATCACCAGACTCATTCTGAGCATTTCTGTTGTCAGGTTCATTACAATTGCGTGCTTACATTAGCATACTGTCAAATAGCATTGGGCGTTTTTCACGGTTCATTCCTATTGCTGTCAGTATTTGCTGTGCTAATACCAAATCTCAGTGTAGGGAGCTCATCTGACGTTTTCAATACAAAACCATTATTTTAAGTTCTAAAGCATGAAACACCTGTAAGTGCTACAGATTATTTTGTTATATTTTGACATCTTGGCAATTTATTACTGGGAACACGTTTACACAACCCATTTAAACAAGTATATGAACCCAGTGCAGTTCAGCTACAGAAAAAATATTGCATATCAAAGTATCAGCCAACACAAAGTAGATGTACAAGTGCCGATGTTTCTGAATGAAATGATGTTGTACTTGATTATTTAAAATGGCATTTCAAAATATATTCATTTAGCATTGCATATGATTTGAATTCTGATTGCAGTATTTCAGGAAATCATTTTAACAAAGTTGTTATTTTGCCAGGCAGCCCTACATAGAATTGTCTCTGTAACCTGACCTGTGGTAAAGGTGTAAAGCTGCGAAGATGCAAAACCAATTTGCTTTTAATACTAAGGGAAAAATTAATGATAATATAGAAATATTCTTTATAAGAACTGCATGTAGCCTGTCCTTAGTTTAAAAAAGGAATTACAATCTTATCCTGGATTGCCAGAGCCTTAACCTGCAGATAGAGGACACATAAAAGTTTGTCTCATTCTCAGTATATGGACTGGCCGTGCCTCATGTGAAAGCTCAGAACCTCCTGAATTCGCTCAGAGGGGTTTAGGTAGTGAACATTCAGACATCAGACATCAGAGTTCAGTGCTGGATTTCGGCACTTAAACTGGCAACCCAAATGAGGCTCATTCTGCTTTCTGATTGGATAATTGTCTTGACCACCCAAAACACCAAATTATAACAAGGTTTTTGTAATAAAATAAATTTAAAAGAATAAATCAGCTTTTACTGATAACAATTCTAATGCGATTTGTGCATAATTACCTTGTATCTGTAATAAACTTGACCTAAATCCTACATACCAATGTTTAAAATGACACTTGATTGTTTTAAATAACAATGTGAACTTACATTCTGATACAAGATTCTGCAGCCATTCAGAAAAAGATAGATTTTGTGATTTTATTCAGTATAGCTGTTCAAATTAGTGTCTAGTTTTAATTCTAGTTTTAGTATCTGGGTTTCAATAATTTTGAAACCTCCTTAGAGGTTCTTGTTTGTTAGTGAATTTCAACATTTTGAAACTGATTTTCTATTAGAAGGCCCTTGAAATGCTGATGTACATAGGCAGTTAACAGCACGACGCCACTCCGACTCATGGAATTGGGACCTTTATTATTAGAATAAGTTGTGATGGATTTTGCTCTTGCTGGCGTTCAACAAATATATTGTAAATGCAAGTAACAATAATTAACATAATGATCATTAGAATAAGATATTTGTTTGCACCATTCTGTTAATCCGGGAAAAAAAAGCCACGTGACACTCCCCACAACCATCAAAACCAAAAAGGAAAGAATTGTCAAACCAATTCAACGCAACAGTAAAAACAGAGTCTGTCCCAGTCCACACACACTGCGGCACACGTGAAAGGGGGGTGGGGGAGGGGGCCCATGCTCTTCTGTTAACACACTATTCAATATATCCCCCTGTTAAACAACTTGTACCGAGTTAGCTTAGCGCCCCTCTACTTTAAAGGGACTATATTACATGATTTTCTGATCTATGTTGTCTTTTCCTTATCAAAAACAGACCTGGAGTTATGTTTTGTTTCATTCACACGTTTAGCACACAAACCCTGCATATTTAGGCCGATTTATTTTCTCAAATGGTAAACACTCTTCTACTTTGGAGTTTTTCCTGTATTACCTCATGAATTCACAAACTCCATACACCTTCACCAAAATCATTTGGATGAATTTTTACCCCTGGAATTATCAATCTACTGAACTAAAGGTAAAATGTAGCTGTTAACTTGAAAACTACCACTACATGACACCACAAGGTGGAATAGAGCATTTTGAGCTTTGAGTAACCCTTTATTAGACTTACATTTTCAAACATGTGAATGAAACAAAACAACTCCAGGTATATTTTTGAGACGACAGCATTATAACATGACTTAAAGCTCACAGTCAAAAGTCAATTTTGTGTAATATAGTACCTTTAACCCAAAGCTGCTCTTATTTTTGGTTGATAACTTCCAATGGAATCTTTTAGCATGTAGCGGCGTATAGAATGTCTCGGACTCTCAGAAATTCCCTATCTGCTTGAGACACATACACGTGACACCGATACAAACATGCACTAAAATTATATCTGAATCTCTATGTTGTTGCATAGGAATAATTTTCTGTTCAGCCTTCTTTTTGTGAAAAGGAGATTTGACTCAGGAGATGTTTTCCTAGCTAGCACATTGATAACAAGGCTACATTTTGCATAAAAGTGTAAAATATATAGTTAAAAAAAACAAACTTCTATTTTATTGACACTTACTGTGTCTGGTAACAAAGAGATTCTGTCAACTTAGCTTGGGGTTCAACACTTGTGCACAAGCTTTCAGCAAAACTCAACAATGGACTTCCCAGATTCCGAGACACCCTGAACGCAGCATTACTCCTTTTACTGGATCACATTTATTACATCATTTGTAATGGGAATATAATCTTTTGTAGAATTGTACATACATTAAATTCAAACAAAAGCCACTAACCACTACGAATTGGGTTTGAGGGGAGTATTTCTCATCACATACAGTGTCCTCTAGTCTCTTCCCTCTGAACAGAGAGTGGGCGGGGCCTGTGCCTGGAGTCCATTTTGGCTCTTGGTTCACGCTACAAGGCCAGTTTCCCATCGGTCAAAGAAAAGGAACAGAGCAGAGCAATGAAGGACCGTGCCCGCCCAATTCCTCAGCCCCCAGAGGTGGCCGGGGGCGCTATGGAGCCGGAGGTGAACAGCCAGCTCTGACAGAAACCAGGGAAGAGTCAGAGGTCCAAGTCCTGCCTGTGGACCACGACTGGGGAGAGATGATCGCTGCTTATAAGGGATTCCACTTCACATTTTTAACTAGGAAATATAGCCATTTAATATCTATAGGCTACATTGATATTATAGAATTGTATTTCACATGTGGCCAGTATTACTCTGTGACTTTGAAATTATTTAAAAATGATAAAGTGATCTGACAACCACTAATGTATGCATTTTGTAATTTGATTGGTCAGCCCTGCTGTATTCTCATATATCACCACTAAATGCCATCTATGTTACTGCTGTTTGACAGTGTGCCAGTTTTGGCCTGACAGAAGAAGACCAGAGACCAAAAGCCAGGTGAGAAAAGGGGGGAAGGGCCAGGTAAAGGGGCGGACAGATTTCACATCTGCCATCAATTCTGAATTATTGGCCCATTGAAATATCACATCACATGAACCTAAACATCACCTTTCATGGTTCATTATGAGAATTCTAGTATTGTAAAAACAGTTAATTTTCAATCCTCGAGATGCAGCTGTTAGCATGTCTCCCACTGGGCCCACTGGCAGAGGGGCTGACGGCAGAGGGTCCGGGCGGGCAGAGGGGCTGGGCGGGCGCTCAGTGGGGCAGGTTGTGTGGGGCGGGAGTAAAGGGCTAGTGCAGGTAATGGTCCACTGAGGCGAAGGCGCAGGAACCTGTCCCTGTTCGGGCCATCACAGACAGACACTGGGCGGCCTGTCCCATGGCTAGAGCCAGGGGAGGCTGCTTCGGGAGGTTGTGAGTCTCTGCACACAAAAACAAAAACACTGAGAAAATCATCATAGGTTGTTGGAAATAATTAAGAAGACTTTACATTATATTTTTAAACCAGGATTTAGGTTGTTCCTACACCATTTCTCCACATTTCTGTGAAAGGCTTTCCTTAAAGTTGCACTTCTTACAGTTGTTTTGTCAAGTAATTGGGTAAGAAAAGTCACACAATCTTTTCATTGTTGTCATAGCTTTAATAGGTTATGTCATGTAAGTTAGGTTTAAGTTAATAGGCCTATATGACTACCACATAAGCAACACAGGCCAGCTGCAGTGGGCTGGTGCCCATCTGCATTTCAGAGTGCCCTCCATAAAGCCCTGTGGAAAAGGTGAAGTGCTCTGTCCAAAGTCAGAGCAAAAAAATCTCTTAATATCCAAAGAACAGACATATCTGTAAGGTCCTGTGCCCCAGGTTGGGGCACAGGGTTTTACACAGGGGACACTGAACTGATGGGCACCAGTCCACCAAAAGGTTTAGTCATAATTTGTACCGATCACTCTAGTGGGGCAGTCCGATGTGTTGAGCACAGCTGCCATTCATTTCTAAAGTATTGTTAAATGCTTAGATATGTTTTATTTTCATCTTTGCGCAGCATCACAATATTGTCCTTATTTTTGTAAAAAAAGCGTTAAATAAATATTGCACTTACAAACAAAGTAATCCAGATTTTGCCAAATGAAGCAGGCTTATGCAGTAGACCACTTTTAAAACATCAATGAGGGGGGAGCGTTACCTAATATTGCACTGTTGAGTGTGGAGCAGACGGGCTCTCTCTGAATGGCGTCAAGCTGGTATCCCACAGGGCTGCTCCATGGGTCCGAGTAGGCTAGCAGGCTGAAGGCGTCCTGCACACAAACATCACATGATATAACCACCCTTTCACCACTTGATGTAACACATGTTATATCATGCCTACACTTGTCCTCTACACATGTAACGTCATGCCCACACTTGTCCTCTACACATGTAACGTCATGCCTACACTTGTCCTCTACACATGTAACGTCATGCCCACACTTGTCCTCTACACATGTAACGTCATGCCCATACTTGTCCTCTACACATGTAACGTCATGCCCATACTTGTCCTCTACACATGTAACGTCATGCCCACACTTGTCCTCTACACATGTAACGTCATGCCCACACTTGTCCTCTACACATTTAACATTATCTGAAAACACTCCGTTTAATCAAGACCCAAGTTCCAGGTAACTGAGCTACAAGGCTACAGTTGTTACAGTTTGTCTTTTCTGATAAACAGATTCTCCTTAATCACTAGACCCTGGCGTGCTCCTCAGGCTGGAGTTGTACCTTGAGCATCTTCTTGTTGGTGGAGTTCTTGCCGCACTGACGTCGCAGATGTTCACTCATGCTCTGCAGCTCTCGTCCGAAGTGGATCATGCGCTCAATGGCGGCCTGGCTGCCTCCACACAGCTGCCTCTTGGACTGCACCGACTCCACCTCTGAGTAAACAGTACACCTCAGCACAATACAGGGCCAGGCAGAGCCTGCCTGGGACGCACAATGTGTAACACAATGTGTCCACACAGTGTGTCCACACAAAGGCACAAGAACCCACACAGATCTGATCAATCTCCACTCTCTATTAGATCTGCGGCATAACACATCTTAACACAACATTGGATTCACAAGCACAAGACACTATTTTTTAGTAGTAAGTATCATCTTTTGTTTTATTTTACAATTTGATGATATCATGCAAAGGTAGTGGAGAGAGCACTAACCCATGTCTGCGTCACAGTCCTCTGGCTCCACAGCGTGTTTGGAGCTGCCATTCAGGAAGCCATTAGTTGGTTCGGACACTCCGTTGGTGACGTGGTCCACCTCCATGTCCACATCATTACTGAGACACAGCACATACAAGCATGAGAAGAACATGAGAAGAGCTGGGAATACAGGAGCAAGTCCTGCTCTAGCTTAGGGCTGCAAGATTAATCACAATCAAAACTGCAATTTGAATGGACACAATTAGTAAACCGCAAAGGCTGAAGTATCATAATTTCCTCCATAAACAACACAATATTCTGACCTATTAACTAGTGTTAGCATTTTTATACAGATTTGTATAAAAATTCAAGAATCACATTTCAGAACATTAGTTTGTCAATAAGGAAGTGTTCGGGGTGAGGGTAGTCTGGGAGTCCCGGCTTTGACTGCTGTTCCTAGATAAGCAGAAGAAAATGGATGGAGTTTGTCAATTCTTCAGAACGCTTTTAAAACATGAACTTTGAACAGAATCCCATTATTAAAACATACATCACAAATCTAACTGTAATTGCAATGCTAGCCAGAAAATAGCTATTGAATATTTTTCCCAAATTGTTCAGCCGTACTGTAGCTCCAGGACTAAATTTTTTATAGAGCAGTACCCGGTATTTATTTGAATAGACAAGACTGTTTTAGTGTCAAATCAATCAACCAACCACATTTCTGACACCAGAGCCTGGAAATCAAGAGTGTACAGATATTCATTGTCACAAATATAGATAGTAATCATTACTAAAATGTCATAACTAGTATCTGAAATACAGTAATTCTGTGTATGGCAGTGGTCCCCAACCACCGGGCCGGGGACCGGCACTGGTCCGTTACGCATTTGCTACCGGGCCACACAAAAACAGTAAATAATTTATCAGTGACCGCATCTTCTCCGATGTAACTTTCGCCCGTCCCTCATGACACATAACAAGCTTGTCAAATCCATTTGATATAACGGTGAGTTTATTATATCTGTGCTAGATCTGCTCTTGTCCTCCGCGATGACGAATCACGTAGAACACATCAGACACGCCCAAAACTAGACCCACAAGCTCGAGCCAAAACAAAAGTCTTTGGAGAGCTTTTTTGCAAAGGGGAAAAGGCAAAACTGAGGAGCCAAAACAGGAGCCTTTTATCTCCAAGAAAAAGAAAGATCAATTTAACAAACAACACCAGGGGTCCTACTTAAAAAATGAGTTTGTCACTACATGAGACTCACGTGCTGAGTCCGCTCTGCGTAATGTGCGGAGAAAAGCGAACGAGGCAATGAAACTTTCAAAACTGTTTTGGCACATGGAGACTAAGCACTCTGGATTAAAAGATAAGCCTTTAGAGTTTTTTAAAAGAAACAAAAGTGAACAAGAAGGGAAGACGAAACAAGCGAAGGGCTCCCACTGATTCAGCGGTATAGTGAGTTGTATGTTTATGTGCTTAACTTACTTATTTATTTTTTTTGTCAAGCTTTGACCGGTCCACGGTGATAAAAAGGTTGGGGACCACTGCTCTATGTTTTTGAACTTTTCAAAACGCGTGGGGCCAGATGGAAATCAGTTTTTAATTGCATGGCATTGTATAAAGAGGGCTCACCTGGAGAAGGGCTGAGAGCGGCTGCCGTTCAGGCTGACATCCAGAGCAGGGGCAGGGGCCGTGCCAGGGCCTGGGCCTGGGCAGGGCTTGTGACCGTGAGGAGAGCTGTGAGCCTTCGATGTAACCCCATTACAGCAGTTACTGTCAAACCCTACAACACAGCAGCCAGTTATAAGCAGGTATATGGAAACTATAAAAAGCTGCATATAATAAAGACCTCTATAGCAAAACTATGTTTAATGTCTGGATATTACCCTTTTAGATTTTCCTTTTAAGGTGTTCCTAGATTTGGGGCCGTCAGGCAAAATACAGTAGAGTTCATTGTCCCAGTAGGGAAAACGGGTATTACCAGCGGGGTAGGCCTGGGTAGTACTTGTGTAGTACCCGTGATGTAGGGCTGGGAGCTTTAATGGGCGGGTGTAGTACCTGTGAGGTAGGCCTGGGAGGTTTAGGGTAGGGTGTAGTACCTGTGAGGTAGGCCTGGGATGTTTAGGGAAGAGTGCAGTACCTGTGAGGTAGGCCTGGGATGTTTAGGGAAGAGTGCAGTACCTGTGAGGTAGGGTTGGGAGCCACTGAAGTTCCGGGGTGAGCCTGGGTAACTGTCCTGAGACTTGGGGCTGCGACCTCCCAGACAGCGCACCTCACTGTCTGTGCCATTCACCATCTCAATGAACTGCCGCACTCTGTACACAGGACGAGAGGAGTTTCTGATACTTGTAATGATGAAAATTTTAGAATGAAATGTGAGCAAAATCAGAAGGCAAGATTTAGTTTTTGTTTAGAAAATGGATGATAAATGTGCAAATTCAGAATATGCAACTAATTTCAAACAAAAACAAAAAATCTTCCTCTATAGATGTTGAAATTTTTGCTAAATTGACCAACTCATAAAAAGGACACGCAATAAGCAAAAATGTACTTTTTTGAGCTTTTAACTATGTTTTAACATTGTTGGTATGTGGCAATATTGAAATTTGGTGTCACAATGATCTTAGCCAAATACTTGCGATTAACAGTTATATCACACTAATTAATCATGTTGCTGACAATTTAAAAATGGCCATCATCTTTGTTGGCGATTATCATGATCATATAAAATGTCCCATGAACAATTATTGTCAACCCTTTTAATCACGATAAACAATGTTATCGCTTATTGTCCCATCCCTACTACATTGTTCCCTGAAACGCATACATGTTGCTATATTTAGCTTCATTAATCCTGTTTACGAGGTCCTCTCCTTCTCAGACTGTGACATCAAACATAGAATTCTGACCACCTTTGGTCAGAATGTAACATCAATCCAAGGTGGAACCTGTGGAATAGTCTCTCAGTAACCCTGAGAGAATGCCCCACGTACTGTTCTTTTAAAGCTCAAATAAAAATCTGGTTATGATCAAACCAAACATGACTTATCTATAGTGGCAATGCGATTTTAACTTTTCTATAGAGACATATTTGTATGTGTGGGCAAAATATGAAGAGGGTGGGTATAAAATGTAAGTGATTTGAATGGGTGGCCAAATTGACTGAAATAATGGGGACCGTGCAAATGAATAGAATGTGCAATATTTTGTATGGTGCAATAATGCAAACTGTGCAGTGTGTGTAATGTGCAATGAGTGGCATGTGCAATTATGGTAACTGTGCAATGAGTGTAGTGTTTAATTTTTATCTTGGCCCTTCTGTGACCCCAGCCCTTGGGACAACAGATGAAAATTAGCCTTTGGCTTTAATCCGGTCTGTTTACATTCACTGTAGGAACACTGGACCAGCTCTATACTCTCCATCGGGTGCTCGAGGGTTCATGGGAATTTGCCCAACCGGTCCACATGTGTTTTGTGGATCTGGAGAAGGCATTCGACCGTGTCCCCCGTGGTGTCCTTTGGGGGGTGCTCTGGGAGTATGGGGTCCGGGGCCCTTTGCTAAGGGCTGTCCGGTCCCTGTATGACCGGAGCAGGAGCTGTGTTCGCATTGCCGGCAGTAAGTCAGACTTGTTCCCGGTGCATGTTGGACTCCGCCAGGGCTGCCCTTTGTCACCGGTTCTGTTCATTATATTTATGGACAGAATTTCTAGGCGCAGCCAGGGGCTGGACGGGGTCTGGTTCGGGAACCACAGGATCTCATCTCTGCTGTTTGCAGATGATGTTGTCCTGATGGCTTCTTCGAGCCAGGACCTGCAGCAGGCACTGGGGCGGTTTGCAGCCGAGTGTGAAGCGGCTGGGATGAGAATCAGCTCTTCCATGGTTCTCGACCGGAAAAAGGTGGTTTGCCCTCTCCGGGTGGGTGGTGAGCCTTTGCCTCAAGTGGAGGAGTTCAAGTATCTCGGGGTCTTGTTCACGAGTGAGGGAAGGATGGAGCGCGAGATTGACAGGCGGATCGGTGCAGCGTCTGCAGTGATGCGGTCGCTGTATCGGTCCGTTGTGGTAAAGAAGGAGCTGAGTCGAAAAGCAAAGCTCTCGATTTACCGGTCAATCTACGTTCCTACCCTCACCTATGGTCATGAGCTCTGGGTCATGACCGAAAGGACAAGATCGCGGATACAAGCGGCCGAAATGAGTTTCCTCCGCAGAGTGGCTGGGCGCACCCTTAGAGAGAGGGTGAGGAGCTCAGTCACACGGGAGGAGCTCGGAGTAGACCCGCTGCTCCTTCACGTCAAGAGGAACCAGTTGAGGTGGCTCGGGCATCTGCTTAGGATGCCTCCTGGACGCCTCCCTAGGGAGGTGTTCTGGGCATGTCCCACCGGGAGGAGGCCCCGAGGAAGACCCAGGACACGCTGGAGGGACTATGTCTCTCGGCTGGCTTGGGAACGCCTTGGGGTCCCACCGGAGGAGCTGGAGGACGTGTCTGGGGTGAGGGAAGTCTGGGAGTCCCTGCTTAGACTGCTGCCCCCGCGACCCGGCCCCGGATAAGCGGAAGAAAATGGATGGATGGATGTTTACATTCATGTTGCATTATGTCTGTTCATTAGCACGCACTGTCCCAATCATATAAATACATTTCTGTCCATAATTACTCAATCTAATTTGGTATAGATCAGCCCATCATAACTGTAAGCAGAAGGCAAATCAATACATTCACTAAATATACAGTTCTAAAACATGAGATGCAGAGACAAAAGGTACTTGGGAGCATGTTTAAAGGCTGTTAAACTTAACAAAAACAAAATGACAAAAACACAAAGTTCCATGTCCTGTAGGTTGCAGTGTGCGGACTCACTTGAGCATGAAGAGCAGGTCGGGGTTCCTCTCCAGAAGGCTGGGGTACAGCTGCTGCGTGGTCTCTATGGCCTCCCCCATTCGCCCTGACAACACCAGCTTCTGGATTTCTGTCAACCACAGCAGCAGCTTTAACTCAGTACTCTAACACTCCTGAGATAAATACACTATGTCAGTAACATTTGAGTCCAGATTCACATAAGGAAGCATGATGATGATGCCGTTATGAGAAGTTCCTAACCTCAGAAACATAATGTCTCCTTTTCTTAGGTTCATTCCAATTAATCATTGAAATGGAGTGTCTACAGTTACAATACTACAAATAAATTGGGTGGGCCAAGCTTTTATTTTTATACTTTTATTAAGTGTGTACTATTTATGCAGCTAACTGAGGTTAAGTAAAGTGAGGCAGTAGAGTTGTTCATTCATTACATACACAACATCATCCTTGTGCAGAGAATTGCGCTGTATTGCGGGATGCCTCATATCATTGCTCCCCTGGTTATGGTTCCGGGTTCCTTTTTTTTTTTTAAATTATTATTAATCTTTTATTTATTCAGGTTAGTTTCTTGAGACTTGATGTCTCCATTTCAAAAGGGACCTTTGACCATAAACCTATTTACACTTACACAACATGCTGATGGAGCTATGAAAGGAAGCATGCAGACTCCTTTCCAAACTCCTTCAAAACTCAGCAGACTATTGGGACTGTACTCATCATAGCCGACGGTGACGCACATCCGGTTTTGGCTTAAGGAACTATAAGGTCCCGTTTCCAATAAGAAAATTCAGCCAAATCGTCATGCATTTCCTTTAAGAGCCAACTAAATATTTGCCTTGCATGAGATTTATAGCCGCTGAAGTTATCCAATACATCAAACTATGGCCTCTACCTCTTCCCACTTGTATGCATGCTGACTACTCAGGTAAAAAAAACGCATACCTGTAATGGCATTTGAGTATTGTGAATGTTTCTGCATTAAATGGGCTCAAAAAGACACATACACAAAAGTCATAAAGGATTGGCTCAATCAATGACTTCTTAAAATCATTGATCATTAATGTGTTGATTTGACACAAATACAAATCTCTCAGACCAGACAAGACAGTGCTTAAAAGACCAACTGTAGGGTTATGTTTCAGATAGACTTTGATGTCCCCATAGGAACTCCACATCGGACATCTGGAACACCCTGTCGTGAGCTGAGTGACAGCACAGTGCGGTGCCCAGGGACCCGTCAGGTTGAGCTATGGCCACTGTCAGGAGTACCTTGCTGGAGGATTTAGCATAATGTGCAGTAGAAGAAAATTGCAAGCAGAACAAGCAAATACCAGCAAGACTACAGCACCAGCCTATTACTAATTAGTGAGTTAGGTGAAAATTATGTCAATATTGAGGTATGATTATTCAGAAATGTAGAAAAACAAAAAGGTACCACTGAGGGCTTACTCTGTCTATTTTTGATGGAGGCCAGCTCTTCGTGCACAGCCTGGTCGGTGGATTTGGCGAAGGCTTCGGCAGTCGCACAGTAGCTGTGGTGCACCAAGTATGATGCCACCATCCTGTGGAGAGAGGGAATTACACTCATGGCCAAAATAATTGTGGTTAAAAATTGTTGATAAAAATGTTATGGATATTAAAAAGGTACTGTATGTAGCCTGCGCATTTACAGTTTTTAAAATCTACTACAATCAGAGCTGAACTTGTGTCCTATATGCAAGTTAAGACACTGACAACCCAAGTTTCTGATTCGCATAGGCAAGCGATTCCTCATGTGAAAGCTCACAACCTCCAGAATTCACTCACTGAGCTGCAGAGGCTGCACTAACACTGACTCATGATTGACTGCAGGTGCTGGATTTTAGGTAATGTGGAGTCAGATCGGAGAGCGACCCTTTAGGCTTAAACCAACGGGATTACAGCATTGAAACTGAGACACATGAGTCTCTCATTTGGGTTACCATTCTGTTTTCTGATTGGATAATAGTCTTGAGAACCAAAACACAATTATAAGTAACATTTATTACATTTTAAAGCTTGCATACGGTTCCTTTAATATACTACTAATACTTGTATATTATACTAATATTAACATTCTTAATAAGTTTCAAATTTAAAGCTACCATTTGTAATAAGAATGCAACAGGGGTGGGTTGGCCATTCTCACATTCCACCACTAAATGCCATTTATGTTACATATGTCAGGCCAAAGCTGGCATATTATCAGGCAGAAGAAGAGCAGAGAGCACAGGTGAGCCTGAACAAAGGCCCAAACTGAAATGGGGCAAAAATTGTTCTTCCTTTTCCTTCCTTCTGCTTTGCCTTGACCTCAGAAAGCTACGTCATGGGGTCAACAATAAGGAGCAGATGGGGCTCTTGCTGCTTTTGGTGAATCCAGTAGGAACAGTGGAACAACAGCTGCTCAGTAAAAATTACAACTCCCAGAAGTCAGACTACAACAAGCGAACCATTCTCTACTACTGTGCCAAGTCTTATGAAAATTATTTAAACCTTCCAATCTTCATAGTCAGTGTTTTCCTCACAGTGGTCCCCTACAAAAATAAAGTGCCTGCTGTTAAATAAAGAACTGTGCTAAATCTGCACATGTATGATCTATGAAACCTTTACATAGGAACCACCTCTAACGCCATACAAGCACAAGCACGCAGCAGGTTAGAATACATATTCTCCAGAATCACCATCAGCAGCGCACATCTTCTGTGTGTAATATAGTTGTTCTCTCTGTGAGAGAAGTTTATTTGTATAGCAAAATTCACACACAAAGTAATTCTAAGTGCTTTACAGAAAAAGAAAACATTAAAATCACAATACAACAAATCAAAACATAAATAAGTTCTGTCTTTTGGTACGACAGCAGCTCACCACATCAGCAGAAAACTTGAGTTTAAGATTTTTCATAAATAATCTGCTGCAGTCTATAACTTAACTAAATAAGTATTTGGAAACTTTCAGTTTGTTCTGCACAGCGAACTGTGGGATGCCTCACAGCTCCTTACTGCTAGTTAGGAACCTCTCATGGTTTCTATGCTTGCCATGAATGGAAGCATAATGTCTCCTTTCCTTACTCCTTCCTAACTTCACAGTTCAGACGGTCGCTCTACCCATCTAGTGGTAAAAAAAATAAAAAATAAATAAATTAAAATTACAAATCTAATCAACGTACAGATGGTAGCTTTAAACATCTATAAAAAGAATTGTACTTTGCTATAAGTCAAAACAGCAAGAGTTTAGAGGGGGGATAACATGAATAACTAACTGTTTTCTGGTATAATAGCGATTCAATCTGTCGGCAATTATCACAGTTTTACAAATTATACCACAAACCTTTATTATCTACCGTTTATAAACAATATGTTTTTATTATGTACCCTTTGTATCGCCATAAGTGGCGATACTATATAACTATAATATTATAGTTTCATGTCCCCATCCCTACTGCAGAGGCACTCACTTCTGGATCATGGACTGCCACTCCCCCTCCCGTTCTCCGATGGGGAAGCGTTCGATCTGGGCCTGGATTTTGGTCCTCCACTCCCTCATGTAGTCCTCAATGTCAAACACAAACGGGTGCTGGCCGAAATTTGCATCCACCACCTCGCCCGGGGTCTGGAGGCCCACTGTGGGGTACAGATTTGGCTGCACAACAAGAACAAAGACAAATGCTCAGGAAGTTCATCACAACATCTAGGAATATGAATATGAAACCAATGGGATGAGACGCAGTTTGTAGTCCAGACCTCTGCAAAACATAGTTTTAAAAAGGTACTGTACCTGATCTTTGCCGTCTTAAAAACATGAAAAGCCAAACAAGTTCATTTTAAATGGTTTACAGTCATTTGGCACTTACATTATGCATTCCAGGTAACCCAATTATTCTTGACTGGCAAATCCAGAATAATATATCTCCGTATGTTGTTTGTTTATATGTTTATATATATATATATATATATATATATATATATATATATATATATATATATATATATATATATATATATATATATAACTATTGATAACAGTTCATTTTCTCACATCCTCCATTGTGTCTCAAGCCCGGGCATACGTGATCATGCAATTTTGATTTGTTTTTTTTCAGTGAGGCATGTGAAATGAAGGGTTAACAGTTTAGTGCTTCTCTGACTGATTCTGCAAAAATTTGCAACGTTTTTCCACATAAGAGTCTATGAGCTGATCACCAAACTTATTTCTATGACAACATGCTTTAAGGGACAGAGCCCCGTGAATATGTGCACACACGCTCCCCTATGGTTTCTTTCATCTGTGTCTAAACACACCATGAGGACTCCTACACGGGTGGCGAAGGAGAAATAGCTTTTTGAACAACACACGTGAAATGAAAAATTGTCTTCTCTCATTATTCTGGCATGTTATGTCTATTACCAAATAGAAATAACTTTTGCCATCCTAACTGACTTAAAACAGGTTTAGTCTGATTTCATGTCAGACAATGAGGAAAAAAAAAAAGCGTCTGTCTTTTTATATAGTGAATTTAACCTTCTGGTTACAGCTATCCATGATCTGACCGCTTTTACGCTCACTGTGGACTGCACAAGTCGGCCCAAGGTCGGCCACGTTCACACCACACAGGTGGAGCCACTTTTGTTTAAAGTGCTCTCGGACCAGCAGTTTACTGCGATCCTGAGTGCAACTGCCCAAGCGCACTTTCAGCGCGAATGCTCCTTTACATCAACCTAATTAGTGGCAGTGTGAAAACCACTATAGAAGATGAAAGTCTAAAACCATAATAAAATGATCAGTCCTAGTAGACCAATCAGAGAAGATTTTGGGTTATAGTAGAGGCTGAGGATTAGTTCTGGTCTGGAGCTGGATGGTGAGGAAGGTGGTACTTACTGGGAGGTCTGTGAAGGCGATACCTGTAGAAACAATGCACAGACATGAGTCCACATCTCCTCATTCTCACATATCAGTTAAGAACTACTGATACAGCAATATTTACTACATTTTTGTGTACAAGTGTAAAGACTATGTAGATAATTATTTTCTTAAAGAAGGGTTATTACATTTCTGTGGGGTATTAATTGCCAACACAACATATTTAGATCACCATTTTACCATTTGTTTTGGGGAAGCTATATTTGCTGTAAATGGTGTATCAACATCTTTAAAAAATTTCAGTTTTGTTCAGAAGCTGAAACCCCCTCCCCTCTTTGCTCCCCATGCCAAGTGACTCCCCTTTCAGAGCACTACCACAACACAATCAGGGCGCATTTCACTAATGAAACTACAACTTCACAAACCTGATACGATGTGCTGTAGTGTAATGTTTTGTATATTTATGGATTTTTTTTGTGCAAGAGCATGGGTGATGTAGGCTTGTGGGATGAGTATTGGACAGGCTTGTACGGCTAACTGCAGGGAGGGTTTGAATAGGGCATGGGAGAGACTGCTAGATTACTCAAACATGGATGACATTCAAAACCTCTTTGGGGATATTTTTGATGAGGGATCATTAACCATGTAATAGCATAGTAGAAAGCTCCAAAAAGTTAATTTTGCTTAATAGCCCCTCTTTATATTAAAATTAAGATACACATCAGGGTGATCCAAATATGTGAATTGGTCTTTATTAGTAAATCATTGAACTTGTCAGATTTTTAGCAAATATGCAATCTAGTACCTTGGAGAATCTGTGCATCTGTAACACCTGCATAACTAGCCTTGAAATAAATGGTCCATACCTAGACTGTGTCCATTCTTTGTGTAAAAGCAGGTGTTGTTGATGAGATTGACGCAACAGCCAATCACGTCGCCCGTTGTGAAGGTGGGGCCGTATGGTTGGCCAGTCCCAGAGGAACAAAAAGAGTGGCCATCATCTCCATGGTAACCATACGAATGCTTGTCCCAGCCTAAAGTCAAAGCAAATGGTGTTCATTTAGACCAAATAACATTTTAGAGTGCACCCACATGTGGCCCCAGTATGCTCTAGATTGAGTTCCATTTATTTCATTGTTCTGTACTTGTTTTATTTGTTGACACCAAGGGCTATGCCAGATCAGCTGACCACTAAACTCATTGCCTTGACACTGTAATGGAAATCGTGTCTTGTCTAATGTTAATCTAAGCTATCTTGTCAGACCAAGGTTCCAAATGACACAGTATATAGCTTATTTATAACAAGTGCCCCAAGCTCTTTTGATCAAATGTGAGGAATGTGCAGTTAAAGTCAAATGACCCTAATTCGGCACAGTGCAGCAAGAGTTATATTTTTTTGGTTGTTAAAGTTATTAGAGATGAGCAATATATCTGTTTTAGTATAATATCAGTCAATATCAATACTGATATTTTTATGTCATTCCCAGTTTGTCCTCAGATTTGTCTTGTGAACAGACACATGCAGATGGCACTATGTTTACACAAATATGTAACTACTGTATTTTTTTACTCCAGGGTAAAAGTCGCACCAGCGAAAAAATGCGTAATAATGAAGAAAAAAAAACATAAGTCGCACTGGACTATAAATCGCATTTTTGGGGAAAATTATTTTTTAAAAATCCAAGACCAAAAACAAACATTTTATCTTTAAAGGCAAGTTATAATAATAACAATAAAATGGATGAATAAGAGTACAGCACGCTAACGCAACACATAGATAACAAATTGTATGTTTACGTAAGATACTAACAGTTAGTCAGATACTCTATACTAATGTGCCATATGTCAGCTTGTCCACAAACACGAGAGACACGAAAGTTCTTTTCACTGACGTTTACTGCGGTAAGTCACAGTTCACACCGTAGAACTGGCAAACACATAAAATATAACATAAGCTCTGGCTCATATTACATATACACACAAAACTGCCTATGAATGCATGGAAAATATACATACCACTTTGGCCAGCTAGTAAACAAACCGGTGAATTCAAAACTTTATACTTTACTTTTCAATTGTTTCTAAGACTTAGCATTAGCATAAAAGGCTGAACCGGAAAACAGGAAGTAGTTTTCGTGACCTTTAACTAGACTTTTACATTTAAAAAAAATTACATTTTAAACATTTAACATTGTTCAAAATGTAGACTTTTACATTTAAAAAAATTTACATTTTGAACATTTAACATTGTTCAAAATGAAAAAATGATCACATTTATGGTCTAACAAATGAAGGGGAAATAAATATGGGGAAATTAAATAAGATAAAAGAAAACAAGTCAAGTAAATTTTCTTACAGGTATTACAAACAAACTAACGGCATCAAACAAGTGAACTGTAACATGTATAATCAACCATTACCTAACACATACGTAACCACATACATGAAGCATAGGCAGTGAACTGATTACATGTCTGGTATGTTAATGTAAGATATTAACAATCAGATAACTAAAGCATAAAAACAAGCTAACAAGTTTACTCTCGATCTCAGTCCAAATCACTAACTCCATTGAATTCCTCATCCTCAATGTGGCTTCTGAACAACTCCGTCTGCTCTGGAAGTAGATGGCTGCCATACTGGTACACAACCTTAGAGTGCCCTGCAGACTGTGACTCTAAAGGCCCCGCAATGGACGCTTGATGTGTTCGAGTTGCAACATACGGGTTCTTCTTTTTTTAATTGTGCATTTGTGTTTGTAAAATTACTTTTTTTTAAAAAACGTATTCTGCTTATGTCTGCTCTATAGTTATAATCTATGATAGTTGTGGGCAATATTCAAATAAAACGACAAGTCAGCAGATTTCTGGGTTGGAAAATTTTCAGGCTCCTAATACCTCATGTATTAGGAGTCGATTTCCTTTATGGTAGCCTCCTGACTACCAGTAGTTCAAATTTGTCCTCTCTAGAGGACATAAGTAAACCTGAATATCTCCAACGCAGTGCATACAACTGAAATAAGTCCTTTTGACCTTTACAGAGGACGTTTAGGGCTTTTCAATGATACCAAATGTGACGGGGTGGGGCTTTGGTACCTGTTTTTTTTTCCATCAAGGAAAATGCCATCCATCACTCCAAGCACATTTCATGGGAACAATAAAAAAATAAGTGGGAATGGGAACAATAAGTGCATTTTACTTTTTATTGAGCAAATTTTGGCTTGAAATGTTGATGGCATATTTAATATAAGTCTTTAAACAACACATTTAAACATTGTCTAATTAATTTTAACAGTTTTTTAGTGTAGTATGAAAGTGTTTCAAAAATGTAGTAGACAGATGATATCTGGAAAATAAAAACTTTTTTTTGAAAAAAAATGTTTTCAGTATTCTAATTACCTTACAAAGATGAGAGAATTTTAAAATAAAGGTGATTGGACAACATTTTTTTCTTCTGGTAGTCAGGAGGATATGTCGCCATAAATCTCAACAGAGTGCCCCATGTTGTTGGCCCCTCCTGTTGATAGCTGCAGATCATGATAGCAAGCAGCAGAATTTTTTCATTTGTGCCAAAATGACTACACAACATTGTGGAATCACACATGCATCACCGATTAAGAAAATAAAACTGGAGAATGAAGTAAGTCTGTGACAGTGGGAGTGCATTGGTAATGGCATTGCTCAGGCCTACCCTTATTTTCACCGTTTTGAATACAGGAGGATAAAGATTACTCAAACATCCACAAATCACTCTGAATACAATCTGAACTGGGTAAATAAGAAGTTAAACAATTATCCATCCATCCATTTTCTTCCGCTTATCCGGGGCCGGGTCGCGGGGGCAGCAGTCTAAGCAGGGACTCCCAGACTTCCCTCACCCCAGACACGTCCTCCAGTTCCTCCTAAACATCTCCTCTTAAACAATTATAACATGGATTAAAGCTCTATAAAGCTGACTTGCACAATAAGCCTCCTTTAAAACAAAAGCTACACGGTCTTTCAAAATGAGTGATCATGTCCTCGGAGCTGTCTAAGAGCTTGTCTGGTGAAGCATGCTACTGTGAGTGAGACAGACAGTTTAAGACAAAGACAGTGGAGGAAGGGGGAGGAAGAGATGTGAAGTGACCACACCCAAAGCAGAGCTCCTTACCTGGCAGCCTGTTCATGTTGACGCCCTGTGCTGACAGGCCGATACCCATGTACCTGAAACACACAGGACAGGAGATCAGGAGCAGGGCCACCTAGACAGCTCACAACACATGTAAACTCTTCCACTCAGAAATTACTTTGAGGATTAGACAATTAGACTCTAACAGATTAGTCATGAACGAAGCATTGCTGTAAAAGGAGTTTCTTTATGGAATAATCAACAAAGAAATCAAGAAACAAGGAATCAAGAACACTAATGGCATTTAATACAAACATAAAAACTACCACATTAAAGGGGTACTATGTAACTTTGCTGGTGGAGGATCTGCCACCTGGTTGCCTCCATTAAGATGTCATCATTTAGCTTGAAATGTTCCATCATATGGCATTAACACCAGATAACACCACCAGGCCAAGTTACAGATCAGATCAGTGGAGAGGCAAGTCTGCTTACAGTAACACAGCATGTTTGTCAGGATAATAGTTAGCAATAAAAACACTTGTAATTGAATAAATGCAAGAGCGATAGTAATGTCACATTCCAGGTAAAGCAATAACAAAAACTCCAGGGGTACAAGCAGGTGGCTGAAGCTTACAGAGTGCTCCTTTAAGTATGAAACTGAAGTCATGGATGAAAGGGCGGATATCTGTAATGAATGAATATATGCAACGCTGATTGTTACTGTATGATTTAAATAAAACTCTGAAATGTTTGAAAGTATTGTTCATGGAGGAACGGGCAAATAACAAGATTGCTCTCTTTTCTATTCCTTTTCATATATATATTTTTAAAATATTATGAATGAAAATATAAAAAAATCAAAACAACCTAAGATGATATTGGATCATAAAAAGGCCTGTGAACGACATTTTTAATATTGTGACCTGAACTGTATTTCAGAGTTCAAATTATTTTTTTATTGACAAATTTAATAGTGGATTATTTCACAGGTAAAAATAGCACAGTACCTAATTTATTATAGACATAAAAAACTGAACTAGAACATTTTAAAGTGTTTGCAGCTGTCCAACGTTATTCCATCCATCCATTTTCTCCCACTTATCTGGGGCCGGGTTGTGGGGGCAGCAGTCTAAACAGGGACTCCCAGACTTCTCTCACCCCAGACACGTCCTCCAGCATGTCCTGGGTCTTCCTCCCAGTGGAACATGTCTGGAACACCTCCCTAGGGAGATGTCCAGGTGGGATCCTTAACAGATGCCCGAGCCACCTCATCTGGCTCCTCTCAATGTGGAGGAGCAGCAGCTCTACTGCAAGCTCCTCCCGTGTGACTGAGCTCCTCACCCTATGTCTAAGGAAGCGCCCAGCCACGCTGCAGAGGAAACCCATTTCAGCCGTTTGTAGCCATGATCTTTTCATGTCCTTTTGGTCATTACCTGAAGCTCATGACCATAGATGAGAGTGATAATGTAGACTGACCAGTAAATCAAAAGTTTTGCCTTTCGACTCTACTTCTTTACCACAACAGTCCAATACAGTGACTGCATGTATTTCACCCCTCCCCCACCAGCCTCTGGCTGTACCTAGAAATTCTGTCCTTATAAACAATGAACAGAACTCCTCCAGCAGATCCAACTGGCCACCAGGTGGTGATCCGTTGACAGTTCTGCCCCTCTTCACCCGAGAATCCAAGACACACTGCCAGAGGTCAGATGACATAACAAAGTTGATCATTGACCTCTGACCTAGGGTGTCTTGGTGTCATGTGCACTGTTATGGACAAATTGTGACTAGCACAGAAGCCCAATAACAGCACACCACTCGGGTTCAGATCAGGGAGGCCGTTCTTCCCGATCACCCCTCTCAAGGTGTCACTGTTGTTGCCCACGTGGGCGTTGAAATCCTCCAGTAGAACAACAGAGACTCCGGTCAGTGCACTGTCTAAGGACTCCAAGAAAGCTGGCTACTCGGTACTCCCAGAGGAATGGAGAGTCCAGCCCCTCTAAAGGAGTTGGGTTCCAGAGCCTGATCTGTGTGCGGTGGTGAGGCTGGCTATATCTAGTCGGTAACGCTCAACCTCCCACACAGGCTCTGGGGACATAGAATTTCACCTCACTGGGGAGCAAGGAGCCTGTCTCCATGTCTGGAGATTCGGTTGTCAAGGGCCCCACCTTCGACTGCCACCCAGATCTCTCTGCACCAGCCCCTTATGGATCCTCCTGCAGGTGGTGGGTCCACTGGAGGATGGCCCCAGGTCGCTTATTCAGGCTCTGCCTGGCCGGGCCCTGAGGGGAATGGCCCGGCCACCAAACACTCGCTGACGAGCACCCACCCCAGGCCTGGCTCCAGGGTGGGGACCCGGTAATGTCAATCCAGATAACATAACTGGCCAAAGTTATGCCAACAGTACACAAGCATTATTTCCTGGTTCACGGCAGAAAAAATATGCTTTATAATTAGATGCAGACAGCGGCCTCATTTTGACCCCTTAACGTAATTCCTAACATCCTGCATAACCACTGCTAAGCTCTCAAAGGCTATAGTTGGTGCAGGAGAAACAACCTCTCAACTCAACAGATCAGTCTGATCGAGTGGACAGACTTAGTGCCTGTTTGAAGGACATAAAAACCTGGATGACACTTAATTATCTGCTTCTTAACCCAGAAAAAACAGAGGTCATTACTCTAGGCCCCAAAAGCTTGCGAGACTCTCTGTTTGACCAGAAAGTCACTCTGGACAGTGTCAGTGTTGCCTCCAGTTCTACTGTAAGGAACCTTGGAGTCTTGTTTGACCAAGATTTCTCATTCAAACCACATATAAACCAATCCTGTAGAACAGCTTTCTTTCACCTGCGTAATATTGCCAAAATCAGAAAAATCTTGTCTAAAAGTGACGCTGAAAAACTTATCCATGCATTTGTTACATCAAGGCTAGATTACTGTAACTCCTTACTAGTTGCTTGCCCTAAAAGCTCTATAAAAAGCTTTCAGCTAGTTTCAAAATGCAGCAGCCAGGCTCCTAACAGAACTAAGAGAAGAGAGCACATCACCCCAGTGCTGGAGTCCCTTCACTGGCTTCCTGTCGAGTTCAGAATCAAATTCAAAGTTCTCCTCCTGACATATAAAGCCATAAAGGGCATGGCCCCGTTGTATCTGCAAAATGCTATAGTACCATACCACCCAAACAGAGCACTCCGCTCCCAAAATGCTGGACTATTGGTGGTTCCTAGAGTGACTAAAAGCACAGTAGGAGGGAGAGCTTTCACTTTCCAAGCTCCTGTGCTATGGAATCAGCTTCCTTTCTATGTTAAAGAGGCCCCCCACAGTCTCTACATTTAAGACCAGGCTTAAAACGTTTCTCTTTGAAATAGCTTATGGTCAGGCTAGGACCAGAAATAAACCCTGTAGTTTTAGTTAGGCTGCCTAGGGATAGCCATGCTGGGGGAAGTATGGTAACCTGAGCACTATCCTCTTTTTCCTCCTGTTTTCCCTATCAACTTCATTTACTATTCAGTTTGTTCATTGCTATTCACATGTTGTCCGCTGTCCCGCTCCCCTCTGGGGAGTGTAACCGTTTCAGATGCCTGGCCGCTGATCGTCCGGTGATGGCTGGACCCTAGATGCCCTCCTGACCGTCCGGTGATGGCTGGACCCTAGATCGCCTCCTGATCGTCCGGTGATGGCTGGACCCTAGATCCCCTCCTGATCGTCCGGTGATGGCCGAAACTCTAGATCGCCCTTGCCTGAATGGACTCTGGCCCTACAGACTTGAACTGGATGCGCCTTAATCCTGGACACATCTAAAGCCTGTCCGTCCATGGGAGTGGATCTCTCCTTCACTGTGGTTCTCCTCGAGGTTTCTCCTTTTCCCACTGGGTTTTTGGAGTTTTTCCTTGCCGAGAAGGAGGGTCTAAGGACAGGGGATGTTCTGGAACAGTTATTCATTGCTTGTTTTCTGTTGATTAATTTGCTTGTCTGTTTCTTTTTCATTGTTGATTTTCTAACTCTGTTGGTTAATCAACTCTCATGTTCAGCCCTAAGAGGCGACTGCTGTCGTGATTTGGGGCTCTACAAAAATAAATTGAATTGAACTCTGGGAGGTCCTCCATGACTTGGATATAGAGGAGCAATTTTATCTTTGTTACTCCAATTCTTCTGAATATTTTCTGTGAATTGGCAGATCTGTGGACTGGTGTGATGATATCTATGCTTGTGCTGTTTTATGCTCCGTCTTGGCTAGGTTGTCATTGCAAATGAGAATGTGTTTGCTAGGGCTGTCATGATAATTACTATCGATACTATATATTAAATACATACATACAATGAAAAGAACAATTTTTTCAGACTCAATAATCATCACATGATTTGGGTGATTCTGCATTTTTTTTTTCCTTCAAAAAAAAAAAAAAAAAGACCATGGATTCCCCCCCTCCACTAAAACTTTTCTGCAAAACATAGGGGTATGGTGTCTTTACTGAGCAGACATGTGGACCACTTGTGTAGTAGACAGCAACAACGCTTCTTCTGCTTCTTCATTTTGTAGTTCTGTGTGATCCCACAGGAATCCAGGTAGGATAAAAGAAAATTCAATTCTGTCAAGTGGACAAAAGTATATAGTTTTTGCTTTATAATGAGTTGCATGCAGATACAGTACACAGTAGGGATGGGCCCAAATGGACTTTTTTTTAGCCAATAGCAACATCCAATATTTATGTATTCATTTATCTTGAAATAAAGGTCACAAATTCACTTAAGTACAAATAATAACATTTATTTTACGGTGATTTGAAAAATGTGTATCAAAGCATTTATAGCATACCAATACCAATACAGGAGCCAATATATTGCACCCATCCAAAGTACACAACTAATTTCTACCCCAAGAGCTGCTTTTACAATATATTATTATAAAGACAAATTATTACATTATTACCAAAAGAAAAAAAAATCTGGTACAGCCCCTTTGATCTGATTGGCTGTAGTGCCCCTATTGAACTTCTTTTTCTTTCATTTTTACAGTGTAGTCTGATGGTCCTTTTCCATTGTCCCTGCTCGGCACAGTCTAGCCTCTGTGGGACTACGGCGTTTTTCCACTACTGGAAAAATGGACGAGGCTATTCTGTAGAGAAAGCTGTCACAAAGCACTTTGAGCATTGCAAATTTTGGCCAACTATTCAGCAGTGCCAAGCTGAAGACAAGTAAAAGATAGGATAAACATGGCTGTTTTGCGTTTTACAGACCAACAAAGGCAACTATTACTCCAAGAAATCATTAAAAGCAGTAGGGGTGTGCTAAAATATCGATACACGATATGTATTGATATTATTAAAATCTATACGGTATCGATTCTTTGTTTCCTAGTAGCGATATCGATATTTCCCCCCAGACGTTACTCTTTACAGGTGAAGAGAAGTGAGAACCAAGAGAAATGAAAATGTCAGAAAAAATGTTTCAACCACCTTCCTCCCTCTAGTTAAAAACATGCATTAATCAAAAAGCACTTTATTGTGTTTTTTAATCTTCAATAAATGGAAGATAAATGCACCATTTAATGTTTGTTTTTTTTGTGAAAATTGGGTTGACCATGTAAGTAAGGTTGAAGGCCTTTATTTTTTTCTGAATCGTATCGATTTGAAATATATCGTATCGAATTGTATCGTATCGAAATGGCACTGTATCGAGATACGTATCGTAGACTGTATCGAGGTACGTATCATATCTGCATGTTTTTCTGATATCATCACAGAGTGATAAGTTCTTTGATAGTACTTCTACCCACTCCTTTTGAGCACTGCTATAAAGTACTGATATATGTCCTTCTTTTGTGCATTGTAATGTACCTTGTGTAGAGATGTTGCTCAAACAAATACACTATATGTAGCCTGGGACTCCGTTTCATCTCCCAGAGTTCTGATGAGCACTACTAAAAAAGTTGATTAGCCAATTAGGGAAGCGCATGGTTCACCCATATCAAAACAAATATGGCGGCTTACAAGGAAAAAAGAAAAACTTGTGCAAATACAACCACTACATGTTCACTACTCTGCACGTGCTGTGCAGCTATCCATCAGAGGTGCCGACAACTGCACACCTATTTGTTGTGATGACATTTATGGCAATGTCGGCTCAAATTGGGAACCAGAGTTTTCTGAAGCGTAAGTCAGTGGACATGTTTTTTTATTATGTTGCTTTAGATCAATATTGCAATTTAAAATGTCCAAATTAAAACCTAATGATCCATGGGTGTCACAGATTACAACTATATAGCAGCCTATTTGGGATCAGAATATTTTTCTTTATTTTCTAAAATCTTCTCTGGCAAACTAGCCCTAGGTAGCCTGTTGATGTCATGGTTTATTATAAAATTTGAGAAATTATGGATACTGTTACCATGGAAATTGAAGCAGCCATCTTGTGACGGTTAGAAGTAGAGTAAAATTAAGTTCAATAGTGGTAAAAATTGGCAAGGAGCCTTTTCATTACTGTCACAATAGACTTGAAATACAAGAATAGTGACAACACTAGCTTAGGCTGAGCAATAGTTAAGGGCCACACAAAATAGAGTGGATCCATACCCATTTCAAGTAGCAGTGGTAGTTGCTGTAGTGGTAACAATAATCGTGATAGTACAGAAGTAGTTTGTCTGGCAAATGAAGGCTTTTTTTTATACTGAGGGATATCAATCTGGTACCCGTGCCCTCTCATCATTTTGAATAAAATAATATTTCTTAAACGGATTCTGCAGAAAAACACAATGTTTTTCAGTCCCTAGTAATATTTTTTTCCGCATAAGCAGCCATATTTGTTTTCCGGGCAGACCATGAGTGTGCCCGATTATCCATCCGTCAATGATGTATATCTGGGAGATATACTGGTGACCAGACACTCATCTTTGTACTGGAGAAGTGCGTTTTTGGGATCCGGGAAAAAAAGTAACAGCAGTAGCACTGTGCTGGCAGGCTTACCCGTCGCGACCCTTGCTGATGATCTTGACCTCAAAGTAGTAGACTCCACAGGCGGCGGGGATGGGGTGAGTAGCCCGCACCGATGCAGCGTCTTTAGGCGTTTTGCCATGACCTGGAAAACATCAGCACATTATACTGCAATATTATTGTCATTAGCACATATATATTTGGTGAAGACATGCTGCATTTTAAAAGTGGAAGGAGGAAGTAGGTATTTCAATCTGTCAAACTAGTTTTTGTCTCTCACAGACCCAGGTCGATAGTAGTCACATTAGGGCTGCAACGATTATTTTGCTAATCGATTATTCAAGCAATCATTCTTTCTTTCAATTAAATCGATTAGTTGTTAAATGCAGAAAATGTTCATAAAGAGATTTGTTCCAAATTTGACCCGGATGAAGCTTAGCTGTGTGAGGCCATCCTGATCTATAAAACACTTAGACCTAGACAAATTTCTCATTTGTCTAAGTCATAAAACCGCTTCTCTCAGCTCCTGGCACGTTTTGGAGTATGTTTATTCTTCAGAAATTTGATTACCACAATTCAATAATCAATTCACCTTCAGGCCTTTTTAGGCACCTATAACAGGTTTAGGTTTAGAACAGCAGAAGCAGGGTGGACCACCAAAGCACAGCCAATCAGCTCTCATTTTTGTCCATTTCTTTCAGGTTTATGAATGATAAAATGTTTCACAGTTGGATGTAAACAGCCTGTATTGGTCCGATTTTCTCTAGGTGCTGATTTTACGATACATTTCATGGGAGAAAATTTGACTAATGCAGCTTTAAGTGCCTATGACAAGTTAAGATCATTATATTTTAAGACTTTACCAAAAAATTACAAATTTCTTCCCAATTTGGCAATTTATTAAGTTTCAAAAGTGGTTGGAAATGAGAACATCATGTTAGGAAACTCCGTAACTGTTACCTTCCAACTATATAGTACACTGGGGCAAACCTCTATTGTACACAGAAATTATTTGAAGTAATATGATAACAAAATACTTTTATTTTGTTGAAACAATGTTTAAAATATTGGAAAAAAAATGTGTGTTTTTTGGACAGAATTCTCCGTAGTGTGATGTCATCAATATGGAACTCTCCGAGATTGAACTCGCTGCCTGTAATTTTCAACATATTTTTAAACTTTTCTTCAGCAGGTACCCTACCTAATTAAGAAAAAAAGAGAATCATTAAAACTTGTTATATGCACTTTAACATATTCTAAATTGGCTGGCTCCACCGCTTGATGAAATATCACAGCAGCTCAGACATTTTTTGCAATTAACGGTCACAGTGACAGAGCAACAGAGGCACATGAGGTTGAGCACTTGCCTTAAAACCAGGAGGTTGTATACTAACATTGTGTCCTTGGGCAAGACACGACAACAGCCTGTGCAACCTTTGTTTGAGTGACTGGCATGGTTGGGAGTTGACTACATTAGAGGAGGAGCGTCCCAAGTTTGTTTTCTAGGGTCTGGGCTCACTCAGCCCTGCACCAACACCTGTCTCCTGGAGCCTACTCCCTGCTGTGGAGAATCTGCTCAGGGATACTGGACACAAACCTTCTGGTAACATGAATATGATACCATCCTGGAGGAGCTGGATTCCCTGTTTACTGGTCAGTATAAAACTTTGATGCATTACAATTTAGGAAATTATAATGTTGGTTGTCAGTCCTGGCTGATTGTCAAACTGGTTGTCCTCATGGGGATGTGTTGGGATAACCTATATATTAAGTAAATAGGATTGTTCATATGGTTTTGTGTTTTCCATAGATTGTTACTGTGGTGGCACAATTTATTCTTATTTAAATAATTTCATGTCATTCAATTTGTGGAGTATAAATGTCAGTTACCGCCTAATCTGTGGGCAATTATTTCTGACCAGTGTCATCTCTTTTATAACTTTAGGATAATACAATAAGCAACAAAGTCTAATTTTGTTAAGCCAATATATAATCCTGGTTGTTTTAGACTATGACGGGCCACCATAGTCTCCTGTATTAACTGGGAAACACTGATTCCATTCTTGAATGCCTGGACTGGACTCAAGGTGCAGCTCTCTGTGTGCAGGACATCTGGCCTAAAACGGCACCCAATGCAGGAAGTGGTTGATTAAATTGACATGTTTAGTAGTTTTCAGAATACTTATGTCACGTGTCATACGTAGTATAGAGTAGTGATCAGTGAGGATGCAGCACAAGTTCTAGACACTGTAGCCTGCAGGGTCTGTGCACCAGTGATGTCCAGCAAGAGGGCCCTGTCCACATCCTTCTGCTCTTACGAAACACAAGCATGCACATGACAGCTCCGTCATCACACACTGGCGAGAGATTAAATGTAGAACCTATGAGTTTGTTTTGCTATTATTTTACCAATGGCGAGGCGAGAGATTCCCATTAAGATATAATTTGACTGAAGACGGTGCGCTTCAGTTTACAGTAGCTAACCTAAATGAATCAATTTATTTAATGCAGTGTCAAAAGCTACTCGATGGCTGTGTGTTAAAGAGTCCCCGTCCATAACAGCTGAGGCCTCGTACTGTCGCACCCCGGGCCGCGGTGCTCGCCCTGCAGCGGGGCCAGTCCAAACGCGAGCTCATGTTGTTTATCCAGAGAACAGAGGCCTGACGCAATCCCGACAGCAGCAGCCTGACTCCGCTGTCACTGCTAACTGTGCTAATCCTTTAGCCACAACAGCCCAGCACTGACAGAAAGTGCCCGTCTGGGACAGATCACCGTGCCATACCTTTGTAATGAACACGGAGGTTGTTCTGGGACAGCCCGATGTAGCTGAACTTGTCTTTGGGGCTCCAGGAGCGAGGCAGCGGGGTCTCGTTTTCATTCACGGCGGGGTACAGACGCCGTAGCCGCTGGTTGAGCTCCTTTTCCTGCTCGTTCAGTGTTGAGTCTCCGTGAACCACCACCGACATAAGGAACCCACAGCCCGATGCCTGCCCCGACATCTTTACCGCTCCACTCAGCGCTCGGAAAGGCTTGTCAGCAACAAGCCCGAGTCCAGTGGCCCAGTCAGTGTCAGCTTTTATTTGAGCAGACAGAGCAGTGTCTCCGTAAGCCACCGTTAGCACGGAGCTAACGTGGCTAATGGTTAAAGGTACAGCGATCCCTCAAAGGTCTGGGCTTGACATGAGCTAGCACAAAAACAGGTTTGTCTTTAGAGTCAAACAGATCGTTGTATCGTAAATCTTTGCTGTGATACGGCTGGATATTCCAGGGAGCTGGCAGTGATGGTGGCCGTGGGGAGTAAACGGCTGTCCGTAATGAGCTCACTTTAGCCTGAATCTTTTGTTTGTTGTCGGAGCGCTTTGCTCAAAGCTGATTGGTCCAGAGCGGCTCGCGCACTCCAGCGGTCACGTAAACAGCCTCCCCTCAGTCCAGTACAGAGCCAGGACCCTCTGGGCCAGGGGATTATTCATACACACAGTTTATAATACTTACTCAAATTCAAATTGCTCACAGTATCTCAACAGTTTCTTTCCAAATAAAAAAATAAGAAAATACTGCTTAACTATGACTATTTTGAAAGTACCCTACCAGTACATTTTGCATCCAGTTTATGTATGCTGTTGGCCAATACACACCCTGGACAGTCACATTATTTGGCAATGGACTGAGTTCAGTTCATTGCGATTATGTTAAACACAAGCATTTTTGTACATATGTATATAGTTTAGCTAGTGTTTGTTTGTGGGTTTTTTTTTGGTTTTTTTTTCTTTACCTTTATTTGGGCTATTTTGTTTGTATATCCTATTATTTTCTGCATTCCCACATTTTCAAATCTATTTTTTAGTGGTATGGTTGAATGGACAATTATCATAGAAGATGAGGCAAAGGCAACCAAAAAGTCAAATGGGACTATGCACAAGCAACAGCATTACATAAAGAGGTCTACTAATTGCCTATATCTTTTCCACATTGACATACTTGGATGTACAGGCTGAATAAAACTTTTTACTTCAAAGTCCAACAAACTTGATACAGATATCTCAACTTTTTGTAATAGAAAAAAAACAGACTAAACATGTTAGGAGTAACATTAGAACAGACAGGCACACAGAAACAGTGTGAAGAGGCAGGGACACAGCTGACTCAAGCAGGACACTAATTCTACAATAGGCCTGTTAACCAATGATATGACCATATGCACCTTTTATGGAGAATGGCTCCTTGCACAATGCACTCTTCAGTGCTGCCTGCAGGAACAGTCTGTCAGTGCATGGGCCCTACTCTCAGCTGAATCAATGGACAGATAAGTTTAAGAGTCAGAGAAAGGAACCAGGACTTTGTTGTGTCTTTGTTTCTTCACACCAGGTTAAACATGCCTGGCTCACCTTCTTCTTTCTTTAGAGACATAGGAGACAGAACCATCCCTGTGGGCTCTATTGATACTTTGCTGCGGATGTCATCTACATTCTCTGGGGGTGTGATGCTAGCTGTAAGTACTGCTCTGGCTGAAGCTCTGTTGCTCAAGTTAGACTAATGAGCTTTATTGAAGCACACTTGTACCATAAAGAACTGACTGAGATGGAACTACAACAGGTGAGCTGATTTGTGCTCAGGGCCTTGAGACCTTAGCACCCCCTTAGCTCCTCTGACCAAAAATGTCTGACAGCGCCCCTGTTTGTGCGTGTCACATGTTAGCATTTTTTCAGTTAGTCACTCTCACCTTTTTGTTGATAATCAAACTCCTAAACAGGTGAACAGATGAAAGCTCATATTGATCACAGGCTCCTGAAAATCTTAAAATATTTTTGGTAGTTATTGCTAATGTATACATTTTGTCACCATAGTAACTGCTGATCATTCAGTCAGGAACCCCCCAGCGTGATGTCACTGCAAAGTATCAATATAAATCTGTTTTAGTGAGAGCTGGTCAGACTGTTGTCGTTGTTGTTGTTGTTGGAGAGGCAGTGGCGCAGCTCGTGCCACAGGCACTGGCACAGACCATAGCCCATCACCAAGGCCAGGCTGGCAGGCACCAGGCTCACCATCAGGACCCCCATGGTGGGTCTATGCAGCAGCAGCAGGTAGACTCCAACAGGCAGAGAGCTAAAGTACAGCAGCCCCAGGGCCCAGACCAGCACGCGGGCCCAGCTCTGCCATAGCAGAGCCCCCCAGCTGCAAGACAGGGACACCAGGGAGTCCAGGCTGGAGGTGAGCTGTGGGCCGGGCCGAGGCTCCATGATGGTGATGAGCACAAAGCTGGGAGAGCTGCTGAGCGAGGAGAAGGTGGTGCTGGATGAGCTGGAGGACAGGGAGGAGGCCAGAGGTGAGCTGTGTCCCACCAGAGAAGTCAGGGCTTGAGGGTTGAGCAGCAGCTCAGTAGCCACCTGTGGACAAACACAAGGAACTCAGTTTAAAACTGTGTTTCAGCACATATACATGGCTTAGTGGTTTCTCCAAGCTTCATTCTTCACATTGTTTTGTACAATGTTTTCTTTTCTTTCTTTTCCTCAAATACCATGCATATTTAAACATGTGCTGCTGTGTTGGCTTATATACAATTCCTTTGGGCTGTGCATGGTACTTGGGGTTTATGTTGGTTCCTCTTAGCTGTGGGTTTGATTCTGTACTAGGACTTACCTGCAGGTTCTTCTTGGCTGGACTGGGCATGCTCAGAGCCGACAGCAGGTGGCAGTTGTCGGGCAGCTCGCTCACACAGTTGCCACTCAGGGTGGTGGGGTAACGGCAGAAGGGACAAACGCTTCTCTTGGAAAAGCATTTCCAACATCCAGCATCTTAACAGGAGTCACAAGAAGAATCTCAGTGATTTTTTTCATTGGGCATCACAACATTCTGTAGAACATTCTATTGAACAACAATATTTGATACAGATGGGGGCAGCTAAAATGTTTATTTTTTGAAATGCTGTTTTTGTTTGTAATACAGTGAATTGTAAGTCAAGTCAAATGATCAGGTTCAACATTTGTGAATTTCCCTTTTAGATATTTCTTATGAAAGTACAATGTAAACAACGGGGAAAAGTGGCTCTTGGCCCCATCTTGGAGCATGACATCATTCCAGAATCTGAAAAGCACCAAAACTAAATTATCGCTGTTATAATAATAAGGTTTATTCAATTTGAGGCCCTGACTTACCATACAATGATGCTGTGTCCTATTCTAAGTGCTTAGTACCCCCTGCTGACAAAAAAATTTGATTTATAAAGATGGAAATTGTAGACGGAACTCAACACAGTTTCCCATTCATATTTTTCTCCTGGGGCTTTCATGCATAAAAGAGTCGTAAAAGGCCAGACACAACAGAGACAAACCATTTGAGTTTGAACAAATTATTTTAAAACCAAGTAATCAAAAATGAAAGAAGTTAAGAAAAAAAGCAACAAAAAAAATACTAGATATGCATTTTAATATCTTATAAAAATTATTCTTTCCCCACAGTCTAAAATTAGCCTTAAAACATGTAATTGTTTTTGTTAGTTATATTGTACACCCTGGTCCTGTCCTGAATCTGTCTTGTCTCCGTTCTGGTCCACTCTTAGTTCAGTCCATCTTTAGTTTGTTTAAACCTTTTGTCCTGGTTTAGCCCTGGTTTAGATTCAGTCCTGCTTCAGTCTTGGTTTAGTCTTGCTCCAGTCTTGCTCCAGTCCTGCTCCAGTCCTGCTCCAGTCCTGGTCTAGTTCTGATCTAATCCTGGTCTAGTACTGGTCTAGCCCTGGCCTAATCCTGGTCCAGCCCTGATTCAGCCCTGGTCTAATCTAGTCCTGGTCTAGTCTTGATCCAGTCAGTGTAGTCCTGGGTCCACATACCTTGCACAGGCACTTGGAGCACAAGCTGTGACAGCATTCGAGCATCTTGGGCCTCCGGCTCTGCAAGTTATATTGACTGTAGCAGATCTTACACTCCAATTCTTCTGCGCTAACCTCCTCCGCACAGCCCATTGTAGACCTGATTTAGTCCTGCTTCAGTCCGGGTTTAATCCTGGATCAGTCCTGGTTCAGTCCTGGTTCAATCCTGGTTCAATCCTGGTGTAATCAGTCCTGATTTAATCCTGATTCAGTTCTGGTTTAGTTGTGGTTTAACCCTTGGTCAGTCCTGATTCAGCCCTTGTTCAGTCCTGGCTTAATTCTGGTTTAATTCTGGTTTAATTCTGGTTTAATTCTGGTTTAATTCTGGTTTAATCCTGTCCATCCTTGCTTCCATCAGATGCCGCGACACAGAGCCATGTCTGTGCCCATAAGAGGAGCATTCTGAGGGTGCTGGAGTTAGTGCAGTGTGGAGAGGACTAGAACCACCCGGAGCCCAGGACAACAAAGCCCCATGCGGCCCCCAGCCCTGGTCCCGCTCACCCTTTTGTTGTCACTGATCAACTTGGTCCAATTAGTGCTCAGAACCGCCTGGCCTGGGAATGCATGGGGTTACATAAGCAGGCTCAACTCAAATTATCTTTCAGTCAAATGATTGAATGTTTTTTATGTTTTTTGACTCATTTAATCAACCCGGAATTGTATATATTTCAAGTCTGAGTCAAGTCCATATGCAGGTCTGAGTCCAAGTCCCTACTGTTTGAGTCCAGTAAGTCCACCTCACCATTTTTAAAATGCATATTCTCGATTTTTGACTTAATTTGGTGGGATACTACCTGAATAAATGTATAAATAATTTTTACACCAATCAAGAAACAATTTATGAAGAAAATCTGAAAAATATTATGAAAATTACAGGAAATAGAGAGCTCTAAAACACTGATGACATCACACTCACACTGAGGACATCACACTGAGGACATCACACTAGGGAGAGTTCTATCCAAAAGTTGATCATAATTTACAAGCAAAAAAAAAACGTTTTGTTTTTCTTAATATTTTAAACATGATTTCAACAAAATGAATGTGGTTTCTTACATTTTTATTGGTCAGACAATAATTTCTGTGTACATTAGAGGAGTTTTGGTCCTCTGTAAATCATGGTTGCTAGGTAATAGTAATAGAATTCCCAAGCATGATGTCATGATTTCCAACCAAACCTAAAAATGATCAAATAAGAAAAAAAAAAAAAAAAAAAAAAAAAAGTAAAATCTTAAATATTTTCTTAAATAATCTCAACTGTGTTTTATTAAAACGAGTAGTCCATAGTCATAGGCACTTTGAAGGTGCACTACATAACTTTTAGGGGTGGGGTTAAGCTCTTGTCTTTAAGGTTCCATATAGTAAATAAATGTAACTATTTCATTTTGTAATTATTGAAATATGATTATTATTGTGACCAAAAAATAAATTAAAAAAATCCTCAAAAACGTACGTGCTTAATGTGATGGGGGTCACCTCTCCACAGACCTGATCTGTAACTTGTGCATGACTCACATGATCATGGTATCATCCGCTTATTTCCAAAATAAATAAAGTTTAAAGCCTAGTCTAGGGAAAGCTACAATAACTCCAAGCATTGCACCAGTCAGTGAAAAATACTGCCTTTTGAATGATCTGTCCTATCATACTGCAGCAGCCACTGTGTGCCAACAAGAGAGTTTTTTATTTTTGATTTCAGGTGACATGTTTCTGCGCTGTGAGCAGACAGCAGCGCGCTCTCTGGTAAAGAACAATTGCGCCGTCATGTGGTGTAAGGGCAGGCTGCAGCCAGACTGACCTCAGGTCACGTCAGCCGCGGAAGAGACTCTCTCTGCCTCGTCCTACCCCTCTGGTGGATTTGCAGGCCTTATGCAGAGTAATAGTGTCATCGATACCGACATTATAATGAGAACATGAGCCAGCATCAACTGATCGGTTCCGCTTTTATTTTGAAGGAACCGGGACCTTTACTCCAGCCAGCCCCGTGGCCGGGAGTTATCGGAGTGATGGACACAGGCAGTTCCCCGCGACCCGACCCCCGCCCAGGAATCCGGGAGGAGGGAGGAGCTGATGCCCGGGCCGCGACCCTGGGGCCCCGGGGTCTGGTGGACTGGAGCCATAAACCATACCGGACCTGGCTCCTGTTGTTCGCTCTGAGCGCGCTGCTGTGGTGAGCATCATGACGCATCACTCCAACTCTCCTCCCTGCTCGGCGCTCACACCAGTCATCCTCGATATTGTAGGCTATACTGGGTACTTTTATTTCTTTTAAGCTATTTAAGTCTTCATATAGGTTACCAGGCTAGATTTTAATTTTTTTTTTTTTAGTTCAAGCCAAATAATCACTAGTTTTGGAATGTTTAGGCTAAATGTAAAACCAAAGCTTGAAAGCATGCAGCTTGCTCTGAAACATGACCATACTTAATAATGTGTTGTAGGCCCATTCAAATAAATATGCCAATAATTAGCCTATAGCTGCTAACTTAGATGATCACATTTCTTACTTAGTTATTTTACAGCTGAAATGGTAACATTTTATTTATTGGTAATTTAATTGTTGGAAAAATCTTCTAATTTTGTATTTTTAAATAGTAGGTTTTATATTTCTTAAAGGCCCATATTACTTTCTGTGTAATATGGACTGTACTATGTAACTTTTTTGTTGTGTGTCTTCTTAAATGTTTTACTTTGGGACAGGGGTGCCCAAACTCTTTTCACCGAGGGCCATATCTTGAAAAATATTTGACACAGAGGGCCGCAGACCAGTGGTGAATACAGTATGTCTGCAATGTGATGTTATTTAGGTTATATTAGTAGGATTACTCAAATGTGCCGTAAAAAGTACTGATTATGATCAAGTGGGCCAATTCAACTAAAGGCCAAAAATTAGTCTGAGGGCCACATTTGGCCATAGTTTGGACACACCTGAACTAAAAATTGTAGCATTTGCAGTTCAAAGAACAGAAGTTAAGCACAATTGGATTCTGTGATTTGAGCTGTTTGGTTTTCCTGTATCCATGGTGAACTTGCATGGAGTTAGCTATGTTAACCAGTTAGCTCTTAAATGCTACAGATTGTTTTACTATAAACAATATGACAGAAGATTTTCCAGAGGAGAACATAGGGGAGGGACAATTTTGTCCTGACCTCAAACTTCCCTGACACTCTTTATTATTGTATTTTACTGCTCTACATGCAATGTGTCTCCACGGAGACAAGCAGGTTACATAGTGCACCTTTAAATCAAGAATATTCTAAACTTTCATTAATTGAACCTCTCCCACTGATGTGTTGACTGTTGCAGGCTGGTGGTACTGGGCCCATGTCGGAACCTCTGCCTGCTGTGCCTCCTCCTGGCTCTAGGGGTTCTCGCTGACTATGCAGGTACCCACTGAGAATGCTTGGATTTGGCTTCTTTGCATTTCTATGGTGATAAGTTTCTTTTTTGTTCGACAGGAGGCTTCTGGGCTCGTGGTGTGGTGCATGGGTGAGGTCACATGCACACACACACGCCCCCTGCTCAACTCTATGTGACAAAAGTTTGATTTTTCGGCTTGTTTTGTTGTTGTGACGCTTCGACCAATCAGATTCAAGTATGTACAGACCCCAGCAGACAGTAAATATGTTTGTTTCCAAAATGGTCACGTGAAGAGGCGCATTGCTCAATGACACACTGGCAGTACACTATTTCAGCAGAGATGGAACCCCCAGCGCAACTGAGCTGTTGTGAAAACAAGCCTGTGTACAGCAGACCTACAGCACGTGGAGCTTCCAGGAACGAGAACCTGAGCCAGCTTCGAGCTTAGAGGAGGCGCAGAGGAGGAGGGCTGCAGAGGGGGAGATCAGAGGAGGAGCAGAGGAGAGGGAAGAAGAGAGGTGCAGAGGATGAGTGCAGAGGAGCGAGGTAGAGGAGGGATGCAGAGGAGGAGTAGAGGAGGGGTATAGAGGGGAAGGCCAAAGGAGGGGCAGAGGAGGGGTGCAGAGGGGGAGACCTGAGGAGGAGCAGAGGAGAGGTGCAGAAGAGGAGTAGAGGAAGGGTGCAGAGTGGGAGAGACCAGAGGAGGTGAAGAGGAGAGGTGCAGAGGGGGCAGACTAGAGGAGGGGTGCAGAGGAAATGTGCAGAGGAGGAGTGCAGAGGAGGATTGGGGGAGGGGGGCAGAGGGGGGGGCAGAGGGTGAGACCAGAGAAGGAGCATAGGAGAGATGTAGAGGAGACAGAGCAAAGGTGGAAGAGCACAGAGAAGGAGCTCAAACTGGTGCAGAGAAGGAGCAGAGGAAGAGCATAGAAGTATAGAAGAGGGGCGCAGAGGGGTAGAGCACACAGGAAGACACAAGAGGAGGGGTGCAGAGGAGGAGACCAGAGTAGAGGTGCAGAGAAGGAGAAGAGGAGCCCAGAGGAGGGTTGCAGAGGAGGATCTAAGACTTAACATTTTACTTCTTAAAGGCGCTCTACCTGTTTTTTAATGTCTTAAAAGGTGAAAAACACACTCCTCACTTACATTATGCATTCAGAGCCTCCTAATTATTCACCATGATGAGTTTATAAGCGGTTTTCACAACTTTCCGAAACCAGAGCTGAGTTTTGCTGTGACTGTAACAATAACAGGCATGCTAACACTCACTTCCTGATTCTTGGACAATTAAATACTGAAAATACAGACAGTGAGTGGACTTATTTTGACCTCAAGAGCTATTTATATATCTGTACTGGGGCAAGACACATTTTGCTTTAATACATGGGACAAAATCAGGTCCGGGCCCTTTAAGAGTAAACACGCACAAATGAAACAACACGGTTGTTGAGGAAACATAAGATGGGGTAAGAAGAGGAGATGTGGCGGGTGCGGGGCAGTTTTGGGGGGGTGACAGAGAGGGGTGTGGGCTGGGGGGACATGAGGGGGATTGAGTCATGGGGGCTCAGGGGGTGGAAAGGTGGAGGGGTGGAGGTGTCCCAGCCTTCTGTTGAAATCCCAGTGTTATTTTTAGAGCTCTTCAAATACTGCAGCGTGTCTCTGGATACAAACACTTGGTGAGAAAACCGGTGGCAGACAGCACTTTGGATCATATTTATTTCGTTTTGATTTCAAATTTGACTTATTTTGTTGGCAGCTGTCCAAGATGTTACCTGAAGATCACACAGCACAACTAAGGTACCGCTAGAAATATGGCTCGTATGTTTTGACAAAAACACTTATTTGATACAGTACTTCCTGGTCAGTTGGCAATGATAGATGGATTCACAAAAATTTCATTTTTATAATTATTTTATACTTTTATAATTTGCTTAGTCCTAATTTCACTTCTTCTGATTGGTCCTCCTCATACATCCATACAGTGGAAATGCCAGGGCTGTTGTTTTTTTTTTATTTTTCATTTTGGTTGCTTGTTTCTGGGGGACAACAGTTATGAGGTATAGTTTTTTTGTTTGTTTGTTTTAAATCTCAATCAAAGTACATGTTGTCATAGTTGGACGGGCATCCGGTGTAACTGCTGTGTTTCAGTCACATCATGACTCCACAGAGGCTTATTATTATGGTCAGGCGGAACACTGGTGCATTTTCTTTTTGGGTAGCGCTTATGTCATCCCCCCACCCCATCCTGAGAGTATGACATCATCATTTTCTAGAATCAGTGTGATGAGGACATCACATCACATGGGGAATGGGTTGGGGCAACAAATTTGCATTTGATTATAGGCCTACTTAAATTCATGTCATCCTTGTTGCTGTAAAATCATTGTACTTGAGTTAATTTGTGGTGACAGAGAAGATATTTAACTTTGTGGCAGTTTTTGTTTCATGTATAAAGTAATCACACAGATATGAACCCTAGACCAGCTCAAAACATGTACTGTGACTGGTAAAGGAGCAAATCCCACAATAAAATTGCTGCCTCCTCTTCAGTATATTCAGGGATTTCATTTTTGTGTTTAAATGAGACATTTTGAGGACTTTTGAGCACTAAAAATAATAATGTGTTATGTGTGATATTGTTGTTTATTGCTATAGTAACTGTGGTAATTTGTTACCTCTTTGAAATACATGGACAGGTTTTAATAATAGTTACTCTTTAGAATGTTGTGATTGTTGTGATTGTTGTGATTGTTGTGACGACTCCTCTTTTACAATCCATGATTGCCTCAGAGCAGGAGGCAGGGCAGAGGCTGGGCAGAGGCTGGGCAGAGGCAGGGCAGAGGCAGGGCAGATCTGGGCAGAGGCTGGGCAGAGGCAGGGCAGAGGCAGGGCAGCAGGCAGGGCAGAGGCAGGGCAGAGGCTGGGCAGAGGCAGGGCAGAGAGGGCAGAGGGGCAGAGGCAGGGCAGAGGCAGGGCAGAGGCAGGGCAGAGGCAGGGCAGAGGCTGGGCAGAGGCTGGGCAGAGGCAGGGCAGAGCTGTTTGTCTGTCTAACTTTAGCCCTGCACTCACATGCCGTCAGCTGACACATCACACAGAGCAGTCAACAGCCGTCGGAAAGCATGACGCCAAACTTCCACTTCCGGGTCCAATAGAATTTCAACTATGTATTTTGTTGGCATTTTTTTTTTTTCATTTTTTTTTTTCCAATGCTTTTTTAACACAAAGGCCATTTTTTATGCTATGACATTTGGAGATCATGAAAAATAAATGATACATTTTACAAAATTTTCAAATTTCCTTTAAGACACTTAAAGGTCCTATATTACGTAAAATGGACTCTTGTGAGCTTTAGGCCATGTTATAATGCCTCACCCAAAACATACCCGGAGTTTTGTTTTTCATTCACACATGTTTGAGTAACCCTTTATTATTAGTCTGTCTACATCTTCAAGGCTCAAAATGCTCTGTTCTTCCTTGTGATGTTATGAAGCAGTAGTTTTCAAATTGTCCAGATGATTCAAGTGAAGGTGTATGGAGTTTAAAAACACGGTGGAGCACCTCCTGTATGACCACATGACGTCACGAGTTGTTGTCTGTTTGAGAGAAGAACTCAGCCTAAATATGCAGGGTTTGTGTGTTAAACATGTGTGAATGAAACAAAACATAACTCAAGGTATGTTTGTGATGAGGAAACATTATAACAGAGATCAGAGAATAGCCTAATATGGCCCTTTAATTTACTGAAAAAACATAATAATGAAGCTGAAGCATTTTTTGTGAAGTGAAGAAGCGACTTGATGATGGATGAGCAGCCAGACGTCTTCACTACAACTTTTTGTCCAGTTGACAGATTTTACTTTTGACTTTTACTCTGGATCAGACCTGGAAGACTGAGGGATTACACAGATTTCTTTAAATGTGTTTTTGATTAGAAAAACTAGAACCATTAGACATAATAGCTTTTGTCTTTTAAACAAAATGTGGTTTTAATGTTATTTACAGGTAAATTGTAGAATATATTGTCTAACCAGTCCTAGAAATAATGTCAGTGTTAATATTCATTACATTTACTATTGTAAATGTAAATGTGACCCCCCTCCCCTCCTTTCTTTCCTCTCACCCTTTGGCCTCACCTAGTTCTGACCAATGTGTCTGTCTCTCTGTGTTTAGGTGGTGTGTTATGCTCTCATGACAGCTCCTCTCTTCCTCTCCCTCCCTCTCTTCCTCTCTCTCCCTCACAGTTCCTCTCTCTTCTTGTCTTGCCTGGTTCTGACCCATGTGTCTGTCTCTCTGTGTTTAGGTGGGGGCTGATAGACTCGGAGCAGGACTCTTCACTTCAGCTACTGCTCAAAGAGACGTGTGCCTTCAGACAGCAGAGCCCAGGCAAGGTAAGGCTCTGCGGGCCCAGGACTGCCTCTACATGTTGTAACATTTAGATCACCATGTTACCTTTTATTGTTCTGAAAATGGTAAATCTGTCGAAAAAACATACACATGTTTATTAGTAGTAGTTGTGTTTTTGTCAGAAAGCTCCAAATTGATTTTAATCGATTTTGCACAAGAAGAAAGAAAAAAAAAAAGAAACACCTCACAATAATCCTTGGAAGAAAAACCAAACAAAACAAAAACTACTAAACAAGACCTTGTAAATATATTTTATTATTTGTTTTCATTTCTTGAAAATATCAGTGTTTCTCTGTATCATATTCAACATTCTCTGCCCATCGTTTAAAATGGAGCTGGAGTGCAGGTAACAAAAATGTTATTCAGTCATGAAAGATGCCATATTAAGTTCAAAACACTTTAAACCACAAAAATAATATGCAAATTTTGTCGATTTTCTGTTTTGTCACTCTTGGCCAAACCACTAGAGGGGGCTGTTACTTCACCTTTATTACCAGTCATCAGCTGTCCCTTCTCCTTTTTTGTTATTGTTCATTTTCACCCATTGTCCTACACCCATTGTCTATTTTCAAAAATTCACTTATTCATACATCATGTACACTGACACTGGAGGCAAGGTGGGTGAAGTGTTTTACCCAAGGACAAGCCGGCCCTCTGCTTGCCGCACCCAAGTCCTTTCCAGGCCCTCTGACTGTTCCCATTCCCTTGTTACAGTTCTGTCTCCTGATGTGCAGTCTGTGCACGTTTATGGCCGTGTTGGGGCACTACATCCCTGGGGTGGTGCTCTCCTACGCTTTAGGTGAGTACCACAGGACCTGCAGAGCTCTGGATTCTATTCTGTTCTAATTGGTTCTAGCACATTGTAATGTGTTCTTCAGTGGTCTACTGTGTTCTTATGTGTTCCAACCTGTTGTGTTCTAACCTGTTCCGATGTATTAGAATACATCGGAACAGGTGTTGTGTGCTAACATGTTCTGATGTGTTCTAGTATGTTGAGGTCTAATGTGTTCTGATGTGTTCTGTTTTGTTTGCTAATGTGTTATGTTCTAATGTGTTGTGTTCTAACGTGTTCCAATGTGTTCTAACATGTTGTGTTCTGGAGTGTGTTACATTGTTCTAATGTTTTCTGTGTTCTGAAATATATGTTTTAGTGTGATCTAAGTGTTCTAAGCATTCTCATGTATTCTAAATGCTTCCTAATCTGTTCAAACATGTTGTGTTCTACTACGTTCTAATATGTTCTAAAGTTTTCTGTGTTCTAAAGCATTCTAAAGTGTTAAGTGTCCTAATGTGTCCTTTCTTCATAGTATTCTAATGTAATTCTGCATAGTGTTCTAATGCTTTTAATGTGATGTAATGTACTGTACTGTATTCTCGTGTGTTCTGATGTTCTAATGTGTTCTAATGTGTCCAGTCCTGGGGATCTTCCTCTGGCCCCTGTTGTCCTCTCTTGACCTGGGCCTGTGGCTGAAGCCTGTCTTGCACAAGGTGGATGAAGGTCTCTGGAATGTTCTTCACAAAATCAGAGCTGGTCATGGTAAATATCACCTCTTCTTTTATGCAGAAGAAATAAGAGTCCACTTTTACTTTATCAGAAATATTCATCATGAATACTACTATCACAATACTATCATAATAACAGCTATCGCAGAGTAATAATCGTGTGTTAGTATGTATGTATATATATATATATATATATATATATATATATATATATATATATATATATATATATATATATATATATATATATATATATACACATATATATCATTTGATGGCTGTGTAGAACTGCACCATCATCTGGACCGGCAGCTTGGCTTTCCTCAGCTGCCGCAAGAAATACATTCTCTGCTGGGCTTTCTTGATGAGGGAGCTGATGGTCGGCTCCCACCTGAGGTCCTGAGTGATGCAGGTGCCCAGGAAGCGGAAAGAATCCACAGTGGTGATGGGGGGAGTCGGTCAAGGCGAGGGGAGGCAGGGGGGCTATGACTTTCCTGAAGTCCACAATCATCTTCACTGTCTTCTGGGTGTTGAGCTCCAGATTGCTGCTGCTGCACCAGGACACCAGCCGATCCACCTCCCTCCTGTAGGCAGACTTATCCGCCGTCTGAGATGAGCCCAAAGAGGGTGGGGTCATCCACAAACTTGACCAGTTTGATAGAGTCATGGCTGGAGGTGCAGCAGTTGGTGTACTGGGAGAAGAGCAGGGGGGAAGGCAGGGAGAAAGTCACAGCCCTGTGGAGACCCCATGGTGATAGTCCGAGTGTCCGAGACATTCTTCCCCAGCCGCACGCGCTGCCTCCGGTCCATCAGGAAGTCGATGATCCACCTGCAGGTGGAGTCAGGCACGTTGAGCTGAGCGAGCTTGTCCTGGAGCAGAGCAGGGAGGATGATGTTGAACGCAGAGCTGAAGTCCACAAATAGGATCCTGGCATAGGTTCCCGGGGAGTCCAGATGCTGGAGGATGAAGTGAAGGGCCAGGTTAATGGCAGCGTCCACAGACTAATTGGCTCTGTTGGCGAACTGGGTAAAGAAGCCGCTTCATTGGCCTGTTGTTAATGTTCATATCCTGATTTATGGACAAAATAGCCAAATAAAAGCACCAGGATCATGTAGTGCAGATTTATACAACTATTTTATGACCAAAATGACAAGCCTGTCAGCAGCTCCTACAGAGAGAGGGGCCACAGTTTCTCAATAGAAAGTCAATTGAAGTCAGAGTCGATGGAGCCGGAAGCGCGTCCATGTTCACTTCCTATTTGGAATGACCATACGATCTATGTTCAGAGGTCATCAAAGTCGATTTTACATAATATGTCCTCTTTAAGTTTAAGTGGCACTGAAAGATCACTATTATTTTATTCAATGTAAAAGCTGCTAACCCTGTAGTTTAGACCTCTACAAACATGTTCATATTCAAGTCTCCTGGACATTAAGGCTTTTTTTGTGTCCCCAGTGCGACGCATCTCTCAGCCTCTACAGCCCCACACAGAGACTCGACCTGTCGACTCAGACCTGTCCTCCATGACACCCAAGGTTTGTCCAGTGATATGAAGATATCAAGTTTGAAAAAGCACATATGTGGGAGGTGTAATGTTTTGGTGTATAATGTGTAATCATACAATTCTGGCATATGGTGTACAGTTATGTAAGAATGTCTTTGTCTGGTGAGAATCTCATGTAAATATGGCTTACAATGATCATCAATGGTGTAGTCGTTTCACGTGTTGTGGGTTTGCTTCCTTAAACCTTAATTAAACTAGGACTTGAAATGGATAGGATAGGTTAAACTGTTACTTTCACAGAAACATCGTTTACATATGACTATATTGAGATTGAAGAAATCTTGCATAGTTTTTTTCAGTTGTTTATTTGTTTTTTGTTTTGTTTTTTTGTAAATGCCTAGTTGGACATGGGCAGGAGATATGACATACATAAGAGGCAATTCATCCATAAATTTTACCTAGCAACCATAATGTTAACAATGGTCAAAACTTCTAAAATTATACATATCATTATAGTTATAATTAGACTCAAAATAGACAATAACAGCTTTATTTTGATAATTATATGTTGGGTCTGTCTGACAAATGTCTTCTTTACTTGTAAATTCTCAATTTGAATGGATTTTTCTGTGTTGATGACATAGGCAGAGGTATTGTGACTTTTAATAGCAGAACTAAAGCAGAACTACTGTAGGACTACAGCAGAACTACATCTGAAATACAGCAGGACTATAGCAGATCTATAGTAGTACTACAGCAGGAAAACAGTAGGACTACATCTGAACTACAACAGGATTACAGCAGGACTATAGCAGAAGTAGAGTAGGACGACAGCAGAACTACAGCAAGACTATAGCAGAACTATAGTAGTACTACAGCAGGAAAACAGTAGGACTACATCTGAACTACAACAGGATTACAGCAGGACTATAGCAGAACTATGGTAGGACTACAGCAGAACTATAGTAGGACTACAGTGGAATTATAGTAGGACTACAGTAGAACTACCATATGACTACAGCAGAATGATAGCAAGATTACACTAGGAATACAGCAGAAGTACAGTAGGACTACATCTGAACTACAGCAGGATTACAGCAGAACTACAGTAGGACTACAGCAGAACTAAAGCAGAACTACAGTAAGAGTACAGCAGAACTACAGTAAGACTACAGCAGAACTAAAGCAGAACTACAGTAGAACTATAGGTGAACTACAGTAGGACTACAGCAGAATTATAGTAAGATTACAGCAAGATTACAGTGGGACTAGAGCAGACTTCAGTAGTACTACAGCAGAACAGCAGTAGAAATACGGCAGAATTAGAGCAGGACTACAGCAGAACTACAGCACAATTACAATAGGACTATAGCAGAACTTCAGTAGGACTGACAGACTTATAATAACAGATGCAGTAGGACTATGGCAGACCTAATGGCAGACGCAGTAGAACTACAGCACAACTACAGCAAGACTACAGCAGGACTCCAGTAGGACTATGACAGACCTATAATAACATATGCAGTAGGAGCAAAAGACGAAGTTCAAATCTGTCAACTGGACAAATCGTTGCAGGAGTGAAGACGTTTCGCTGCTCAAGTCTCTTCTTCAGTTCTGGTCAGATGCTGGTGACCACTGCCTTATATCTATCTGCAGGGAGGGGCTAACTACACTGAAACTGTAAACAACTATTGTCTCCAGTTTCAGCTGAAACTACCCCAGGTCTGAGGATGGAGTTGTAGATGGGGGAGAGATTATGTCTCAGGCCCCCATTCCTGTTTAAGGAAGGATTCTCTTTCCTAACAAAAACAGCTTCTTTAACTCCCCTCTCAAACCATTTATTTTCTCTGGCTCAGATCTGAACTTCACTATCTTCAAAGGAGTGGTTAGTGGCTTTGAGATGTAGATGCACGGCGGACTGGGGTCCAGAGGAACTCTCACGCCGGTGTTGATACATCCTCTTGTGGAGTAGCTGTTTAGTTTCTCCAATGTAACGCTCACTGCCCTCTTCACTACACTGAATAGAGTAGACTACATTACTTTGTTTGTGGCTCGGGATTTTGTCCTTTGGGTGAACCAGTTTTTGTCTTAACGTGTTTGTAGGTTTGACAAAGACAGGAATCTCATACTGTCTGAAAATCCTCTGAAGTTTTTTCAGACACACCTGCTGTGTAAGGAATGGCAACCCCCTTCCTAGAAGGAACAAGCAGAAGCAGACAGATCCTAGCCAGAGAAAAGAAATGGTTTGAGAGGGGAGTTAAAGAAGCTATTTTTGTTAGGAAAGAGAATCCTTCCTTAAACAGGAATGGCGGCCTGAGACATAATTTCTCCCCCATCTACAACTCCATCCTCACACCCAGAACAATGAGAACAATAGCAGGGTCGTTAAGGGCTGAATAGGGTCGTTTCAGCTGAAACTGGAGACAATAGAACAGAACTGAAAAAGCGACTTGGATGAGCAGCGAAACGTCTTCACTCCTACAACGATTTGTCCAGTTGACAGATTTGAACTTCGTCGTTTGCTGTGGATCAAGCCTGGACAACTGAGGGTTTACACAGATATCATATGCAGTAGGACTATGCCCGATCTAATAGCATATGCAGTGGAACTACAGCAGGACTACAGTAGGACCACAGTAGGACTATAGGTTAGACTACAGCAGACCTTTTTGCTGACCGTGCTCTTATTTCCCTGCAGCTGGACTCTGCGCTATGTAAGGAGCTGTGTGTGTCGGACACTGAGCCGTCAGACCTAAGCTGGACAGAAGGCCTCTTCACCCTGTCAGAGGGACACACCCCCCACTCAGAGGGACACACCCCCTTCACTGACCAATCAGAAGGTCTAACACACTATACTGTACTGGGTTTGATGTATTTACCTGGTAGTGAGAATAGTGTGAACGTTGAGAGAGAACAAGCACATCTCAGGCTTCAGCAGGCTGAAAGGCTAGGTTTTGTGCATGTCACAGAAGTCATCTAGTTGTAGCAGTAGCAATAGTAGTAGTACTAGTTACAGTGCTCATTAAACGCCCTAGCTCATTAAACCCCCAAGGTAAGATTTCTGATGCTGCCCCCTTGCTCCATCCGTGATAATACATAGTCTAGTATAGGGTACTTTTTTAAGCATTAGACCATTCATTGTTTTTTATTTATTTATTTGATCGGGACAATGCATGTTAATGAACAAACATGATTCAACATGAACGTAAACATGCCAGATTATAGCTGTCCCAAGGGCTGGGAGTCACGAAAGGGTCAACATAAAAATTGTACATTACACACATTGCACAGTTCTCATAGTTGCACAGTCCCCATAATTGCACCATACAAATTGCACATACTGCACATTCCATTCATTGCACAGTCCCCATTGTTTCAGTCAGTTTGGCCACCCATTCAAGACAATTATATTCTATTCCCACCTCCTATTTGCTCATACATGCAATTATGTCTGTAGAAAAGTTAAAATCACATTGCCACTATAGATGAGTGCATGTTTGGTTTGACCATAACCAGTTTTTCATTTGAGCTTTAAAAGAACTGTATGTGGGGCATTCTCTCAGGATTACTGAGAGACTATTCCACCTTGGACAGATAATACATTCTGACCAAAGGTGGCCTGTCTGTGGGGGATCAGCAGGTCTCTGGTGACTTGTGCGGTCCTTGCTAAGTTGTCTTTATATTTAATGTACTATGTACTATATGTAATGTAATGGTGGTGGTGCGAGGGTGTGTGGGATCTTATAAATTAGGCAAGCTCTTTTAAGGTTGATCATGTTGTTAAAGTCCAGTAGTGCTGGTGTAGTAGTGCAGTCCAGTAGTGCTTTTTAAGAACATGACAGTGGTGGTGGTGGGAAATGGGTTTTTTATCAGGTATTTTTAAGCCTCTTTTATAGAGGTTTTCAATGGTTTTAAGTGTTGTGGGGCAGGCAAGAGTCCAAGTAGTTAAACAATAGTCTATGTAAGAGATAATCATAGAGTAGAAATAAGTTTTAGCAGCACTCATGTTTAAGTTATTCTGGATGCGACGAAAGTTCTGATTACTGAATAAAATTACATGGAATACTTTTTTATGTGACCTTTGAAGGACAATGTTGGGTCTAGGATAACTCCAAGGTATTTAAATTCTGGGACCAGATCAAGACAATCTGGTCTTGATCTAATTAGTTTTCACCAGACACTGACTAGGTCTTGCACCGCCGTATTTCCAGTGATGGCAGCTTATATGTTGAGCTGATAGGCTCACCAAATCTGATCTTGCCAGCTGTTTCCTGTTTATCGATGTACGCCACCCCCTCAAAAAGATAAAAAATAAAAAATAAAAAAAATAACATTTGCATTTGTAATGCAACTAGCACTAGCAAACTCCAGTGCATTAAATCAAGAGGGGCTAAAATGTGGCGTATACGTCCATTAATGAAATAAATTTTAAAAACTGACAATAAACCGGAATTAGTTTAGTGTTTACACTACGTTGTGCACAAAAACTGTATTGATGCCGGGCCATAGGACACAGCATATTTATACATGATTTAATACTTCCAAAAATGCCTTTTTGATTGCAGGTTGGCTACACCCACATTATATGACTTCAAAAGACTTCAGTCAAAAGACTAGACTAGTCAGTAATCAAAAGACTAGGCAGTAATCATACATGGCTGTAGTTCAGTTTGACCAATTTGCAAACCATGTGAATGAAAATCCATGGTGTAAAAAATTCAAGTATGAGAGGAAAAAGTTTGCAAAAATTGGGTTCCGCCCACAATTGCTGACTTCCTGTAAGGTTTAGGGTGGGGTCATTTTATAATTTTTTACTTGTCTTGACATGAGCTATGCTTAATCTGTCTACAATGAAAAAGGTCTCTCATTGCCGTAATGTATTTGGATTTTTGAAATTGCGCTACTGAGTCATTTTGAAAGGTAAATTTGTTACAGTTGAAAATAATACATTTTTCGCTGATCTTGAATTGTGGGTCCAATAAAATTTAATTTTCATTAACATTCAAGGGGTCAAAATGGCCTTAATCTGGCCGTAAAAAATAAAAAATAAATAAATCAAAGCCCTTGCCAAAATTAAGGCCCTCGCCATCCCTTGCAACCGCAGGGGACACGCCAATGCAAATATTCTGCCTCTCACCTGCGCTTTCTTTGCTCCCCCCCCCCAAAAACAGCATCTAAATGTTACTCTTCCATTCAATCCATTTCGGACATTGTCACACCTGGACAATTGGAAACAGAGGTATGTCCTCATTGGCTTTTTTATTCTGTATGTGTGGAAGATGAGTACCAAATTTCAATGGCCTATGACAAACACATTTTTTTTCATCCCAGTGAACTAAAACCCATGTATTACTATGATAAATGCTGAACGCAATGTTCAACATTTATTTGGCAACACGATTGAAAACAGAGCTAAAACCTCATTGACCTTTTTGTTACATATGGCAGGACAATTGTCCCAACTTTGAAATGCCCTTGACAAACAAAAGTTTGTGGTCCCATTCAAATTTTCAAGGGGGCGCTGTACTGCAGTTTTATGGGGCGACAGTGGCTCGGTGGTTAGAGCGTTGGTCCCAACAAAACAAAACTTGAACAGACGATCTCAGATTCAAGTTATCGGGAAAAACATGAATCTATTAGGGGAAAATCCATAATATAAATTTAATGGAGCAATAATTATAAATGATTAAGCCATATTTTTGGCATAGATTTGAAAGAAAACTTTTTTTCACCCAAAAAGTTCTGCACCATGAATTTGTATTATAACGTATTTATTTGTATACAACATTAAATAATTAGTATCTAAATTACATTGGTTGATTTATGCACAGGTCAGATTGTGCTGTGTCGGCCTATTGCTTTTGTACATTCATTTAAATAAAATAAAGCCCGCAGAGTTCTTATACAGATTTGATAGTTTTGATACTTCTGACAGCTCTAATATAGGGCTGCAAAACATTAAAGTGGGGGTATTATGTAAAATTAATAAAGTTTTAGATGTCATCCATGTATGTTTTAGTAATTTAGTGATCTCTTGGGTCCTATTTGAAGCCTCCTTACAGTTACTTATAAGATTCTGTGCAAGGCTCTGCCCACAAGCCATACAAAATGAAAGTGAAAACTTATAGAATATCTTAATATGATGTTTTTGGTGAATATAGCATTTTCCAAAAAAATAGAAGGTAACATGGTCACTTTCTAAATATGATATGTATTATACCACAGAGAATTAAAATACTCCCTCTTTAAGCACTTGTACCACTTTTGATTTTGTGTAGTTAAAAACATTTTAAATTTCCCAAAAATTGATGCATGTGTTGCACCATGTTCAAATAAATGTCTTTTCCAAAGCACTGGGATCATCCTCGAGGATCGATATTCTTTTGCAGCTGTTCCACTTCCTCAGGTGTAAATGGGATCAGAATCTCAGGAACCTCAATTCCACAACAGGATTCAGTGGGAATGTTTGCATCCTCCCAGTGAACAAAATCGACCCAATCAAGCTGCAATACAAACGAAATAGATTCAGCAGTTTTTGAGCAACACATTTACAATTTTAGGGCTGTTCTGATTTACCTCCAGTGGGAGTTCTGGGTCCATAGCTGGACTCTGAATATGGCCCATGGCCCAAAGCTGATTAGTGGAGAAGTTTTGTTCTGTGTGCAGTGGACGGTTGTTCCACCCATCAATGACTTTGGCAAGATCATCGTTCACTGATATTGAATTGTACAGATTGTAAATTACAAATTTTGCGTTAAAGTATAAACTTACATTTGGGTTAATGCAGAAAGAGAGAGGGCGCGGGCAGAAAGAGAGAGGGCACAGGCAGAAAGAGAGAGGGCGCGGGCAGAAAGAGAGAGGGCACAGGCAGAAAGAGAGAGGGCGTGGGCAGAAAGAGAGGGCGCAGGCAGAAAGAGAGAGGGCGCGGGCAGAAAGAGAGAGAGAGAGGGCGCGGGCAGAAAGAGAGAGGCGCGGGCAGAAGAGAGGGGCGCAGGCAGAAAGAGAGAGGGCGTGGGCAGAAAGAGAGAGGGGTGGGCAGAAGAAAGAGAGAGGGGGTGGGCAGAAAGAGAGAGGGGGCGGGCAGAAAGAGAGAGGGGGGGGGCAGAAAGAGAGGGGGGCAGAAGAGAAGAGAGAGGGGGCAGGCAGAAAGAGAGAGAAGGGGCAGGCAGAAAGAGAGGCAGAAAGAAAGAGAGAGGGGCGGGGGCGGGCAGAAAAGAGGGAGCAGGCTGAAAGAGAGAGGGAACAGGCAGAAAAAGAGAGAGGAGGTGGGCAGAAAGGGAGAGGACGCAGGCTGAAAGAGAGAGGACGCAGGCAGAAAGAGAGAGGACGCAGGCAGAAAGAGAGAGGGAGCAGGCTGAAATAGAGAGGGAGCAGGCAGAAAGAGAGTGGACGCAGGCAGGCAGAAAGAGGGAGGGAGCGGGCTGAAAGAGAGAGGGAGCGGGCTGAGAGAGAGGGAGCGGGGAGAGAGGGACGCGGCAGAAAGAGAGAGGACGCGCAGCAGAAAGAGAGAGGGGGCAGGGCAGAAAGAGAGAGGGGGCAGGCAGAAAAGAGAGAGGACGCAGGCAGAAAGAGAGGAGGACGCAGGCTGAAAGAGAGAGGGAGCGGGCAGAAAAGAGAGAGGGGGCAGGCAGAAGAAAGAGAGGGGGCAGGCAGAAAAGAGAGAGGACGCAGGCAGAAAGGCAGAAAGAGAGAGGAAGCAGCAGAAAGAGAGAGGGAGCAGGCTGAAAGAGAGAGGGAACAGGCAGAAAGAGAGAGGACGCAGGCAGAAAGGGAGAGGACGCAGGCTGAAAGAGAGAGGGAGCAGGCTGAAAGAGAGTGGGACGCAGGCAGAAAGAAGAGAGAGGGGGCGGGCAGAAAGAGAGAGGGGGCGGGCAGAAAAGAGAGAGGGGGCGGGCAGGAAGAGAGAGGGGGCTGGCAGAAGAAAGAGAGGGCGCAGGCAGAAAGAGAGAGAGGCACAGGCAGGCAGAAAGAGAGAGGGGGCGGGCAGAAAGAGAGAGGGCGCGCAGGAGAAGAGAGAGAGCAGGCAGGCAGAAAGAGAGAGGGCGTGGGCAGAAAGAGAGAGGGGGCGGGCAGAAAGAGAGAGGGGGCGGGCAGAAAGAGAGAGGGGGCAGGGCAGAAAGAAAGAGAGAGGGGGCAGGCAGAAAGAAAGAGAGAGAGGAGCAGAGAGAAGGCAGAAAGAGAGAGGGGGCAGGCAGAAAGAAAGAGAGAGGGGGCAGGCAGAAAGAGAGAGGGGGCAGGCAGAAAGAGAGAGGACGCAGGCAGAAAGAGAGAGGACGCAGGCTGAAAGAGAGAGGGAGCAGGCAGAAAGAGAAAGGGAGCAGGCAGAAAGAGAGAGGGGGCAGGCAGAAAGAGAGAGGACGCAGGAAGGAAGAGAGAGGACGCAGGCAGAAAGAGAGAGGAAGCAGGCAGAAAGAGAGAGGGAGCAGGCTGAAAGAGAGAGGGAACAGGCAGAAAGAGAGAGGACGCAGGCAGAAAGGGAGAGGACGCAGGCTGAAAGAGAGAGGGAGCAGGCTGAAAGAGAGTGGACGCAGGCAGAAAGAGAGAGGGAGCAGGCTGAAAGAGAGAGGGAGCAGGCAGAAAGAGAGAGGGCGCAGGCAGAAAGAGAGAGGGCGCAGGCAGAAAGAGAGAGGGCGTGGGCAGAAAGAGAGAGGGGGCGGGCAGAAAAGAGAGAGAGGGGGGGCGGGCAGAAAGAGAGAGGGCGCGGGCAGGAAGAGAGAGGGGGCTGGCAGAAAGAGAGGGCGCAGGCAGAAAGAGAGAGGGCACAGGCAGAAAGAGAGAGGGGGCGGGCAGAAAGAGAGGGCGCAGGCAGAAAGAGAGAGGGCACAGGCAGAAAGAGAGAGGCACCAGGCAGAAAGAGAGAGGGCGTGGGCAGAAAGAGAGAGGGGGCGGGCAGAAGAGAGAGGGGGCGGGCGGGCAGAAAAGAGATAGGGGGCAGGCAGAAAGAGAGAGGGGGGCAGGCAGAAAGAGAGAGGGAGCAGGCAGAAAGAGAGAGGGGCTGGGGCAAAAGAGAGGACGCGGGCAGAAAGAGAGAGGGAGCAGGCTGAAAGAGAGGGGGCGGGCAGAAAGAGAGAGGGCACGGGCAGAAAGAGAGAGGGCGCGGGTAGAAAGAGAGAGGGCGCGGGCAGAAAGAGAGAGGGCGCGGGCAGAAAGAGAGAGGGCGCGGGCAGAAAGAGAGAGGGCGCGGGCAGAAAGAGAGAGGGAGCGGGCTGAAAGAGAGAGGGGGCGGGCTGAAAGAGAGAGGGGGCGGGCAGAAAGAGAGAGAGGGCGGGCAGAAAGAGAGAGGGGGCGGGCAGAAAGAGAGAGGGGGCTGGCAGAAAGAGAGAGGGGGCGGGCAGAAAGAGAGAGGGCGCGGGCGGAAAGAGAGAGGGCGCGGGCGGAAAGAGAGAGGGCGCGGGCGGAAAGAGATAGGGAGCGGGCTGAAAGAGAGAGGGAGCGGGCAGAAAAAGAGAGGACGCGGGCAGAAAGACAGAGGGAGCAGGCTGAAAGAGAGAGGGAGCAGGCAGAAAGAGAGAGGACGCAGGCAGAAAGAGAGAGGACGCAGGAAGGAAGAGAGAGGACGCAGGCAGAAAGAGAGAGGGAGCAGGCTGAAAGAGAGAGGGAACAGGCAGAAAGAGAGAGGAGGCGGGCAGAAAGAGAGAGGACGCAGGCAGAAAGAGAGAGGACGCAGGCAGAAAGAGAGAGGGAGCAGGCTGAAAGAGAGTGGACGCAGGCAGAAAGAGGGAGGGAGCGGGCTGAAAGAGAGAGGGAGCGGGCAGAAAGAGAGAGGACGCGGGCAGAAAGAGAGAGGGAGCAGGCTGAAAGAGAGAGGACGCAGGCTGAAAGAGAGAGGGAGCAGGCAGAAAGAGAGAGGGGGCAGGCAGAAAGAGAGAGGGGGCAGGCAGAAAGAGAGAGGACGCAGGCAGAAAGAGAGAGGGAGCAGGCTGAAAGAGAGAGGGGGCAGGCAGAAAGAGAGAGGACGCAGGAAGGAAGAGAGAGGACGCAGGCAGAAAGAGAGAGGGCGCGGGCAGAAAGAGAGAGGGAGCAGGCTGAAAGAGAGAGGGAACAGGCAGAAAGAGAGAGGACGCAGGCTGAAAGAGAGAAGGAGCAGGCTGAAAGAGAGTGGACGCAGGCAGAAAGAGAGAGGGAGCAGGCTGAAAGAGAGAGGGAGCAGGCAGAAAGAGAGAGGGCGCAGGCAGAAAGAGAGAGGACGCAGGCAGAAAGAGAGAGGGAGCAGGCTGAAAGAGAGAGGGAGCAGGCAGAAAGAGAGAGGGGGCAGGCAGAAAGAGAGAGGGGGCAGGCAGAAAGAGAGAGGACGCAGGCAGAAAGAGAGAGGGAGCAGGCTGAAAGAGAGAGGGGGCAGGCAGAAAGAGAGAGGACGCAGGCAGAAAGAGAGAGGACGCAGGCTGAAAGAGAGAGGGAGAGGCAGAAAGAAAGAGAGAGGGAGCAGGCAGAAAGAGAGAGAGACGCAGGAAGGAAGAGAGAGGGACGCAGGCAGAAAGAGAGAGGAAGCAGGCAGAAAGAGAGAGGAGCAGGCTGAAAAGAGAAAGAGAGAGGGAACAGCAGAAAGAGAGAGGACGCAGGCAGAAAGAGAGGGAGAGGACGCAGGCTGAAAGAGAGAGGGAGCAGGCTGAAAGAGAGTGGACGCAGGCAGAAAGAGAGAGGACGCAGGCAGAAAGAGAGAGGACGCAGGCAGAAAGAGAGAGGGAGCAGGCTGAAAGAGAGAGGGAGCAGGCAGAAAGAGAGAGGGCGCAGGCAGAAAGAGAGAGGACGCAGGCAGAAAGAGAGAGGGAGCAGGCTGAAAGAGAGAGGGAGCAGGCTGAAAGAGACAGGGGGCAGGCTGAAAGAGAGAGGGGGCAGGCAGAAAGAGAGAGGGCGCCATACCCATTCAAAATTTCAAGGGGTGCAGTGGAACAATGTATTGTCTCAGCATTGTAAATTGTATGTCATTGTGTTCAAAACATCATTTTGCACAAAATGCATATTAACGCACATTCCACTCATTGCACATTCTATTATATGTATATTACACATTACACAGTTCCCATTATTGCACCATACAAAATATTGCACATTCTATTCCTTGCACAGTCACCATCACGTCCGTCAGTTGGCCACCCATTTAAGACACTTACATTTTATACCCACCCCATTTTGCCTGTACATGCAAATATGTCTATAGAAAATTTTAAATAACATTGCTACTATAGATGAGTGCATGTTTGGTTTCATTTGAGCTTTATAAGAACTGTACGTGTGACATTCTCTTAGGGTTACTGCGAGACTATTCCACAGGTTTCCACCTTAGACAGATAATGCATTCTGACCAAAGGTGGTCCATCTGTGGGGGACCAGCAGGTCACCTCTGGTGGTGGTTCGTGTGGTCCTTGCTAAATTGTCTTAATATTTAATATTTCATCCCTGTTGCGGAACATTGGACCACCTCTAGACTCTGCATTGGGTCCTTGAGGGTTCATGGGAGTCCACATGTGTTTTGTGGATCTGGAAAAGGCACTCAACCGTGTCACTCGTGGTGTCCTTTGGGGGTGCTCCGGGAGTATGGGGTCTGGTGCCCTTTGCTAAGGGCTGTCCAGTCTCTGTATTACCGGAGCAGGAGCTGTGTTCCTGGTGGGTGGTTGAATCTCTGCCTCAAGTGGAGGAGTTCAAGTATCTCGAAACCTTGTTCATGAGTGAGGGAAGGCTGGAACGTGACATTGACAGGCGGATCGGTGCAGTGTCTCCAGTATTGCAATCGCTGTATCGGTCTGTTATGGTAAAAAAGGAGCTGGGTCAAACGGCAAAGCTCTCGATTTACCGGTCAATCTACGTTCCTACCCTCACCTATGGTCATGAGCTCTGGGTAATGATTGAAAGGATAAGATCTCAGATACAAGTGGCCGAAATGGATTTCCTCCATAGGGTGGCCAGGCGCACCCTTAGATATAGAGTGAGGAGCTTGATCACACGGGAGGAGCTCAGAGTAGAGCCGCTGCTCCTACACATTGAGAGGAACCAGCTGAGGTGCTGGCATATATCTGTCAGAACACATTTGGACTACCATTTGGTAAGTTATTGATAAAGAGAGAGAATAAAACCGATCCAAGGATTGACATGGAGATCAACACCACCGGTCCAAGGATCTAAACATGGAGATCAACACCATCATCATACACCATCAACTACCACACACTGTTTCTTTTGGGACAGATACGATGTAAACTATTGTCAAGCCAACCTGGACAGCAAGATCTGATGGTTTAAGGAATCAAAGGCTTTCTTTAAGTCTAAGAAGACAACCCCAACACAGGGACTCCTATCAAGCAAGCTCTTTATGTTTTCTGTTAGCACACACAGGGCAGTGTCTGTGGAGTGATGGGTACAAAAGCCAAACTGAAGTGGATATAATGAGGGTTTGATGTTTTCTAAATGAGCAGTGAGAAATTTGACCACCCACTTCTCAGCTGTTTTAGATATAACAGGAAGTATGCTCTGTTTTAGCATTTGATTTAAAAACTGGTGTTATTGCAGCTACTTTCCAATCAGTTGGAGCAACCGAATGTTGGAAGGACATATGGAGGAGATGGGTGATTGGTCATACAAAAGGATCCTCAAATTCTTAAAAAAAAATGTTTTTAGACAAATTGCATCAAGTGCTTTTGAGTTTTTTAAGCCTGAATTACTTTGGCAATTTCATGGTCTGAAATATCAGTAATCCTGAACATAGCCCGATCAGGGTCACTGATATTATCAGTGCAAGCAACAATAAATCTCTGTCTGTCTATGATTAGACCTGTTTACAGTTCTAATCTAATCTAGTTTTCATCAGATTCCTCCATTCTTTGTTCAGCCATGGCAAATTACATTTTGTCTTTAATTTACGCTTCTCTCTAGTGGAGAAGGTTGATATAACATCTTTAACACTTTTGAGTTGACTGCTACAAAACTGAGGATCATTTCTGGACAAGATTAATTCCCAGTCTACTGATGATGTTCATTCCTGGGTATAAATTCATTTAGAGATCTGTTATTATATGGACTAAAACCATTAGTGATCCCTGACCTGGTGAGTTTCATAGAAAATAATATAAAATTGTCTGAAATACCAGTCAGAAGGTTATCCGACTTGATTATCCCTTCAGGCTTGTTACTAAAGAGCAAATCTGTTTTGTTTTAAGTGTTTTTCTGTCCTTCTTAAAGTCCCAGTTCACATTAAAATCACCGATCACAATTATTTTGTTGGACTTGATTAGTATTGTGTGGTGCTTAATTAGTCCCTGCAGTTGTTCATAGAAGTTATTTTTTGCTGAGGGGGGATGATACAGACAGACAAGTGAACATAATCTCTGGAGAGAGATTTTTACTGAGACGTTCTCTATTTCAACCTCGTATGGTACACTAAGTTGAGAGCATTCTAAGTGATTTTTTTACATAAAGCCCCCGTCCTTTCCCCCTCACTCTATCTCTTCTAAACACCTTGTTGTTTGCGAAAACAACGGTAAATCAGGAGATGAACTTGTGAGCCACGTTTCTGATAGTCCTAAATTATCGATCTAAAATGTCGCAGCAGGTGTCCCAGATTCTTCGTCAAACTTGCTGCCATTGTAGAGGAGTCACACAGGCTGATAGATGCGGGCAACACATGGCTTGCTGGGTAAAGAATGCATATGAGCTCATCACGGCCCACAGGTGAGTCTGTACCGGCACTGTGGTGGACGGAGAGCATGTTTTCGACTTCCCTGGTGGTGATGATTGGGGGTTCAGATCTTTTGGGAGGCTCCAGGTGGAGGTGGATGTTTCCCAATAAAAGTAGGCAGATGGCGATCAAAAGTGTGCAGCTTTGTGGTCATTTTTAATGTGCTTGTGCTGTTTTTACTGCTTTGGTGGAGCGGTAAAAGAGAAATGGAAAAACAAAAGTAGCACTTTTGTAGCTACACTTTTTGTGTTTTTGTCTTCCAAATCAAAAATGTTTGCAGCATTGATTACTGGAGCTTGTTTGTCACACGCTCCTTTGTTACTTTTAGCTCAGTTGTAGTTGCTGCCATGTAGTAAGAGAAGACCAGTGTCATTTAGACTGCATTGTAACCCCATGTATTTCTATGAGAAATGTTGGATGTTGCCATGGCAACAGAATTGTCAGTTATTTTTCTTCATTATGGGTTATATTCAAAAGTTCAAGGGGATGCGGTAGAGCAACCTAATACCCGAGTTATATAAATTGTATATCATTGAGTTCAGATCATCACTGTGCATAAAAAGTATATTCATGCCGGGCAATAGGACGTTTCATATCTGAGTTACACACAATTTTTAATTTGTTTTTTTGTTTTTTCGCATTTCATAACTTATGAGAATTCAAAAGACTATTCTGTAATCACACATGGGTCTATGAGAGGTAAAATTGTGTTCCGCCCTCAATGGCTGACTTTCTGTAAGGTTTAGGATGGAGTCATGATTAGCCCGAGCACGAAAGTTTCAATACCACTTAACTGTCTGTACATTATTGTTTACTGCTTGATTTTTGGGATTTTCCTCAAGATTATACAAATACAATAAGGCTCTCGCACATTCATGCTTGGGCCCTAATAATAATGCTTTCCACTTTTAATGCACTTTACAGGCTTGTCAAAGCCTCTCAAAGTGCGACACTCTAGCGACGTCAATCTTTTATACTAGGCAATGTGGGTAAAGTGTGTTGCCTCACAGAAGTTGGTGCAAGCAGGTATCAATTTTCTGATATTTCGGTTGGGGGACCACCACTTTAACCACTGAACCTCAGTTAATTTTCGCAAATAGGGCAATACATATACAGTCTGTGTAAACCCTCAGTCGTCCAGGTCTGATCCATGGCAAGACGAAGTTCAAATCTGTCAACTGGACAAATCGTTGTAGGAGTGAAGACGTTTCGCTGCTCACCCAAGCCGCTTGGATGCATCCAAGCGGCTGAACTTCGTCTTGCCAATACATGTACAGGTTCAACAGTATTGCGTAGACATTTTTCACAAATAAAGGGGTAGATGAATCACCTTTTTTAGTTCAGTTTAGAAACTAATACTGTAAAACTCTAATATTAAGTCATTTTAAATCAATATTGCAATTTAAAATAAGCAAAATGTGAAATAATAATCTATGTGTGTCATAGATTATAATTAAATACTAAAATAAACATATATCTTCTATGAAAGTGACAGAACACCAACATTGCATATTCCCATTTGTATTAATTTCAAGTCAGTTCATATAGTACACATTTCATTTGCTTTTCAGAACTGGACAGAGAAGAATTCCCTTCACTGGACAACGGCCACATGACAAATGGAACCAGCGATGAGGAGGACCTGTACCCCGCTATCCCCGCCCCTCAGCCTGATCAACCAATCACAGCTCTGTACTCAGATGCCATCAGCATGTCGGAGCTGGGAGGGCATCTGGTCTCCGCTCTTATCCAGGAGAGGCTGGAGTCCGCACTGGCCCCTGCCCTCCCCCTACTCCTCTCGGGGCAGGAGAGCACCAGAGCAGGGGAGAAGATGGTGTTGGAGGATTCAGACAGTGATGTGGAAGACTTTGAGCTGCTGGATCAGTCTGAGCTGGAGCAGTGTGAGGCCGAACTAGGTCTGATTCAGGAGCAGAGTCCAGAGCCCAGCGTCAGACACAGGGCCCCCGGGTTCATCTCCAAACTCCTCCGACGCCACTAACACCAACTAACCCTTTCAACATCATGCAGTATTCAAAATGGACTGTTTTGAACTGTTAGACATATTAAAGGGCCTGTACCTGATTTTAAAGGACCCAGCCATGTTATAAAGTTGCTAAGAAAAAAAAAAAAAAAGTAAAAATCGAGTTGTGTTTTCTTTAACTCACATGTTTGAGTAATCCTGTCTGTCTACATCTCCAAAGCTCAAAATGCAGTCAACCTTGTGATTTGATGAAGCGGTAGTTTTCAAGTTAACTGCTACCTTTTATCAGTTCAGTAGAGATAGGCAATTCTTAGCTGATGACATCACAAGGGGGAATGATTTCTGTTTGAGGGAAGAACTCTATGCAGCGTTTGTGTCAAACATGTGAAAAACAAAACACAATTTCATGTATGTTTGTGATTTGGAAACAGCATTATAATATAGGCCATTTAATGTATTCTTGTCAAGATAAATGCTCTTTACCTCTTTATCGTACATTGCATCGTAAAAGCTGCTAAATAAGAAAAACAAACAAACAAAAAAACAAAAAACAAAACCCAAAGCACTGCTAAAAAATCTATTCATTTGACATTTTCTTGTGTAATAGCTAACACAGAGACTACAGACAGGGTCACCTTTTTTCAGGCATGTGGTTATCTGTTGTGATGCATTTTCAAGAGGGCAAAAACACAATCAGTAGCAGAAATTTGAGAATAATAAGGAAACAGCAGCTTGACATTATCCCGGGAAGTTGTTTCTGTGCCATGGTGCAAAAATGTCATGGTGTTAAAAGTTCAAACTAAAACATGCTCCTGACTCATGGTTTGAAATCAGGTACAGGTCCTGTGAAGTTGTTTAGTAATCAAACCTATATACTATCCATTGTACCCATAGTCTTGGTATTTCCTTTAGTGCAACTTAAAAAAAATGTGTCCAGAGAATAGCTGTCTCGAATTATGGCATGTAGTTACAAAAAGTGCCACCAGATGGCGACGTCACCCTGTATCTGATGAAATACTGAAATTTTGTGTAAATTAAAATGATTCTAATCCTACACTTACCTGATTCACAGAGGCAATTTGAGCAGAACTGACCTGAAGTTTGGTAAAGGTTTCAGCGCTATAAAAAGACACAAGAATGAAGCAAAACACTTTTTTTTTTTTTTTAGATCATTTTGAATAATATAAATCCTAAAACTTTCAAGAGACTTGTTCATTTGTTCTCATAAGATCCCTGCAAATTATCTTTCCACGTTTACCGCTATTACACCCCCCTTCTTCACTGCACCAGCACATGCAGAGCAACCAGTCCAAAGTAGTTTACAAAGTCTGAGTTATGCTTATTTTAGGACCTTAAAATCAAAACTACCAATTGGGGGCCATTCATAATATGAAGAACTTCTTAAATACACAAATGCTTTTTGGCAAATATTTACGTAACCAGCTGAAGCCTGTGAATTTTCCCAAACACCACTGATTATTCTAGAGTTTAAAGACCCTCACTAAGGCATGTTTATCTGTTTGCTTTCACGTTAGTAGGCTACAGTTCTTTTGTCACCGTTACTCTCTTTTTTGCCAGCAGAGGCCGCACACAATATAATAGATATTTGTGCACTGAAACGCATGTATTCATGTACTTCCTTTCAGAGAATGTTTGTACATTACAGGCTGCCTGTATTTATTATGGTTTTAACTACACATGTGCCTATGCTGTTGCTGTGTCTGGCACCTGTTAGCACTGTTAGCACTGTTAGCACTATTAGCACTATTAGCACTGTTAGCACTGTTAGCACTATTAGCACTCTTAGCACTATTAGCACTGTTAGCACTGTTAGCACTACTAGCGCTGTTAGGCAGTGGAGCTCCTGGACCAGTGGTGGACCAGAGACTAAAGGAGAATACAAAGCAACATGTCGTTGTGTTCCTTTTTCATTTTTGAATAAAAGTTTGAAATAAAAATATATTAAAGTTTTTTTTCTGTTCTAATCTCATTTAGTTGATAATGGTTTCATGTTTCATCAACATGTTTCCACACAGCATAATATGTAGGTCTAGGCCTATGTCTATGGAGGGAACATGCAAACTCCTCACACTGTCCAGTCACTGTGCATCATCTCACACCCAGACCTCTGCTGGAGGCAGTGAATCACACAAAATCCCTATGAGACAGAGACCCCTCCCCACATCGACATCAGGGTTCTATACATTTTTTTCATTCAGGTTGGTCAACAGAATCTGCGACATGTAATGCCACTACAGGTATGTAACCTATAGCTATGAGTTTCAGAATGATATATAAAACAAATAGGACAATTTAAAACAAAATGCTGTATTTTTTGAATGATGAAAAGCCCTCAAAAAGTTCCCTATATAAACCATGAATCATGTATTTACACTGGATTGTATGCATGAAAATGTCCACTAGAGGGCAGGGTGACTCCAGTTGTTGTGATGTGATGGTCCTTTTAGCGGATCTTTTTAAGATCACTGAGCACGCAACATTTCCAAGGTATCTTTGTCTGAAGGCACATTCTTGGCTTTCAGTCATCACACATAGCTGTACATTAAAATGTATATTGAAAATTGCATACATACATACATACATACACATACATACATACATACATACATACATACATACAAAGGCAAGAAAATTCAACTTTTTTCAGTATGTAATAACATCCCTAAAATATTTTACACTGCAAAAAATATGACATATAGAATAATTCACTGGTTTTCAAAAATATTTCTGAAACTGAAAAATACATTTGACAGATGAGTAAGTCAAGTGTTCTTTTGGCACAGTACACAGTACACATACAGCAATGTTCAGCTAGAGCTCACAAAGACCCATAAGGAGGTTCAAGTATCGTTCAGTATCATTTGTGTGATGCAGTGCTTAAAGGCAGAGGACAGGATTGTGTATTGTTGATTTGAAATGTGTTGGTGGTCTGTGGTGGGGGAGCCCCGGGCAGGAATCTGAATGGACTGTATTGATTCTCCATTGAGGGCCCATTTCACAGCTCTGGCCCTGGCCCTGGTTTCTGCTCTGGGTGAAGAGTGAGTACAGTCTATTAGTAGTGAAAAAAAAAAAAAAAAAAATTCTGTCAACTGGACAAAGGTTTTTGAATGAAGATGTTTCACTGCTCCTCCAAACAGATTCTTCAGTTCTGGTCAGGTTACTGATGGACACTGCCATATATCTATTTGAAGGGCGGAGCTAACTACACTGAAACTAACACACATAGTTGTTTACCATTTCTGTTTGTTGGCTAGGTGAACTACACTAAGTGTGAACTGTGCCTGAGTCATATTTTGCATAATCGTTCAGGCCCCTGTTGGTTTAGAAGATAAATGATGTCTAAGGCCCCATTCTTGTTTAAAGGAATGCCTCTTTCACTCCCCTTTTAAACCTTTTCCTTTTTTGGCTAAGATCTGTACCTCACAATATTCACATTGCTTTGTTTGTGGCCTGGGACTTGGTTCTTTAGGTGAACCAGTAATTTTTGTCCAGTTGACAGAATTATTTTCTTTTACTATGGATCATACCTGGACAGCTGAGGGATTATGCAGACGTCTTACAGTCTAGACAAACTGCTCCACGTGGGTGAAGTCACATTTTAGTGTTATGATTAAAAAAGGTGATTTTTCCATTACGGTTACAAAAAAAACCCAAAAAAACAAAACAGTGAAATAATTTTCTTTCATGCATTATCAAATAGATCAGCATTTCACTACCTTAAAACATTGTTCTCTCAAAAAAAAAAAAAAAACCCAAAAAACTGGTATTTTGCTTCATTTCCTCTTCTTTGATGCATCTTGTGCAGTATGTCCACTCCCCCGGAGATGACACAGGATTTTTCCAAGATTGTCATCTTGGTATCACAGGTATTTCTACCAACATTACAACCGTGTGCTTACATTAACATGCTGAGGCATGTTCATTACTAGTTTAATTGTTTTGGTCCATGGTAAAACGAACCCTAACCCTAATTCCCTCTGATACCAGTAGATGACGCTGAAAAATTGTGTCTGGTTCTTTACAAAGCCAATATTTTATGGTCTAAAACATGAGATACCACGCTTTGCTTGGGATATTTCACAATATGGCATTAAATTATATTTATCCAGATCGGCAGAGGCTCACAGTAATCATGTGTTTTAAGATAGTTTTAGGAATTAAAACACATGTAACTGAATAAATGCTAGATTTATCCGTTTAATGCCATACTGTACAGTGTTCTAGATGCATCCTACCCCGGAAAAGTTGCATAGTACACATTTAAGTTTAGTACTGAACAGACTTGACTTAATTTTGCTTCTAAAATGGTCATGGTTACATTTTCAGTTCTTACTGTTATATTGTGATCTGAACAATCTTAATAATCGTGACATAGTTGGAGGCAAACAGACCTAACCTCCACCTTCTCGCCATCTGACTACTCAAACCTTTCTATCAACCATAGATTCTGTGGATGATTTGTATAGTTTACAGATAAAGCCGGAAACCTCACCAGGAGAAAAAAAAACTTAAAAAAACAAAACAAAACGCCATTTGTATTTTATGATCCATATCCAATCAAAGTGAGAAGAACTAAGCTGTCTGCCACTATTGATTCCTGGCCTCTATAAAAATAAGAATAAGGAAAGACAAGCATGCTGAGGCTTTTATAGATGTGTGTTCATGCAGTGTGAGCATCAATGCTTAGGGACCATAGAAGTGAAGACCATGTTGTGAAAATACAGAAAAATCCATATAAAAACGGACTTTTCTGCAAGCTGGATGCCCCGTCAACTGAACACGAGCAGTTTGAATTCCCAAAAAATGCATTGTGCTCTGTGGGAGAGTTCTTTCTAGGCCCAAGCTCCTGGGAGCACCAGTGCCTGGAGCGGCCACTAGTCGGTCTCGTCCCGAGAGGAAGTGTCTTATCCATTTCATATTATAGATCCATTGCAAGGGACATAGGATCAGGTAACTTATATCTATATCGTACCAGTACTCTAACATGAGTAATACATTGAACAGTATAGCAGTACTTTTACTTGTACAATGTAACAGTACTTTAACATGATTAATGTATTGTACAGTGTAACAGAACTTTACCGTGAGTAATGTATTATACGAGGTAACAGTACTTTAACATGAGTAATGAAAAACCAGGGCAACTGACAGCCACATAAAAAAGCATCAATATGATTTCTATAAAAATGACACAGGGCGACTTGTGTAAGGCTTTAGTGCCCTCAACTCTACATGAGACAGTTAATCATTGACTTATTTTTCTGGACTTATCAAGAGCTTTTGTTAACGTTATATTCTTACATAAACATGGTCTCAGCTCTGTTTGGATTAAGGGCTGTAATTGCCGTAGACCCATGGGGATTTTTAATTAATATGTTTTTTATGAGCAACATTTCTGGTGACGTGTGCTATCAGTCAAGTGCTTTGTCTCTATGGAGACAGATATGTTTATTGCTATACTTTAGACTATTCCAGATAAAGCTCTAACATCTCCATGGAAATGAGCTAATATGGGGAAGGGAGGGGGGTACCTGCCTTTTTCTGAGCTGGACATAGAAACCAGTGACGTGCGGTGAGGTTCATGGCTGGTGAGGCACTGTGTCGTCAAAATTAGATTTACAAACATATAAACCAGGTGTCAGTACATTTGGCCCCGGGTCAGTTTCTCTCCCAGTGATTTGGGGCCAGAATAAAAAATTGTTTCAAAATAAAAGTTCCGAAGTGTGTATGAAATAGCTCTAATAGTATGAAATAAAAAGCAAGATGGTTTTGTATTGTTTTTATCCTTATTCTGGTTCCCCAATTTTCAGTGGATTGAAGTAATTACATTTCTTACCATTTCATACGTCTCTATTTGAAAAGAGAGAGTCTTTCGTCCCGACGTCTGGAACAAACCATTTAGCTCCTTTAGCGTTGGTCTCGGTCGTTTAATTATAACCTCCTGCTTCGACCGAAAGTCCAGTTTAGAAAACTGCTTGAGCTTTAATATGTATCTTCCTCCATTTAAGGGCCAGACACGAAGAAAAAAGTGAATTGCTAAAGTTGACTTGCTAACTCTAAATTGTAGTTTGCGGCCCTTATTCTGCGGGAGTTACAAGAACTCCTGGGCTCACGAGCGCCACCTAATATGAGGCAGGGTAACTGTGTGCCTTACCTGGCGCCTTTTCACAGCCGCGTGTCTTTTCTCAGGATTTCAATGGTAAACGTAAAAATTCAGCGATTTTGAGTAAAAAAAATAATAAAATTGCAAAGTTAAATAGAAAATAACTTTATAGTACAAATCATTGGATAAATATAACTATTTCATTTATTTTTTTTCTGTGATGAGGCAGTGCCTCACCTGCCTCACCTGACTGCACGTCACTGATAGAAACCATCATAAATAACAAGGCAAATAAAAGCCAGGACAGTCAGATTGGGCTCACGGTGCACAGGGATGGGCATGTCCCTAGGATTGTATTTGAATCCAGGTTACTGTAATCTATAACTATGCTATAGCATTATTATTACCACACCATAACAATTATTATCAAACACAGACAAGGGTCGGATGTAGCCCAAGGGCCACAAAATACCCAGGTCAACTCTACAGTGTAGCATTATTTTTTCAGATAAACGGCAGCAGCAGGTACAGTCTATGGGCCATTCACTGTTTTAGAAGGGAATATTCAAATCCACAGGTTGAACCTGGGATGGGATCTCAAATTGTATTGAATCATACAACCCCTTTGAAGCCATTGTATATAAACATGACATGACATGACTGACAAAGAAGTCCTTTAAATCCCTTTGTAGAGCCAGATAAATAAATAGTTATTTTCTAAACTAATAAACCAGGGGTGAAATTCAGACAGTACAGCTGCACAGGGGCCCATGATCTGCTGCTGTTTTACTGCTACACTTACCTCACACAAGTATCATTTAGGCAGCCATTTTGGGTTTTCATACACATCAGTTTCATATGTGACATGGAGGCTCAGGGTGGTGGTTACGACTGACCTATCAAGACAAGATACTCTAGAACAGGGGTGTCAAACTCATTTTGGTCTGGGGGCCACATACGACTTATTTTGATCTCAAGGGGGCTGCACCAGGAAAACTCACAGCATAAATACTCAAAAATAGCAATAAGTAGAAACATTTGTGCAGAGAAACATGCAAAATATTTTATTGAAGAGAACTGTTCCTTTATAAAATCTTAAGAACAACCTGAAACTGTCTCATTTTTGTGCAGTACAACTACATTACAGTACAATTACTATATAGTAATTTTGAAAAAACCCCAAAAACATTTAGATTTTATTAGTGCATGTGCAGATTAATACAGAAATGATTTGAACTTCACGTTCTGCACATAAAAACAAAATAAAAAGCTCCAGACCTAAAATCCTTAGCATTTTACCTTTTTATTTTACAGGATTCAGTCATGCTTTGTATTTGATCCAGAAACTTGGCATCTTTTAGCCTGCACAAGTGCATCAATATCAGGCATCATATCCTGAGTAGCTGCCAATTTCAAAATGTAATTTAAGAGCTTGAGTGTTATCTTTGAGCACAGCTTTGTTTTATTAAGGTTCATTATTGAGAAAACTTGCTCACAAAGGTAAGTCCCGAACATGAACAGAATTTTTGCAGCTAGCACTGTTAATTTAGGGAACCCTGGCTCTGATAAAATTAACAGTTCGAACAACAACATCCATAACGTGATCCATTCTTAACGACTTGCAGCACAATGCCTCTTGGTGCAATATAGAATGAAATGTCCGAAAATCCTCACCTCCATTTGCGGCTTACACTTTCTCTCTGAACTTTGTCACAACACCTGACTTTTTCCCAAGCATTGAGGGCGCGCCGTCAGTCACCAGATTGACAGCGCGAGACCAGTCCGCGCCTACTCTGTCCATCGCACCAACAACAGCGCGGAAAATGTCCTCATCTGTTTTTGTGTCTAACATCGGTACCAACTCCAAAAACTCCTCCGTAATAGTCAAAGTCTTATCAACACCACCAGTGAATATGTCCAGCTGACTGACGTCTGTAGTGCTCTCATCACCGGGGAGCGGCGGCACAGACATCAGTTTGTTTTTAAAAGTGCCAGGGACAATAACCATAAACTTGAATGTGGATTGAAAAGTTCTGGTAATAGTCCATCATAAATAGTGCCAGGGACATGTCCCCAACCTCCCCGGTATAAATGACACCTATGACCTGTGAACGGCGGCTGCAGCAGCGATGCAGCAGAGCAGCGCAGCTAAGCATTGCGCATGCGTTGCGTGGCGTCGGGAAGATATTCTAATTTTTATTATATTTATTTTTTTTATTCTACAGTTAGCAACAATAAAAAATGGGCGCAACTAAATGTTATATTTATCTACATTTTTTATGAGCCTTAAAAATTACAATTTATAAAAAATATATATTTTTTAAAAATTTCATTTTTGCTGAGTGTATTTTTATTACAAATCATCTGAGGGCCGGATCAAGTCTGTAGGCGGGCCAGATCCGGCCCCCGGGCCGCATGATTGACACCCCTGCTCTTGAATCTACTGTCCCAACAGATTTCTCTGCTCTCAAAATACTGGACTACTGGTGATTCTAGAGTGTCTAAAAGCAAGTTCATTGTTATACAATTGTTTCATGTCCCACTCCCCAACTGATTCAGATTCCCACTAATCGCCCAGTGATGACTGGACCCTAGCCTTTCCTATGTCCTTATCCTGTTCTGTGGACCCCGATCCTCCATTTTCCTCACCTGGCTGGATGACCCAATACCTGGCTGGATGATGCCTATGCTATCTTGGATGAGCGCCTCTCTGTCCCTTAGTCTTGAGTGAGCTCTGGTCCCACAGACTTGAACTCTGCAAATGGATGAGTGTTAGTCCTGGACACATCTGCAGCCTGCCCGTCCTGAGATAGGCCTGGTTCAGTTCTGGTTTAGTGATGATTCAGTCCTGGTTTAGTCCTGGTTTAGTCCTGGTTCAGTCCTGGTTTAGTCCTGTTTCAGCCCTGGTTTAGTGATGGTTCAGTCCTGGTTTAGTTCTGGTTTAGTCCTAGTTTAGTCCTGGTTCAGTCCTGCTTTAGTGATGATTCAGTCCTGGTTTAGTCCTGGTTCAGTCTTGGTTCAGTCCTGGTTTAGTGATGGTTCAGTCCTGGTTTAGTGATGATTCAGTCCTGGTTTAGTCCTGGTTCAGTCTTGGTTCAGTCCTGGTTTAGTCATGGTTCAGTCCTGGTTTAGTCCTGGTTCAGTCTTGGTTCAGTCCTGGTTTAGTCCTGGTTTAGTCCTGGTTCAGTCCTGGTTTAGTGATGGTTCAGTCCTGGTTTAGTCCTGGTTTAGTCCTGGTTCAGTCCTGGTTCAGTCTTGGTTTAGTCCTGGTTTAGTCCTGGTTCAGTCCTGGTTTAGTCCTGGTTTAGTCCTGGTTCAGTCCTGGTTTCAGTCCTGGTTTAGTGATGGTTGAGGCCTGGTTCAGTCCATGGGAGTGGATCTCTCCTTCACTGTGGTTGTCCTCGAGGCTTCTCTTTTGGATTTGTTGGAGTTGGTACTTGCAGGAGTGTGTGGTGCTTCTGTCTGTTATTGACCAATGTCTGTTTCACTGGTTTTTCATTATTGGTTAAATCACTCCAGCCCTAAGTTGCTGTTGTGTTTTTTGGGCGCAATAAAAACAAAGTAAATTTAATTAAAATTGATTGTGCTCAATGTGCTCAATATGACACAGACTCATTGGACTCAATCAACAGAATATTTTATTAAATAATATCACAGTGAGAAACAAGAACAGACTCAAACATTAGCCAAAATATGATTTGTGACATCAGGTGAATATACAGAAGTACTTGTATTTGTGGGCACAGACCACAGAGCGATGAGAGGCACAAGTACAACGCACAGAGGTCCGGAGGGCACACCGGGGCCACGTAAACCCACTGCACTCTGACAGATCAAAGCTCACACTCACAGCAAGCACTGCTTTTACTCCTGATGCCACTGACATATGAGGAGTCTCCCAGTCACACTCCACATAGCACACAGAGTGCATTCTCTCTAAACACTGGAATGGCTCATGTAAGGGCTGTATGGAGGTTGCAAATAGCAGGTAAACTGCACATTCACACTGGTCAATGAGTGGATGAGAACCAGAGCACAGACTGAAAGTACACATCATGTGTACTGTTATATGTTTTACTATTGACACAAAGCTTAAGAGCAGCTCACAGGGAGGGGGCGGGATTTGTGGGCTTTGTGGGAGTAACACTAGTCTGAAAGAGTGTGGTGGGGGCGGGGTTTGTGGGTGTGTCACTGGACTGAAAGAGCGTGGGGGGGCGGGATTTGTGGAAGTAACACTAGTATGAAAGAACGTGGTGGGGGCGGGTTTGTGGGTGTGTCACTGGTCTGAAAGAGCGTGGTGGGGGCGGGGTTTGTGGGTGTGTCACTGGTCTGAAAGAGCGTGGTGGGGGCGGGGTTTGTGGGTGTGTCACTGGTCTGAAAGAGAGTGGTGGGGCGGGGTTTGTGGGTGCGACACTGGTGTGAAAGAGAGTGGTGGGGGCGGGGTTTGTGGGTGTGACACTGGTCTGAAAGGGTGTGGTGGGCGTGGCCCCGGGCCTTGTGTGCGATCGGTTACTTGCAGAGTGGGGAACATGCATGTTTTAGTCCATGAAGCCTCCGTAGCGCTTGTGTAGCGGACTGCCCTCCCAGGCACGCTTAAAGACTCCTCCACTCTTGCTGCCGTCGAGGAGCCACTCGGGCCTGCCCACGCGCCGCATGAAGCCACCATAGCGCTTCTCTAGGCCCCGCCCCAAAATGGCCTCCAGCGCGTCGCTCTGGACCCCTCCCCTTCGCATGAAGCCTCCATACCTCTTCACGGCCTCGACTCCACTCTCCCCATGTGCTGTAGCTAAGCTCAGGATCTTTAGGATCTCATTACGGATGTTCTCCTGGCCGTCTGTGTTGGCGGTTTCCTCTAGCGCCCCCTCTGGTGCAGATGAGGAGCGGCGTGCCATGAAGCCTCCATAGCGCTTCATAAAGCCTCCATACTTTTTGGCTAGAAGGTGCTCAGGCGTGTCCTCCTCCTCTTTAACAGACACCTCTGCAGCCTCCTCCATCTCGGGTGTGTTGTCCTCTAAGGGGAGTTGGATGTCACTCTCTAGAAGAGTCTCCTGACACAAGCGAAGTGTCTGTGAGTCCAAGGCACCGCCACACTCCATGGAACAGGCCTAAGGGGAAACATTTGTTCAGCAAACAGAAGCCGTCATTACCTACACTAGGATCATCTTTGACTGTAGACTCTCGCACACATGTATGCATGTATATCACACTGATGTTCAAACTAATCTGATGCCACAAAGAAGATGGTCTCCCAGCACAGAGCTCCAGCAGAACACCACATTTCAAATAGATTTCATTATGATTAAACACGCAGTAGTAAGGTGTTACTCTTCTTTTGTTTTTTGGGATTAAGTAGCCAGTCAATGGTGTTACTGTGTGGAGGAATGATGAGTATTCATCATCAAGCATTGTGCTCAGAGAGAGGCTGGATCACCAAGCCAACATCCACACCTTCACATATAGGAGGATCTCAGCAGGCTTCGGTCTAAACATTCATATTGTGAGGAACTAAATTAAATAAACCCCAGTTTGTCCCTCTGGTGCCTGTATGCACTATGACCTACGGGGTTACAGCCTCAGCAAGACAGAGACCTAATGGTAACATTTTGAAGAACGCCTCTCTCAGCTGTCCTCTGTGACATTATTATTATTATTATCTATATAATAACACGTTACAATGGTTTGCCCTTTAGTGTCAGTCCTGGACACAGCCTGTTCATCATGCTTTAGACCTAGTTTTGCCCTGGTTTAGTTCTGGTTCAGTCCTGGTTTAGTCCTAGTTTAGAAGTGGCTTAGTCCTGGTTTAGTCCTGGTTAGTCCTGGTGGTTTAGTCTGGGTTCAATCTTGGTTCAATCTTGGTTCAGTCCTGGTTTAGAACTGATTCAGTCCTGGTTAATCTTGCTTTAGCCCTGATTTAGTGCTGGTTTAGTGCAGGTTAAGTCCTGGTTTAGTCTTGGTTTAGTCCAGGTTTAGTCTTGATTTAGTCCTGGTCCAGACCTGGCCCAATTCTGTCACAGACTAGTGTTACGTCTTGGTTTAGTCCTGGTTTAGTCCTGGTTTAGTCTTGGTTTAGTCCTGGTTTAGTCTTGGTTTAGTCCTGATTTAGTCCTACTTTAATGTAGGTTTAGTCCTGGTCCAATCCTGGTTGCTTGTTTCTTGTGAATGTTGTTTAATCTGTCTTTTATTGAGCATTTATTATTTTTAGTGAACAAAAATGAATCAGACAAATACATGTTTGACTAATTATATAGTGTTGTGCATTTGAGTTGTCAGAGCTCAGAAATGTAGATTTTGCACATTTCTCATGTCCTCACCCATGGCCCCAAACTTGCTGTAGTTCTTTGATAAATCAGTCCTGATTTAGTCCTAGTTCAGTCCTGGTTCAGTCCTGGTTTAGTCTTGGTTCAGTCCTGGTTCAGTCCTGGTTCAGGCCTGGTGTAGTGGTTCAGTATATGTGGTTAATCCAACTTTAAGTATATAACACATTTTATAAACAAGCGGATTTCAAAGTGGTTCAAAGAGACACAAACATTGAAAAACAACAAAAATTGGAGTGAAATTAAATAAAAGCAAAACCATAAAATAACAATAATTACATCAATTAAAATAAATAAATAAAATAAATATAGAGGACCACCGTACCTCCCATAGGTTAAAAGCCAGAGTTAAAGTCGGTCTTAAGATGAGACTTAAAGCGCTTCAGTGTCAGTGACGTGGGCTTGGGGGTTTAGGACCTGACTAAAGCGTGTCTGCATACGTTGTTTTGGCTGGACTTTTTTGATGCTGAAAAAATACCTTAACAATGTATTCTTACTATGGGTGTGGTTGCCTCTCCACAAATCTAACCTATAACTTAGCCTAGGTGTCTCCTTGGAAATAGAAATGTTTAATGCTATATAATGTTTAAAGCAATACCATCTCCATGGAAACAAGTCGGTGGCACGCCCTCCACCAGAAAAGTTACACAGAGCATTTTTATCTCATGTATAAGAGCAAAATGAGTCTTGCCTCAGAACAAAATATATTGTATAGATGTGCAGAATGCATAAGGTAAGTGAGGAATAACTTTGGACTACTGCAAAAAATTAGGTCCCATATGTGTGACAAATCCTCTCTAAATACCAAACCAAAGCTTACGTCAAAAATAAATAGATTAAAAAAGAGTTTCTCACCAGTGGAGGCAGAGAGGTGTGCTGTCCCAGGATGCCGTACACACAGCGGGCACAGTCCTGTCCACAATCTGAGGCGGAGGAGAGCAGGGACAGACCGGAGATCAGGGCCAGCACCCATAAAGCTCGGCTTTGCGCTCGGGCCATCAGCTGCACACACACATTACTGTAACATTACCGTACAACAGAAACATGCTGGAGTCTGTGGTGAGCACCAAGCACCCCTCCCACACAGCAAGAAGGTCACACTGTGACAGTATGCTTGTATGCATTAGTGCTGTCACGATGCTAAAATTTCACTATTCAAAAAATTCACATTATTTCAAAACTAAGGAACAGATGCGATACTCAATACCAAGTCTGATACCATAACGATTACAAAAAACACTCTTTCTTTAAATAATAGAAAATGATTTTCAACATTAAATGTTTGTACTTTCTTTGTACATATAATCCTTGAATCATCCAGGTAGGGGTCATAGTGGTGCATGAGTGTATACTAGTCTATGTGTCTTATACTTGTTCTGATACAGCTCAGCATCATTCTAAAGATATTCATGAATTAATTTCTCCACATAAACCTACAAATATATTTCTTTGCAATACAATAATAGGGGTACTTACTGCTTCATCATTCTTTCAGTTAGATCTGAAACAAACTAACTGTTTAATCAAGTTTTTAAACAAGGAGGGTTGTCACTTTGACAAACCTCCTTGTCAAAGCCTGATCTCATCTGACTCTAAAGATAAGCAGGCCTGGGCCTGGTTAGTACTTGTATGGGAGACCGCTGGGAATTCAAGGTGCCACAGTTTTTATAACACCAGTTTTGCCAGTGGCAAAACTGGTGTTATATCCTTAGGCAAGACTTCACTCACATTGCCTAGTATGAAAGTGGTATGTGAGTGCTGATGCAGATTGGAAGCCTCACTTCCCTCAGTCCACCCCAGGGCAGCTGTGGCTACAACAATATCTTACCACCAGAGTGTTGAGAGAATGAAGAATGCACAGAATTGTAAAGTGACTTTGAACGTCTGGAAAATAGCTGTATAAGACTGATACATTATTATTATCATCATTATCATCATCATCATCATCATCATCATCATCATCATCATATTATTATTATTATTTATTATTATCAGTTACTGAAATCATTGTTAACTAACTTAGAAATGGTTGCTATCTGGACTACAATCAGACACCAAAGTGCTGAGAAAAGGGGTGTTATTTGGCTTCAGCGTTTGTGTAATAAAACCTCTTTTCTAGGCCTTTCACCATTTACTTGACGTTTATTTTAAGAACGTGATTGCCAGATTAATTGGCAAAAATACTTGTTAGTTGCAGCCTTCATTTTTCTTGATGTTGACCTGTGGGTTTGAGCTGAGCTAGTGTGATTTGGGAACATTTGTGATTTGTTCTAATCTTGACAGCGCTGGAGCTGTCAGTCAGATGCAAAGAATACAATCACGTTCTCCTCTTTTGTGTCGTCTTTGTCATCTAAAATGACAGCTTTTTATTCAAGAATTCTAGTGGGAACACATGGAAACACGTGTCACACGTGTCTCATCAAACTTCAAACTGTACTAATCTCCTGCTTACTGCTCCTGGACTTTATTCAGAACGTTTAGGATTTTAAATGCGTCGTCTATTTGATATAGGCAAAACATGATAAAACATGCCAGTTAAAATATTCAGAGTAAAATGTGTACTGTTCTCTTTTTTCCGTGCCTGTAATCTAACCTGTCTGTGTGGTTGAGGTGAACGCGTTACCACATTTAAATCTGCCTGTATTTGGTTGTATTACTGTCCAATTAATGGTTAAGTAGACAAATATAAATAAACAAATAAATAAACAAATGAAGATTCTCTATAACCTCCGTATCGCGTCTAAGAGTGAGCACGTTTCATTTTAGGCTCTTTGGAACTGTATTATAACGCGTACAGGTTTTTTAAGACAAGGTGTGCTTCTTTTTCCGTAAACAAACAAAATTGTCCACACTTTCTCGCTGAGAGATGGACAGTCACGGGCACATGACTACACCTGTCCCGTGCGCTCTCCAAAAGCCAGACTCTGCCCCTCTACCGTGGCGACGCGACCGTTACGCAGTGGTACAGTTTTGGCACAAAGTCCATCCTTACCTCGGAGAGTCGTATCCGCTGCAGTTCGAGCCGGTTTGAGTCCGTAGGATATTCTCGGCTGGAGGAAAAGTGCGCTGCGCTCAGATTACGCACTGCCGTAGATTACGCGCAGGGCCAGTGGATCACAGCGCTCTGGAGCTCTCCTCTTCGTGCCACCTGTATCTGCGCGCGTGGCTTTGACTGGACAGAACACGAGCTCAACTCAAGACCGAGGTGCGCCGGGACCAGTTTTAAGGACTTTAGGGAGGTGACGTCATGATCGATTTAATAAGGAAAGAGGCGCGGCGCGAGCGTAACGGCCGCCCCCTCGACCCCCCATTCCTACCCGGACCAGACTGCGCCAGGGGCTGGGCGCACGACCGCTTACATCACACTAACAACTGCGCGCCTGGATTTTGGCACTGATTAGCTTAGTTTCCTCTTTTGGATAGAATCAGACGCTGGGGAATTCGGCTAAACTGAGTTAGTATTTCATCATAAGATGTCCAAAAGTTACGCGAAACGACAATGGACAAAGTCCTGTTTCTGTTTAATAACCAGCAGGGTTGGTGCATAATAGAATTACATAAAATCGCGTTAAAGTTGGTCTGTCTAACTCAGCCATATTATAAAGTCATATGGTCTATTTCCAGTGTTTTCATACTGAATGTTAAAGTTGCATTATGTCTATGTTATGGGATGTTGTATTATAGTAGGCTAATATGCAGTTGTCCTATCCAGAATAACAGTTCTTGAATAGTTTATCAAGTATTAATAGACTCAAGATAATGTCTAGGCTACAGTGTCTCTTGCATTATAGGCCTGTGTAAAGGAGTGGCAAATGTGTCCGAATCATCTGAATTAGAACATACAGCTGCTGAAATTTCACATAAGGATATAATATTGATTATTTTACATATGCCATTTAACATATACAAAACACTGTGGATATGCCATGACTAAAGACCTGGTACTCTAATACGGGTAGTACGTATTTACTCGAGTACATTGGATTTCAGCCACTACACTCTCACTCTTATTTTCATATTGAATTAATTTCATTTGTATGAATTCTAACAGTATATACGTTTTGGTTACTCTTCCCTCTTTGCCTAGAAAACAAAATAACACCTCAAGTGTTATTAACTACTTTATTTTTTAGAGGTACAGGCCAACCGGAGCACCCAAAAGAAACCTACACAGATACAGGAAGAACATGCAAACTCCACTCAGAAATGGCCTAACCCCTGGACCTTCTTGGGATTTGGTCACTGATATTGCACTGATCCTTCAGGTATACACTTTCATTTTCTAATATTTGTGATGTATCCTCTGAAAATACCAGATTTGTGCAATTTTTGTGTTGTTTTATTTTGTCCTTCCAATTACATTATCTTCAAATTATCGTATTATATTATCCTGATCAGTATTTTCTCAAAATACTGTTTACTCTAACTTCTTTTACCATTACTTTGTTCTAGGGTATTGAGAATCAGATACTAATCAATACTGAAACTAGCATTGAAACTAGACCCTCATTTGAGCAGGCATCGATATTAACAAAAGGTCCCATTCACAGGACAGAAATGAACGTTTCCTGAATAACTTTAAAATGATCTTGAGCTGTATCTTTCACAAGTGTAAGATACATAGACTAGTATACTCCCATGGACCACTATGGTGTACTGGACATTGAGGGATTACACATATATAAGACACATGGGAACAAAAAACAAAGTGCTACCATTTAATGTTGAAAATCACATTCTATCTAAGTCTACATAAAGAGAGTTTTTTATTATCATTGTGGTATCAGAATCTGTATTGAGTATTGAGACAACACTAGTGTGAACAAAACAATGTGATTACGCTGCTTCAAATTGAGGCAGGGCTTAAAGGGCCCATATTAGGCTATTTTATGATCTGTGTTATAATGTTGCTTCCTCATCACAAACATACCTGGAGTTGTGTTTTGTTTCATTCACACGTCTGTTTAATCCGTCAGTCGTCCAGGTCTGATCCATATCAAAAGACGAAGTTTAAATCTGTCAACTGGACAAATCGTTGTAGGAGTGAAGATGCTGCTCATCCAAGCCGCTTCTTCAGTTCTGGACAGATTGCTGGTGAACACTGCCTTATATCTACCTAAAGGGGAGGGTCTAACTACAATGAAACTATAAGCAGCTATTGTCTCCAGTTTCAGCTGAAACTACCTGCTTCAACCTTTAATGACCCTGCTATTGAGTTCTTTGTTTTGGGTCTGAGGTTGGAGCAGCTTGGATAAGCAACGATTTGTCCAGTTGACAGATTTAAACTTTGTCTTTTGCTATTCATTCACATGTTTAACACACTGCTTATTTAGGCTAAGTTCGTCTCTCAAACCGAAAACACTCCACTTGATGTCATGTGGCGATACAGGAATTGCTCCACTATGTTTTTAAACTATATACGCCTTCTCTAGAATCATTTGGATAATTTCAGTCCTGGAATTGCCAGTCTCTACTGAACTAAAGGTAAAAGAGCAGTTAACTTGAAAACTACCGCTTCATGACATCACAAGGTGGAACAAAGTATTTTGAGCAAAACAGAACTGCAGGTATGTTTTTGAGGATGTAAGTAAACCTCTGCCACATTTCTTAGAATCCCTTGCAAATGTATTTTAGTCCAGAACAAGGTGGTGTTCTGCTGCGCCTGGAGCTATGCTGGACTGTTGTCTCAGCTCATATCCATCACACAAACACAAAGCTTCTGTATTCTGCTGCTGGGACCATATGATGCTATTTTATGATCTGTGTTATAATGTTGTTTCTTCATCACAAACATACCTGGAGTTGTGTTTTGTTTCATTTTGTTTTATTTGTTTCGTTTAACACACAAACCCTGCATATTTAGACTTTTCTCAAATGGAAAACATTGGCACTGTATTTTTTAATCTCCATAAACCTTCACTAGAATTGTTTGGATACTTTCCCTCAGGCCGTCTTGACACTGTTTTAGGATTTTTTTGTCTTTATTTTTTGCTGTAATTTTGTGGTTTCTAATGTTTTGTATTTCTAGCTTCAAAACTGCAAAAACAAATTTAGCTCATACTCTTCCTCTTTAAAGTCACATTGTCATTTCCAAACACAAGTGTGGAATCCTGTTCATTCTTTCATCACTTTTTCAGGTCGAGTTGGAAAATACGAGCATGAAATAAAGTAGAACACGTCCTGCCATTTTCCTATTTTTCAGGGGCATTATTTGAGTCATATTTCCTCTTTAATAGTAAAATCTAAATATTTTGTACGTCTTCACCATTTTAGTAAAAAAACAAACAGTTTTTTCATTTGTTAAATTATATTATGTAGATTTCTTGGCCACTAGGAGAAATACAGAAAAACAAAAACAAAACACATTTCTTCTATTGCCCTGCAAAGCTGTGGATGTGTAAAAACGTGTGTGCATTTGAATTTTACATGCAACGTGCAAACTTACAAGTCAGATTTCACCAGGAGGCCTGGAGCCTTTGAACTTCCACGACCCTATGAGCTGGGGGACTGTCTGGGGACAAACTAAAATCATATTATAAGGGAAATACAGCTCATTGTAGTTTTTTGACACACTGGTGTTTTAAAGGGTAACGCTATGAAAATGAAGTGACTTTTTATGTTTATGCTGAGGAAGCTGTGTGTGGCGCCATAGCAGCCACACTCCGAGAACAGTACAGAGGTAGGTCATTCATGTCTCCATGGAAACCATTCGTGTTAATGAAGTCAAAGAAATACAACAAATATTCCAAGAAGTGACCGTTAAAAAGAAGAAAAGAAGGTGGTGTGATGGTGGGTCAGGTGGTATGTAGGGTTGGGTGGTGTGACGGTAGGTCCAGTGGTATGATGGTGGGTCTGGTGGTGTGATCTTGGTTTGGGTGGTGTGATGGTGGCTCCAGGCGTGATGGTGGGTCTGGTGGTGTGATGTTGGGTCGGGTGGTGTGATGTTGGGTCAGGTGGTATGATGGTGGGTCTGGTGGTGTGATGTTGGGTCGGGTGGTGTGATCTTGGGTCGGGTGGTGTGATGTTGGGTCAGGTGGTATGATGGTGGGTCTGGTGGTGTGATGTTGGTTTGGGTGGTGTGATGGTGGCTCCGGGTGTGATGGTGGGTCTGGTGGTGTGATGTTGGGTCGGGTGGTGTGATGTTGGGTCAGCTGGTATGATGGTGGGTCTGGTGGTGTGATGTTGGGTCGGGTGGGTGTGATGTTGGGTCAGGTGGTGGTATGATGGTGGGTCTGGTGGTGTGATGTGGGGTCGGGTGGTGTGATCTTGGGTCGTGGTGGTGTGATGTTGGGTGAGGGTGGTATGATGGTGGGTCTGGTGGTGTGAGGTTGGGTGAGGTGGTATGATGGTGGGTCAGGTGGTGTGATGGTGGGTCTGGTGGTGTGATGGTGGGTCCAGTGGTATGATGGTGGGTCTGGTGGTGTGATGTTGGGTCAGGTGGTGTGATGGTGGGTCTGGTGGTGTGATAGTGGGTCAGGTGGTGTGATGGTGGGTCTGGTGGTGTGATGTTGGGTCGGGTGGTGTGATGTTGGGTCAGGTGGTATGATGGTGGGTCGGGTGGTGTGTGGTGGGTGTGATGGTGGGTCAGGTGGTGTGATGGTGGGTCAGGTGGTATGATGGTGGGTCAGGTGGTGTGATGGTGGGTCTGGTGGTGTGATGGTGGGTCCAGTGGTATGATGGTGGGTCTGGTGGTGTGATGTTGGGTCCAGTGGTACGATGGTGGGTCTGGTGTGTGTGATGTGGTTTGGGTGGTGTGATGGTGGGTCCGGGTGTGTGATGTTGGGTCGGGTGATGTGATGGTGGGTCAGGTGGTGTGATAGTGGGTCAGGTGGTGTGATGGTGGGTCTGGTGGTGTGATGTTGGGTCAGATGGTGTGATGGTGGGTCTGGTGGTGTGATGTTGGGTCAGATGGTGTGATGTTGGGTCAGGTGGTGTGATGTTGGTTTGGGTGGTGTGATGGTGGGTCCGGGATGTGATGTTGAGTCGGGTGATATGATGGTGGGCCTGGTGTTTGGTCATGTGGTGTTGTAGTGTGTCCAGTGGTGTGAGATTGAGTCCTGTGAGATGATGGTGGGGCCGGTGGTGTGAAGGTGACTGTGATGGGTCCTCAGGGTGGGTTTGGTGATGTGAGGGTGGGTCAGATTTTGTGAGGATGGATTTGGGGGCGTGATGGTGAGTCCGATGGCCTGAGGGTGGTTTTGGTGGTAGGATGATGAGTGTGGTGGTGTGATGGTGGGTTAGGTGGTGTTATATTGGGTCCAGTGTTGTGAGGGTGAGTCTGGTGGTGTGATTGTGGTTCCGGTTGTGAGTCCTGTGCATGTGGGTGTGGGCCTCACAGCTGTGTTACTGATGGGAGATCCATGTTGCACTCTTCTATGTGATGGCGGTGCCTCGGGACAGCATCAGGATAATGGGAAAGAGCGGAGCCTGGCACACTCAGTTTTATGGAGCACAACTGTTGAAACAGCAGCAGTACTTGAGGGACAGTGCAGCCGCTGCTTCAGTCCCACACTATTTAGAGCAGCATGTGCACAGCTTCGCCTTCTGCTCTGAAAGCCCTGAGCAACCACGAGCATCCGGCTTCCCAATCAGAGGTACCAGGATTCTTTAAAGTAGTCCGGATTAAAAAGGAGATCGAACTGAATACTTCTCCTGACAGCTGTTAATAGATGCACTATGTACCTTTTTTGGTTGGAGGTTCATCACCTGCTTGTCTCCATGGAAATGTTACTGCTTTGCCTGGAATGTTCTACAATATGGTATTAAACTATCTAGCAGTAGTCAGTTACACTTGATTTTATAGAGGTTATGCACTGACATCTTTTTATTCAAAAGATGCTCCATTCTGACTGCCCACAGTTGTGCCTGGGAACTACGGACAGTCGCATGACAGACAAAATGTATTTCTTTACTTTTTTTGGCCTCATTTTTTTCTGCTGAGCCATCAAAAAAAAACAAAAAAAACAAAATCTAATTATCTTTATATGGCAAAATGGAAACTGAAAGTTGTTTGTTCATTGTAGCTGTGACTGGGCAGAGCTTGTTAGCTAACAATTGGAGGAGATAAAGGACACTTCAACTCATCCCACAACAATTAATCTCGCCAACACACAGACTCAGAAACATGTGATTTAAGGAGAAAAGGTTCAGTTCATCTGTGTCTGATCCAGAGTGTGTCTCAGTGATAAATGTGAGTGTTTGCAGGGTCCCTGTGGTTTCACTCTTTGCTGATTTTCTACTTGTGGTGGTAGCGGTGGAGTACAGACTGTAGAACCTTTAATTGGTTGGCACTTTAATAATTAATAATATAGTCATAATGTTTATTGAAAGAAACAAAATAGTAAAATGCTAGATACAAAAATTGATATTAAAACCCACCCCACAAACACCCACACACACACAGACACACACATGTACGCACACACACACACACACACACACACACACACACTCACACACACACTCACACACACACACACACACACACACACACACACACACACACACACACACACACACATATACACACAGACACACACATGTACGCACACAGACACACACACTCACACACACACACACACACGCACACACACAGACACACACATGTACACACACACACACACACACACACACACACACACACACACACACTCACTCACACAGACACACACACATACACACACATACACATAGACACACACACACTCACACACACACAGACAAACACACACACAGACACGTGCGCACACACACACACACACACACCACAGACACGCGCACACACACACACACAGACACTCACACACACACTTGCACACTCACACACACACATACACACTCACAAATTTTCAACATTATATCTATATCTATATCTATATATATACATACATATATAAATATATATATATATTAATATATACATACATACATACATACATACATACATATATATATATATATATATATATATATATATATATATATATATATATGTGTGTGTGTGTGTGTATATATATATACGAGGTATATGCCGCCCGAACAGGTACATCTTGGGTCAGACGCAGGCAAGACATTGATCACAGCAACGTGTACAGGCACAGCATAGAGTGAAAGCAAGCAGGGGGCAGTAAAAGTAGTGGTAGGCATTATACAAAAAAGGACAAAACGTCTTCATAGAAAAAGGAGGATGCATACAAAGATTTGAATTAGCGAGTGCACGTAACAAATCATTTTTAATTAATGATTTTATCTCTTCTTTTAAACTTGACTTTATGTTTTTAACTGAAACATGGCTTGACAAATACACAGGTAATGCAATTCTAGTTGAGTCAACTCCACCCAACTTCAAATTTGAATCTGAATCATGAGCAAACAAAAAGAGTGGAGGTGTGTGTGCATTTTTTAGAGATCATTTAGTTACTCACAGGTTGTCATTTGGGGTGTTTTCATCTTTTGAATATGTTTCCTTTAAAATAGGGCTAAAACAATTCCCCTCCATACTCTACTTAGTCATATATACAACCCCCCCCCAGCATTGTCTAAGTTTTATTGATGATTTTAATCCGGTCCTTTCAGTTTCACAGACTTTGATGGTGTAGTCATTACAGGTGAGTTTAAAGTACATGTGGATACTCTTTGAAAATTTGTGTTTCGAATTCTTTTTTTTTTTTTGACACCATTGTTCTGTTGAAGGTTAAAATGGTTAAAGATAAGCAGAGAGCGCCATGGAGGAATGATGACTCGGTCAGGGCACAGAAAAGGGAGTGCCGGAGGGCCAAGCGGGAATGATACAAGTCAAAGCTCCAGGTTCATTATGAGATTTACAGAGAAAAGATGCACATGTACAACCACACTTTATTTAGAACCAGAGAGAGGGATTTTTCGGACATTATTGGAAGTTGCAGTAACAACTCTTGTGTCCTGTTTGTAACAGTAAACAGATTAACAAACCCTCCAGCTTTACTGCCATTAGAATTAATTACCACATCTAAGTGCAATGAGTTTGCAGTATTCTTTAATGAGAAGGTTCAATTCCACAACACAAATAACACCCCTGCAGCCACCAAGACACTTAGAGCTAAACTCACTTGGCACCTGTAACTGAGAAAACTGTCCAAGGGATTATAACCAGTCTGAGTTCATTTACATGTTGCCTCACCCACTAGATTTTTAAAGTCTGTGCCCAACAGTTTTCTGTCACCACTCGCTTGCACAGTTGCATAGTATGTCATTTCAGTCTGGAACATTCCCAAGATATTGGAAATGTTCCTAAAGAAGAGCAGTCTTGATGCCACAATACTGAACAATTACCAACCCATCTCAAATCTGCCGTTTTCAGGCAAAGTCCTTGAAAAAGTTTTTTTTACCAACAACTTAATTTCCCCAAATGATGTCCCCATTTGATGTTTTCCAGTCAGGTTTGAAACCCCATCACAGCACTGAGACTGCTCTTATCAAAGTGACAAATGACATCGGCCTGAACAGTGATGCAGGCAAAGTCTCAATCTTGATCTTGTTACATCTGAGTACTGCCTTTGACACTGTCAATCACAGGTCTTCTTACAGAGACTAGAGGACTGGGTGGGCATCTGTGGTACTGCACTAAACTGGTCCTATCTAGAAGACAGGGAGTACTTTGTTGAAATTGGAAAATGCGTCTCAGATAAAATATCCCTGGCCTGTGGTGCCACAAGAGTCAATCCTGGGACCCCTGTTGTTCAATCTCAACATGGTGGCGTTAAGCCAGTTAATACGCAGCAATAACATGTCCTACCACAACTATGCAGGCTCTATCTATTTAGATGGCTCCATAGCGCCCCCTTCAAATAATAATATATTTTTTTAAATCATAAAAGCCAAACTATTTGTCATGGAATTTACAAAGAGGCTCTTCATAATGGGGAACAAAGTGACAAAGTCATCATTGTAACTTTTATTGTTTAGTCATAAAAATGGAAGAGTGTATTATTATTATTATTATTATTATTATTATTAATAATAATAATAATAATAATAATAATAATAATAATAATAATAATAATAATAATAATAATAATAATATAATAATAATAACAATAATAATAACGATAATAATGATAATAATAATAATAAGGCCCGAGCACGATTTGTGCAAGAGCCCTATTGTATTTGTACAATTTTGAGGAAAAGCACAAAAATCAAGCAGTAAACAATAATGTCTAGACAAATAAGTGGTAAAATAGAGTTGAGCACTGACTTTTAGTGAAGACCCTGAGAAAAAACAATGAAAGACTGCTTATAAGTGGCACCTCAAAAAATGATTTATTTTGCACCAATGGGAACCCGGCCCAGAAAAATGTCATCGTAAACAAATTAAACTTGATATTATGGCTCCGCCCTACAGGAAGTCGGCCGTATTGGATCACAACCAGCATTGACAAAATCACTCATCGTAATCTTTTGACATCTCCTTCAACAGTTTTCATCCAAAACATTTCAAACTTGGTCAAAAGACACAAAACCCATGTGCAATAAAAGAATATCAATTACATTTTAAATAAATTTGCTGTTTGCAGATGATGTTGTCCTGATGGCTAAGCCAGGACCAGGCATTGCCTGCTGCACTGGAGACGTTTGCAGCCGAGTGTCAAGCGGCTGAGCTGAGAATCAGCTCCTGCAAATCTAAGGCCATGGTTCTCGACCAGAAAAAGGTGGCTTAGAGAGTCTCTGCCTCAAGTGGAGGCACAAGTGAGGAAAGGTTGGAGTATGAGACTGACAGACGGACTGTTGTGGTAAAGCTGAGATAAAAGGCAAAGATTGCGATTTAATCTATGTTCCTTCCGTCACCTAAGGTCATGAGTTTTGGGTAATGACCAAAAGGACATGATTGCGGATACCAGAGGCCGAAATAGTTTTCATCCACAGGGTGGCTGGGCGCTCCCCTAAAGATAGAGCAAGGAGAGGAGCCAGCTGAGGTGGCTCGGGTATCTGTTCCGGATGCCCTATGGACACTTCCCTGGGAAGGTGTTCCAGGCATGTCCCACCAGAAGGAGGCCTCAGGGAAGACCCAGGACACGCTGGATGACATGTCTCTTGGCTGGAGTGGGAATGCCTTGGGGTCCCACCGGAGGAGCTGGAAGACGTGTCTGTGACCTTCAGCAAAGAAAATCTATGGGAACCACACCTTATTTCCAACATGAAGGTAGCCATTTTGAATCAAAATATGCAGATGTCCAAAATCTAGACCTCATACTTTTTATCCAACGGACTCCAAACTGAGGCAGCATCATCAGGGCATATCTGGGGTCAAAATAATTTTTCATAAGTCTCAAGGCATGGTCATAATGAGATTGTAACAAAGCAGCCATTTTGAAATAATAAAAAATCCTGTAAGTTTTGGAAACATCGTAGGATTCAAACAAACCCAAGAAGCATTTGTGTATTTCGATGAGCTGGACAAAATGATATGTGGATTAAAATTTTATCTTTAAAAATGGCTCTCCAGTGCCACCTGCAAAGTTACAATGGGCTGTGAATATTTATCTCCTACATGACTCTGGAAATATTGAATCACATGCCAAGCTGAGGTTGTTATGCTGCTCTAACACAGTGGCCTGCCCTTCTGAGGTTTGTGAGGCCTGCTTACAGTTTTAATTATGTGTGTTTTCTGCCACCTAAAATCTGCTCAAAATTTGAGATAGACTCAAATTTAAGTTACATAACGGAAGTGGGAAAAAAAAATGTTTGTCCTAATCAAATGACATTTGGTACACTCATTCTTTATGTCAAAACGTCTATGAGGACCACACCCTAACACTGATGTGAAGGTGGCCATTTTGAATCAAAATACAGAAATGTGCAAAATCTAAACCTCATACTTTAACAAACTTGTCCTAGGGCCTTTATTTGGACTGATGCAGTATCATCAGTACATATCTGGGATCATATGTTGTTAAAAAAATTAACATAATTCCCAGGTGTGGTCATTACAAGCTCTTAATGAAAATATAAAAAATCCATGTAACATAAAAATGGTCGGATCTGGATCGACTCATGTAGCACTTGTGTGTTTTGAAAATTAATTAATTAATTTGAAAAGGGACAATGCACATTAATAAACACCAGTAAAAACTACATGTGTAAATGTGCAGGACAACACAAACGACAAACAAACAAAAATCAAACACCCCCCCCCCACCCAAAAAAAATAATAAATCACACTCATGCAGTCTAAAGTGCCTATTTGAAAAGTGCGTATGTGGCTAAAGTGCTTCCAGTAATTTTAAAGTGCTGTGGTCTTTCTAATAAATAAGTTAATTTAGTTTAAAACCAGTTCAGTCACATGTGTTAGTCGTCTCCTGCCGCTCAGAGACGAACAAGACACTGGAGTTTACAGAGTGTCCTAAAACATTCATACTTATATACATATTTACATATTTACATATTAAGGACATCAAAAAACAGTGACCGCATAGATTACAGGGTAACAGTGACAGCATGGATTGCAAGGTACATGTATGCAGTGCATGCCTACATACGTATATGTACATGCACCGCACAACAACAACAACAGTACGATGTGAGTCTGTTCAGACAGTCATGGTAATGTTACATACGTATATGTATCATGTACCTTGAGTCTGAACAGCTCTAATGGGAGCAGTGTTGATTGGATTTGAGACATTTTTTAAGGTGAGTTTTAAAGGATAATCTGACATAATGATATGTGAATTAAACTTGTATCTTTAAAAGTGGCTCTCCAGTGCCCCTCTGTAAGAGTTAATATGGGATGCAAGAATGGACATATAAAATTTGGTACACAGACACTTTTTATCGTTCTGAACAAAAATGCCAATGAGGACCACGCCCTGTCTACATCCACATTAGCATGGCCACGCCTCAAAACAGTCAGACAAAAAGTTTGTCTTACTCAAATGAAATCTGGTACACTCAATCTTACTTTTAATCAAAATATGCAAGTGGCCAAATATATAGACCTCGTACTTGAACAAAGTTACCCAAGGGTTTTTATCCGACGGACTCCAAACTGACGTAGCAACGTCAGAACATATCCAGGATCAAAAGTTGTTAGAAGAATTTGTATAAGTCTCAGGGTGTTATCATGACGAGCTCTTAATGAACCAGCCTTTTTGAAAGCATAAAAATTCCTGTAACTTTTGTGAACATTGTCAAAGTCAATGTATCATATCAAGATGAGCTGTATAAAATGACGTATGGATTCAAATTCTATGCGTAAATATGGCTCTCCAGTGTCCCAAAGTTAAAATTACAATGAGCCGTAAACATTTATTTCCAACATGACACTATTAATATTGAATCAAGCTAAGGTTGATATGCAGTTCTTCCCCTGTGGTGTGCCCTTCCGCGGTTGCAAGGATTGCAAGGGCCCTTTATCACTGCTTGCTCTTTTAATTTTTGTATTGTATCCCTTATTATTGTATATTGTACTGCTCAATGTACTTATATTGGTCCCCTCAAATAATGCGACATTGTTTGATTTGATTTCTTTCTGTCATTTATTCAGACACTTCCACTCTTCAAACTTTACATAACTCATTTGCCCTGTGACATAACCACTGCTTATCACTACTCTCCAGGTGCACTGTTTAAGCACTGGCACCTGGGTTCAGACTAGGTTGCTTGCATTCTCACCTTACCTGTGTACTGGTGGAGGCCTGGGCAGTGCTGGACATTGTGGTTGATCTGGAGTCTCATTACGTGGCTGTCAGACAGTGTCAGTGGCACAAACTCTGCTCTTGGTAAATGAGTCTATGCACAGGGCTTTGACAGCTCACAAGCACACCTCATGTCCTCATTAGGTGGCCTCAAAGTACAGCCACCAGCGCTCCTCCATCATTAGCCCTCCTCCACCACCGCCAGCCCCCTCCAACACCTCCAGACCCCTCCAATACCGCCAGCCCCCTTCAACACCACCAGTCCCCTCCAACAGCGGCAGCCCCCTCTAACACTGCCAGTCCCGCTCCATCACCAACCCCTCTCCACCGCCAGCCCTCTCCACCACTGCAGCCCCTCTCCACCATCAACCAAGTCCCCTCCAATGCCAGCCATTTCCACCGCCAGCCCTCCTCCATCACCGCCACACACCTCCAACACTGCTACCCACCTCCAACACCACCAGCCTTCTTTCACCACTGCCACCCACCTCCATCACCACTAGCCCCCCTCCACCACCAGAGCCACCCCTTTGCTGGTAATGATAAATATGAGGTTTGTTCCACATGAAATGAGCTAGAAGTTGTGGAAGAGAGGAAGAGAGTACAATTTAGCTAAACTATGACATATGTGATTACTTAGCTCTTGACAGTAAAAAATGTGTCTTGGGATTTTCCTGGTGGTGGGTCTGGCCATTGTTTGTCTCATACAAATGTTATTGAGTTGCCTGGAATGCTCCACATTTGTAAACTTGCCCATCTTGCCTGTACCTGGTTTGGGTTGAGTCTATTGAGTTTTATGCCCTTACATGAAACATCTCCCTGGAAAATATAATAAAGTTTTGGAACCTCCACATAAACAGTACATAAGGCCCATTTCCACCAGACCTACTTGGCCCTATGCCAACCTGATTTGTGTTGGTTCTAACCAGCGCAAGCAGGTACTTAACTGTTGTGTCACCGATTTTCATTGATATTGGTTTGTTGTGGCCAGTTTCCATGGATACTGTACCAGGATCTGCAAAGTAATGAAAACACAACCAGTAGTAGGGTGAGTAGGAGTGATGGAAACGGGGCTATAGTGCTACTTTAAGTGCTATGTAAATACTGATACTTCTCTGATATCATTCTCTTTGAAAGACCAGTAGGACATCTTCTTTTGTTAGCATCTAGCGTAGCTATGGTATTACTAACTTGCAGATTCTTGTTACCAAAATGATTGCAGTAATGGGACAACAGACAACAGAAGTCCCAATTTGCCATATTATTCTTATAAAACTTGCCTGGGAGTACAGACTTCTCCAGCAGTTTACATATGAGTTCCTTCATTTCACACGTGTCACTGAAATTTGATTGGACGACGGTGTTTGAGCCTGGCTACTTACAGTGATATTAACCATAAACCAGGTCAACACATCTGATGCGCCCTCTTGTACAGTGGTATGTGTATTGTCTTGTGGTGGATGCACTCAATCATCTCCAGAGCATGTGAGCCCTGCAGGTCCAGGCTGTGAAACTCAGTCATTAACACCTCAAAGCTGATTAGATTAATGCTGCCTGTGGACATGTTCACATCCTGAAGTGCGGTGTCACTGATGTCACAGCTAATCCACACAGCTCATTCTCCCACCTCACCCATTCTAACTCCTGTCATATATCCCCCATGTCACTGGTGACGTGGGCATGGGGGATATACTGTCTCAGTTCTGTCCAGCCTTATCTCCACTCACCAGATAGCTGTTGCCGTTGGCGTGGGTAAAACAAAGACACACTTTTTAATTAAGAAGAGATATTGTGCAAACATAAGTGTTTGTTCCCAACACTTATTTGTCAGGAAAGAGCTCCATAAAGATTAATGAGCGATGTCGGTCATGAAAAGTCTGGCAGGTGGACTGTGTGAGGTAATCTGCTGCTGTCACGGCGATAGACTCCAGTACCAAGGCATTGTGTTCTGTGCTATTAAGCAGCAGATAAGACAAATGTCATAGTTTTCTGAGGCCTGAGCTCTGGGAGGCAGCTCACAGTCCGTTATATAGTCAATCATTCTGTTTTTCTCTAACATGAATGGAAAATAATGAACCAGACATAATGGTTTTCATGGTGTTATAGTCACTAACAGATGTAGATAGTTATTTTAAATGTTATTAACTTTAGACCACAATAGTGATGAATGCTGTGACTGCAATACATGAGAGGGGTGTGCAATCAATATTTTTGTATCAGTAATTTCTCTGGGTCAATATGTTGGAGTGTTTTTAATGGAGAGGTCCACAGTCAGTCTTCTGTCAGTTAAAGCATGTGATTTGGAGTATTTTATGCAGGATTTTACATCATTCATACACTTTAATGATAATACATGAATGACAATTTGCTGAGGAAACTATTCACCTAAAATACTGTCTGCACCTAATTATAAACTGTTTCATTGTTCCATAATCAGAAAATTAGCTTTATTCTGAAACTCTCTGGTCTCTGAGAGTTGTGAAAAATGCTTATAAACTCATCGTTGCGAATAATTACGATGCTCTGAATGGATAAGGTAAGTGAAAAATAACGTTGGACCACTGCAAACCATTTAAAACAAACTAGTTCCGGTTTTCATGTTTTTAAGACAGTACAGTCAGGTACAGCATCTTTAAATATTAAAGTTTATATGATTGTGACGTAAGAAAGCAAAATGAATCACTTTCACACAAGACAGGCATCAAGGATTATTCAGAATGAGGAGCTACTTGGCGCTACAGTAGATCTTTAGTGTTTCCACATGGTTTTAGTGAGACAGTCAGCATCTACAGGTCATCAGCTCAGAGAGCTGTGGAGTGTGAGAAGTCCACTCAGTCTTCGCAGCTCTCAGTACCTCTGTGTAGTAGGGTCGCAGATGCTTTTAGCAAAACAAACTTGAAATTTTAACATCCATTTTCTCCGTGACTTTGCAGTGAGATTTACCAGGGCACTGAGATAAAAACCTTTTTACGGTACCACTGAGGCTTTTAGTCCTCCTCAGAAGAATCGATAGGTGCTGCCCTGGGCACACGGGCCTTGCAGAGGGGCCAGTGGATAGGGACCAGTGCACAGGTTGATGTGATGGCTGACCTCCTCCTGTGTGAGAGCTGATAGGAGGTGATCCAGACCTCAGCTGGACACTGCTTCTCCACACACCACTGCCCTCCTCTGCATGGGTCACCTACAGACATTTTATATCCTGATGACGCAGGGCTAGTAACAGCAACGAAATTCCAGTTCTGTTATTTTTCCGGTCCCATTACTTTTCTATGGAGAAATATCCTAATCTAATCTTGCAGCAATAGTGGAGAGTTTTTTTTTTTTTATATATAAAAAAATGTGTTCCTTGCCAGTTGCTCACAAATTTGTATAGAATTGTATGTACTTGCACTGTACCACAGTGAGGCTCCAGTGGCACAAAACATTGTTGTGTCCTTAGGCAAGACACTTGACCCACATTGCTTAGTATGAATGCAGTGTGAGTGGAGAGAATGAATAATGCTCTGTAAAGCACTTTGAGTGACCAAAAAGTGCTATATAAATGTACTATATGGAAAATAATACCTGTGATAACATGAAAACACACTTTAATATTATTTGAATATAATGACAAACTGGTTAAACATGAATGAAATGACAATCTGAGAACAGACATGAAAAGGCCCAGTTTTAACAGCCTCTGCTGTGTGATTATTCAAATGTGGATTGAGCAATAAATACTTTCATTAGTGATGCTGAAATGATGCTTTTGCATCAGATTTAATTCCAGGCAGTAAATGTGTGGCTGTGTTTATCACTTTATCCAAATGATGAGCTGCTTATTTTTAGCCAGAGAACATCGTGTCTGCTTTGTTTTGGATTATTAGACTCCACACATATCGTTTACATGAGAAATGAGGTTTTGAAGATGTTTTTTACATATGCAAAATCAAGGTCTCTCATTTTATGTTCTTGCCTTGTTTCAATTTAAAACCCACCTGCTCTGCAAAACTGACTTTTCTGAGCTTTTAACCATGTTATAGTTGTTTCCCTTCACCATGTACTCACCTCCCGTCTTTAATCGCTTATTGTCAAGACGTCGCTTTTTGTCAGCAGCGCCACTGTACTTCGTTTTTCCAGTTTCCAGTTATTATTTTCTTAATTGGTGATACTTGTTTTTTTTTTTTTTTTTTTTTATTAAGTTGCTTTAGATTAATATTGTGATTTAAAATTTGCAAATGCAAACACGATACACAAGTGTCAGAGATTAGAACAGACACAAGCACAATAAGTCAGCTTTAATACAAATGGAAAATAAATACAAACGTGGACACCCATTGCCCAATCATCTTGAACTAGGGAGCTCAACTAGGGACAGCCTGCTCAAGTTCAAATAAATGTTCTATTTATTTTTCCCATAGACTTCAAAAAATTCAAATTTGGCTAACCAGCTACATGGTAATGAGTATCCATAATGCGGCTGTTTTAAGTTCAAAAAGGCAGTTTAAAATGCAAGATTCTGGGAATAACTTTGCAGTTTATAATGTTGCAGAAACAGATTCTAAATAAAATGACAGGTCTTGTGGTCATTAGTTACCACAAAGCTGATTATCACTGAGCAAGTTTCGATCTTTAATTTTTTTTTTTTTTTTTCAGAAAGTCTATGAGAAAAAAATATGGGAAATTTAGTTCTGGAACCGGTCAAGCAGAACATTCTCAATTTGGCATAATTTCAAAGCCAAATGGTGGAATATTATAGCCAAAGCGACAGCATTTCCATGGAAATGAGCATGATCCCCTCCCAAGGCCAAATAAGAGTCGGGTTTGTGCTGCTGCAAGCCCTCAGAGTAAGGATGTGTTATGTATGTGGTTTATTGCAATAAAAACAAGTCTATTAACAAGTGGTGGAGCTTTAAGGTAGAACTAAGCTCTATCACTTAATTTAATCTAAGTTTAAGTTAAGTGATAGAGCTCCCCCTACAGCCATTTTGAAAATAGGCAGAAATCATAAAAAAAAACCCTCAAACTTGCATACATAGCCTCTTCAGGCATGATTTGAATGAAGGAATAATGTTATAACATGGTATAAAGCTAAAAAAAAACCAAAAACACAACATGATTTTGACCCTAGACCCTCTCCATAAATTTTGTACGGAATACAGATAAAAATGAGCATTATTGTGAATGTGTTGTGCATTGTCTCTTCAGGTGGGCTTCACGGCATCTCATAAAGACCATAAAGATCATAAAAAGGAGGTTTATTTGAAAACATAAAACAGTGACTGTCTGTGTTCATCACTGAGAGCATTAAACGCTTGCCCAGGCGTAGGCACTCCTCTGGGACGTTCTGATCTATGCTCATGTCCACAGTAAATATTTAGTGTTGGATTGTGATGTGAGCTCCCCAAGCGGACATACACTATGTGAGAGGTAAAGAGGGGGTCTGATGCTTAAAGGTCCTATACTACACAAAAATGACTCTTCTGAGCTTTAAGCAATGTTAGAATGATACCTCCTGAAATGTTGTGTTTTGTTTCATTCACACATATTGTTTATTACTTTGTCTACATCTCAAAAGCTCAAAATGCTCTGTTTCAGCTTGTGATTTCATGTAGTGGTAATTAACAGCTACTTTTTACCTTTAGTTCAGTAGAGATTGGTAATTCCAGAGCTGATTCTAGTGAAGGTGTATGGAGTTTAAAAACACAGTGAAGCACTTCTGGCATTACCACATAACATCCCAAGGAGGAACAGAGTGTTCTATGTTAGAGAGAACAACACACCCTACATATGGACAGTTGTATCATTATAATTTTTGTATATTTATGAAAAACTGTTGTGTGGGAACAATGCTGATGTAGGCTTGTAGGCAGAGCATTGCACAAAAGCTTACTGCTAACAGCAACAAAGGTTTAAAGAGGGGAGGGGTGGGATTGCTAAAATACTCAAACGTGTAGGGATGGATCTAAAACCTCTTCAGGGATGTTTCTGATGAGGGAACAACACTATAACATGGTAGAAAGCTCAAACAAATTGATTAAGTCATGGCATTGTCTCAGCCTCGATGCTCCTGTGAAACAAAGAGCTGGTGTGAGCCTGAATGCAGAGTGTGCTGTGGTGCAGCTGTGGTCAGGTCAGGGACCCATGAGGAGATGTGGTCAAGTGGAAGAGAGAGAGTGGGGACAGGCTGCCATTACTGCTGGATACACTCTGCTGCTCACCACATCTGTGCACTGTGGTGCTGCACGCTGCTTAATTGTGTATTCTCAAACATTACGCTCACATGGAACCCACCAGCCTGAACACTTTAAAGAGGGGGTTATTATGCAAAATCTGATCTTTTATAATGCTGTTCCCTCACCAAAAACATGCCTGAAGAGGGTTTTTTCATGGCAGCCATGCATGTTTCAGTAACTTTGCAATCTCTCCCAGGCCAAGTCCAAGACACAAGCCTAAAACTATCATCGGCCTGAAACAATCCCAGGTTTGCAGTTTTCACAGTTTGAGAGAATAATCAAATGTGCAAATGCTCTCATCAAGACTTGGGTTAATTGTCATAAATACCACCAATCTGCCTCTGCTACACGCTCATCATGCAAAGGCAAAACAAGACTCATTTTGTGGTTCAAGCTGACGAATCCAGCAAAACCACCTAATAACTAACTTTTGATTGTACATAACTTTATTGATTAAGAATATCATTTGGACACAGTGGATCACACATTATATAACAAAGAGCAAAAAACAATTTTTACAATTGTAAAGTAGCAAAGTCTAGCAAAAGGTTTACCCCTTAGTCAGTTAGTTCAAGATGAATAAGTACAAAAACAAAAACAAACAAACAAACAAACAAAAAAACACAGAAAAAAAACAATGAATATTTGTTGTAACAAAAAAATTGTTGGTTTAGCAGAGTATATAACCTTTAATAATAATGTGAAAAACGTAAAAACTTCAAGGAACTGTATGTGTAAAGCAGTGACGTGCAAATACCGTTCACATACTGAGAAGAGATGTGTGGAGAGGCACCAGCCGTTCGTGCCTCACATGGACTGACTGTGCTGTAGCTCAGCAGTGACGCTGCTGCTTTAAGCGACTGTGGCTGAGGCACGTAGTTACCTGGCCTCGTGGTAGGGGACACTCGTGTGCCCAGGAATTCTTGCAACTCCTGGGGCCGCAGAATGATAGCAAGCTACAATTTAGAGTTAGCAAATCAAGTTTAGCAATCTGTTCACTTTTTTCTTCTTGTCTGGCCCTACTTTTTAAATGGAGGAAGATTACATATTAAAGCTCTAGCAATTTTCTAAACTGAGCTTTCGGTTGAAGCAGGAGGTTATAATTAAAGCAAGAACATCGCTAAAGGAGCTAAATTTCATCTGCAGCCTTCCATCTCTCCAGGACCTGTACGTCTCCAGGACTCGGGGGGCGAGCAGGTCGTATAGCAGCTGACACTTCTCACCCTGGACATGGACTATTTCAGCCACTTCCCTCTGGCAGGAGGCTACGGTCCATCAGGACCTCTCATCACAAGAACAGTTTCTTCCCCTCTGCTGTTTGTCTCATGAACACTTTATAATATCTGCACTAAACTGGACACTTTATAACACTGGTCACTAAATAACCCATGTTGCACTGTTGTTGTTTTGATGCTGCTGTTGTATATATTTTCTACCTGCATGCCCTTATTTGTATTTGTATTTATTCAGTGTGCTTTTTTTTTGTGTGTGTTCTATGTGCACTTTATCACCGGAGTAAGTTCCAAGCCTGTGAGCTCTGCTCACGGACAATGGCAATAAAACTTCTTCTGATTCTGATTCTGATTCTGATTCTGGTTGGTTAAATGGTTTGCTCCAGACTACGGAACGAAAGACTCACTCTTTTCAAACAGAGTGGTACACCTGAAAAGGCTGGCAATACAAAACCAGCTTGCTTTTTATTTCATACTTTTAGAGCTATTTCATACAGACTTCAGAACTTTTATTTTAATTTTTTAAAAATTTTGACCCCAAGTCACTGACTGGGAGAGATATTAGCCCGGGGCCAAATTTACTTGCCGACACCTGGTTTACATGTTTGTAAATCTGATTGTATGACATCAGTGCCTCACCAGCCACGAACCTCACTGCACGTCACTGGTGTAAAGTACTATCACAACTGAACCTGTGTGTCCAGAGCCTTAACCTGCAGGTAGAGGACACATACACGTGTGTCTCACTCTCAGTCACTGAGCTGCAGAGGCTGCAGCACTGATTAATGACTGGCTTACACAAATAAATGGGACATCATTTCCAATGTTTTTTGTAATTAATTGAGGCCTATTGTGCACGTGTCTGCTATATAGTTATAATCTTTGACACCCGTGGATCATTATGTTTAATAAATTAATAATTTGGACATTTGGCTTCTGCATTAGAAAACTAAGGTGCCCAATGGGGCTGATGTTGCTCAACACAACAGTTGTTGGCGTCCCCTATGGATAGCTGCACATCATACTAGCGAGTAGTGGATTTTTTTCCATCAGTACCAAAATTACTATGCGACACTTCTGAATCCTACGCATATCACTGATTAAAAATACAAGTGAAGGTTTGTCAAATGTATTTATAAAACTCATTTAAAACAATCCCAGGTGACCAAAGTGCTTTACAGACAATGTACGTATACATTATACTAGTAGACGTTAGTAGACAAGCCATTATAATAGTAAAACAATATATAAAAAATACAGGTATAATAAAAAAACAAAACATAAATGTAAAAACTAATACAAGATGATCTGATCTAGAATGAAGTAAAGAATGTATTAAGTATACCACTGAAGTGCACTTTGTCACAGCCATCTCCATCTTGTTTGTTTGCATGTTTCACAGAAACATATGGAAGCAGCAGTCAGCATGACTCATGAAGCTGTTAATGACATATACAGCATGTGAATTGTCTAATTATAATGACAGTACATTTAATACTAGGAGTATGGACAGATGTTTGTTTTTACACATCAGTTTTAAATAGTCTTGCTCTGTTGACAGTGGCTGTGCTCACTGACTTAATAGGTGTTAAACTAAGTATTCCCCTCTGGCTTGTGTGTAATCATAGTATAGCTCTAACCTTATAGTGGGTTCACTGACAGTGGGACATTCCCTGGCCTGACATCTGTCCCATAAGGCATGCTGCTTTAAAATTTAACGCATTTTAGAGTTACACTTAAGCACTTTCACTCTAAATTGTATTTTGCACAGCCCTAGCACTCTGGTCTAGAGGAATATAGCATTTAACTTGTCATTTTTGTTTGATGAATGTTTGATTTTGCAATACTAATTTTGGTTTTGTTGTGATTTAGATTTAAGATGCACTTAAATTCTATTTTATTTTATTTATTTGACAGGGACAGTGTACATTAATGAACATTTCTGTAAATGTACCAGATTTAGCCACAAGGCTAATTTTCATCCATAGTCCCTGGACAGATGTCATGGTGTCACCCTAAAAAAGGAGGTTAAGAACAAAATATTTACACTACTATTTACAACATTAATCATTCACATCCTTGCACACAAATTCATTATTTACATGCACATTCATTTATACAAGACGAGACAACAAACTTTTAGACCTGATTAAAGACAGACATGAAGCACACAGATAAAATCAATGTGAACAAATTTGATTCTTAAGTAGCCACTTTTTTAAATGAGTTTTAAAATGATCATAAGATGTGACTTTTCTAATTGCGATGGGTATGGAGTTCCACTGATGCTGTGACTGCTGTGACTGAGAAAGATGACTGACTATGACTATATTTGAGTACAGATTTGTTGTGCCATAGTTCTTTGCTTAGCTTTTTTTTTTTTGCTCTTTTCTACCGTATAGAAAAAAAAAAAAAACAAAAACAAAACAAACCCTGGAGGGTTCTGTAATAAGTGAAGATGAAAAGAAGTGGCTTATAAAACACCATGGGACATTCAGTGTTTTTGGAGGAAACGTCTTGCCCTGCATCCAGAATACACACTTCTTCAATACTTGAGATGTGAGGAGTGAGTCTGGTCACCAGTGAATCTCCGTATTTTCAAATGGTACCACTTTCTGAAGCTATACTATAGATTTCATGTTGGTTTATTTATATATACAGAGAATACATTTACCTTTGTGCCAGTTTTTATTTCATGCAATTAAAGAAATACAAGGTAAACAAATCTGCAATCTGACATCAGCAAATTATATCAACTTCTGACCTGTCCTCCAGATACATTTTAAACAAAAGAGATTCTACAGTGTTGTGATATCACCTGAACCCAAGCTCTTGAACAAAAACATGTCTCTTTTTATGGTATATCTATATAGTCTTTCACTCATAAGCACTACATCAGCTTGCAGAGAACAGCAAGACACTCGAGGTTGACAGTTCAATCCCTGTCACTTACAATGGTTTTGTCCTTTTTTTATTTTTATTTATTTTTTTTTTTTATTTTATTTGGTTGGGACAGTGCATGTTGATGAACGGACATGACATGACAGACATGAACGTAAACACGCCAGGTTATAGCCAGAGGCTAATTTCCACCCGTTGTCCCAAGGGCTGGGGTAGGTGGGTTAAGTGTCTTGCCCAAGGACACAACGACAGCATTCAAGCATTCCTTGAGCAAGACACTTAGTTTTGTTTCTGATTGATGTGTGTGAATGAGCCAATAATTCCTCCATGTACAGTGCTTTGAGCTAAGTCTAAATATGAACAGTTACTCTTTAGTGGAGCTGCACTCAGGCATGTTGGAGCCCTTAGGAGGTTCTCCACACACAGGAAAAGACAATGAAATTGTGGCAGGCAGAAAAAATCTCTGGAGCCAGGTACATAAGTATGAGTCAGTACATTTACATGCACGCCAGGAAAAACAGGCCTAGTCTAAATTAAATCGATTTTCCAAAGTATATTTACCATAAAAAAGGGTTCTTTGACTTGCTGTAGATTGGGACAAGAGTGGTCTGTTTTGGGGCAAAGACAATTTCAGTTTGGTTGTTTAGTTCCCTGTACATGTAAACGTAGTCAGTGATTCATAGCAAAGGCTGTCTTTTGCTATGGATCAGACCTGGACGACTTGAGGGTTTACACAGATGTAGTCAGTGATTGTTTTTTGTAATGTAATGTGTGAACTATAGACTGTGAACTAGTCTGTGAGTCGTCAGAGAGGAGCAAGGACAGGTCAGGAGAACAGTGCTCATTTCTACATCAAAGTGATTTGAAAATGCAGAGTGGTCACACAGTGCGGGAGTGATCGAGCCATGAGGGCAGTTCAAACACAGCCCCCTCTCTCCCTGACGCCGTGTGCCTCTGCTTTTAAACAGACTAAACTCTAACTTTACTTTGCTTAATGTGATGTGGGCTCTAAGGGAGCTAAGGGAGGTCTGGTAAAGAGAGCAAAAGTTGTCAGACACTGGCCCACAATACATATTTATACAATAGGCCAGACATCATTTCATCCCTGGAGAAAGATTTATTTTATATAAAAATTGGTATTATGTTCTTTGTCACAAAAACAGCAACAATTAATCAACCTAGTCATATTTTGATATCGGAATTTGCATTATACAGACTTTAAAAGTCTAAAACATCTTTTTTTTTTTTTTTTTAAATAACAAGACTGGGGCATTATTAAATCAAAATAGCAAAAAGGAAATAATAGTTTCTGATTTTTATCAATAGCACACATTATTATTAAATATTTTGAATTTAGAAGCCTTCAGTCACCATATTTCAATCCTCATTTGTTTTTAATGCATTTTCTCAATGTACAACAGGGAAACATTTGACTAGGGGCAACATTGAAAAAAGATCACTGACCAGACGACTGCTCAAAAAAGTCAATCGTCAGTTGCAGCCCTATCAAGTAATCATTTCACTTTTTCTCTAGCTAGTAAAGTGTAAAGTCAACACTTCGACTTAACCAAAAGACACAAAACCCATGTGCAATAAAAGGGTTGATTCGTGATACACTGTCGGGTGCGCTCATGGGCATTTTTCAACAAAAATGTCATTTCTTGAAAATGAAATAAATAAATACATTGAATTTATTGGAAAAAACATATATATATATATATATATATATATATATATATATATATATATATATATATATATATATATATATATATATATATATATATATATATATATATATATATATACTAATATTCTTTCACATATCCATGTCCTCACACCTGGTTTTAGTGGTGGTTTTAAGTCGAAGCCTTACTCTGTAATATAGCTTTTTAATTCAAGTAAGTCCATTAATTTCAATTTATTTTATAGCCCAAAGATTGTCTGTGTTCATTTAGCATGGGAGTAATCTGGATGGAAAGTCCCCTGTGATGTTCTGCTTAGGGCCCCTGACAGACCCTTGCAGCATTTATTTATTTATTTGACTGGGACAGTGCATGCTGATGAAAACACACGATACAACATGAAAGTAAACTCATCGGATTATAGCCAAAGGCTAATGTCCATCTGTTGTCTCAACAGCTGGGGTCACAAAAGCGCCAAAATAAAAATTGCACACTACATACTGCACAGTTCCCATAATTGCACATGCCAGTCATTGCACAGTTCCAATTATTACACCATCCAAAATATTGCACATTCCATTTATTGCATAGTCCCCATTATTTCAGTCAGTTTGGTCACCCATTTAAGACAATTATATTTTATACCCACCCCCTTCATATTTTGCCTATACATGCAAATATGTCTCTACAGAAAAGTTAAACTCACATTGCCACTATAGAAGAGTGATTAAGTGTAGATGAGGTTTGACTATAAGCAGCTTTACATTTGAGCTTTATAGGAACTGTACATGGGACATTCTCTCAGGATTACTGGAAGACTCTTCCACAGGTTCCCACCTTGGACAGATAATACTTTCTGACCAAAGATGGTCCATCTGTGGGGGACCAGCAGGTCACCTCTGGTGGTGGATCGTGTGGTCTTTGCTAAATTTTCATATTTAATGTACTCTTTTAATGGTGGTGGTGCAAGGGAGTGTAGGACCTTATAAATTAGGTAAGCTCTTTTAAGGTTGACCAAGTATTTTTAGGCCTCTTTTAAGGACGTTTTCAATGGTTTTAAGTGTTGTGGGACAGGCAAGAGTCCAAGTAGATAGAGTAGATAATCATAGAGTAGAAAAAAGTAAAAAGTTTTAGCAGCACTCTGTTTAAGTTATTCCGGATGTGACGAAAATTTAGATTATTGAATTGAATTACCTGAGACACTTTTTACATGACTTTTGAAGGACAATGTTGGGTCTAGGATAACTCCAACATATGTACATTCTGGGACCAGGTCAAGTTCTACTCCATTAAGAAAGACATTTGATTGCTGTAGTTCATGAGTTCATTATGCCTAGTCATGAGAAGATCTGAGACTTATCCAAAGCACTTCCACTCTCGTCCATATTACATACAGAATTCTTCCTAACGCAGAGTTGTGGAAACCTGAGGGAGCCTTCCTGAGGGAAGGTTATGGTCACGACTCTGCAGTCTCTGGGCCATGGGACAGCTTGTCTCAGCAGTCTAAAGCCTCTGACGCACTCTTCTGCTCCGTTTCTGTTTTGCTCTCTTTTGATATGTCTTTTCAGGTCCATTTCAGCGCCTTGCCCTGTTGTATTTCTCTACTCTATGGCCAAAAGCGCTTCCCTTTGTAAAGGTGGCAGGCTCTCCCTCCCACTCCTTTGCTCTCTGAAGGTAAACAGAGATTTTAGAATACTCACAGTTTGCACAAAAGTGTGACAGCCCCTTACATCTGCAGGCTCACTTTAGCTCAGGCCTGTCACTAAACATGAATTGTGCATATCCCACACAAGACAGTTGTCACTTGGGTTTGTAAACTCAGGGAATTTGCTCAATATAAATCCTTGCTTAAATTGTTTCACATATTTATACTTTATGCAATGAAATGCATATATGTATTTCACATGAGCTCATGAGAATGAGCAAACACATGGTCTGGTGCGTGCGCCTTCAAAGGCGATGACTACAACAGCACAGTAGAGCTACGGTCCTCATGTGAGTGTCACACCGCAACTAAACTGGTCCAAAACTGGAGCCACAGCTGAACCAGGTGCAGACTGAGTGAGGCGTAATGCCACTTGGGCTACCTGTCAGGAGCAGTGCAGCACCTGGGCTTTGGTCAGGACTACCTTGCTGGAGCATTGAGTGCTGAAGTTCTCTGCACTGTGGGCATTCTGAATGCACAAAAATGCAATATATAAGCCATGCATTTTTGGCATAGGGACAAAAATCCCACAACACCATGAGTTGGGTCACAAGATAAAATAAATAAAACTGAAACATACACATTTAATTTGTGGCAATGCATTGATTGCTTTGATCAACATATACAGACATGTATACTTAGGTTTGTGTGCAGAGCATTGTACAGGCTCATACTGCTAACTGTAAGGAGGGTTTGAAAAGTGCCCGGTAGAGATTGCTAGATTACTCAAACATGCATGGATGACATCTAAGACCTCTTCAGATATTTTTTTTGGTGAAGAAACAATATCACATGGTAGAAAGCTCCCATTTTGCATAACATTGAAAGCGTTATTTTGAAATTCATTGTATTTCCACATACAACAGTTAGAATCTAACACGTGTCACCAGGTGTTTTGGGGGATCAGATTTCTTTCATGCATTTAACCATACACCAAAAAGAAAAGTAATTGTGTTACCTGATTTTTACTGGTCATTTAAATGTTTTTTGTTTTTTTTTAAATTATTATTATTATTATAATAATGATTTTTATTTTATTTTTTAACTCCTTCAAACTCCTCCAAGACCAGAGATGCTGCTTGTCTAAATGTGTGTCATGTCATCAGCCTTCTGTTTTTATGGTTATGATTCTTAGCTTGTGCTTAATGACGCTGTATTCCCTGAGTGTGTCTTTCACAGTCAAAACCAGAACATGTACAAAACCGCCTAAGCTCCAAAAGGCCTGGAGCCAGAGCCACCTCAATGTAAGATTATAGAGAAGAAACAGTTTTTTTTTTTTTTTTTCTGTGGAAGCAATTATCTATGGAAAACAATGTCTGTGTCATTTGCCCACATGCGCATGCCAAAATGCTAGCCTTTTGGTCAAAGTGCACTCAGGAGTGTTGAAGACCACCAACAGAAGTCATTAATAATAATACACATGTTTTATACAGCACTTTTCAAAATAAACTCAACGATGCTTTACACAGGCAAGAACAGGAATAGAGCAATTGACTAAACAAAATACAGAAAAAATAACGTTATTGGAGATTGTATGTGGAACAGGTAAGTTTTTAACATTTTATTGAAAGATTTTGTATGGTCACACATGGTCAATGATCACATTTATAGAGCGTGAGCACTGGCCAAAGAGCTTTACATCAAGGAAGCACCAGTATATGCAGACGCTGGGGCCGAGGAGGGGTTAAGTGTCTTCTCCAAGGACACAACAATAGCTATCTGTGGGTGCTGGAATCACACTACCAGTGACCAGTGGATGTGTCGCCTTCCAATGGTGTTTATTTTGAGAGCAGGATTCCAACCACCAACCTTCAGCTCAGAGGACAAGCAGTCTACCAACTGAGCCAAAGCCCTTTGTGACTGTGGGAGAAATGTCTGTGTAATCCCTCAGTTGTCCAGGTCTGATCCATATTAAAAGCCAACATTAAATCTGTCAACTGGACAAAATGTTGTAGATGGCTTTTTCAGTTCTGTTCAGATTGCCAGTGGACACTGCCTTATATCTGTCTGAAGGGAGGAGCTAACCTACACTGAAACTGTAAACAGCTGAGTTAGTTGATTGGAGATGATTGGAAAGGAAATGGGCAACGGGTTGTGGAAGGACTGGTTATGGAGGAGCCTGGTTGTGGAAGGGCCTGGTTATGGAGGGGTCTGGTAATGGAGGGTCTGGTTATGGAGTAGCTGGTTACCAACCAGGTAAGTGGTAAGCAGCTACCAGTGACGTGCGGTCAGGTGAGGCCATGCCTCACTTGTCATCACAGAGAAAAAGTAAATGAAATGGTTATATTTATCCAATGATTTGTGCTATAAAGTTATTTTCTATTTAACTTTGCAATATTATTCTTCTTTACTCAAAATCACAGAATTTTTACATTTACCGTTGAAATACTGAGAAAAGACGCGTGGTGAGGCACTGGCCGTCCGTGCTGTAGCTCAACAGTGACGCTGCTGCTTTAAGAGGCTGTGAAAAGGCACCGGGTGAGGCATGCAGTTACTCTGCCTCATGTTAGGGAAAACTTGTGAGCCCAGGGATTCTTGCAACTCACGCTGAATAGGGGCCACAGAATAGTGACAGCAAGCTAGAGTTTAGAGTTAGCAAATCAAGTTTAGCAATCCGTTCATTTTTTTCTTCATGTCTGGCCCTACTTTTTAAATGGAGGAAGATTACATATTGAAGCTCAAGCTGTTTTCTAAACTGGACTTTCGGTCGAAGTAGGTGGTTATAATTAAAGGAAGAGCAATGCTAAAGGAGCTAAATGGTTCCAGACTGCGGGATGAAAGACTCGCTCTTTTCAAACAGAGTGGTACGAAATGGTAAGAAATTTAATGACTTCAATCCATTGAAAATTGGGGAACCAGAAGAAGTATAAAAAACAATACAAAACCAGCTTGCTTTTTATTTCATACTATTAGAGCTATTTCATACGGACTTTGGAACTTTTATTTTGAAATATTTTTTTATTCTGGCCCCAAATCACTGGGAGAGAAACTGGCCCTGGGCCAAATGTTCTTGCTGACCCCTGGTTCCCATGTTTGTAAATCTGATATGGATCATGTCTAATGACCACACCACAACAATCTGATTTAAAATCTTACACAAGACGGAATTGACATTTTTTGTTTTTTTATTACTTATATTGACCATTAGCCTAGGACTTTCCTCTCAGACATTTGCATCATCTGTTTGTTCAGGAGGAGGTTTTGATTTGCTTCCTGTGCTTTGGGTGTAGGCTGGGTGGTCCTGATGTCCTACCCTGCCTTTGTCCACGCTCTCATAATGGCTCGTTAAACATAACTGCTCTGTGAACACATGTGAAATTGCCAATTCAAATGGAATGAAAACACCCACCAGAGACAACTGAGCCTACGCCCAATGAGACCATGACTTATGGAGGCAATCACGTCCATTATTGCAAATGTTCTGTACACTCACCCACACTCAGCTACGACTGTTTGATTTAGTTATCCCCACGAAACCGAACGATGAAGCTGTACTCAGAATTGAATTTGTTATATTTGTTGCCCTGGATACATCAGATCTATGTGTGTAGGTGAAAAATCGCTTAAAAATATATTCTGCCTATATTCTGCATAACAAGTATTTGAGCTTTATACTAAAATGTTATCATTAAAAGCATGACTGGAGTTGACTTGTTTGAATTTCATGTTTTGGTAATCCTGCATATAAAATCCAGCTCCCTCTCAGTAGATCAAAACATTTACTACACGACTATACCTGGCCGTGTCAGTGCTTCACACAGTACACAGCTATTTGCTCAACTAGACAGAACAATGAGCCTTTGTTTAGGTAATTTTAATGAAAATTCCAACTAATTTTATTTTTTTCATTTAACATTACTATTACATTACATTTAACATCACTATTTTTGATGGCTGTAAAAATATAGTAATGCATTCTTCAAATGTTTTTTCTTAACTCTGTTAATCCATTTCAGTTGTGTCCAAAAATATTAAATTTGAAAAAAAAAAAAAAAAAGTGCATCATGTCATCAGCCTACTGTCTTTATGGTTATGATTCTTACCTTGTGCTTAATGACGCTGTATTCCCCGAGTGTGTCTCTCACAGTCAAAACCAGAACATACACAAAGCCGCCTGAGCTCTAAGGGGCCTGGAGCCAGAGCCACCTCAATGTAAGATTATAGAGAAGAAACAGTTTTTTACTGCTGTGGAAGCAATTGTCTATGGAAAACAATATCTGTGTCATTTGCCCACATGCGCACGCCAAAATGTTAGCCAAGAAGAACAAGAGGCCACAAGAACAAACGGCAACAAGAAGGTCCTGGATATCTCTCCCTGGCAGCGTGTGATCTTTCTCTTTGCATGTTGCTCTCCTCTGGTCAAAGCATTCCAATTTGTACGGTTTACAGTAAGTCATGAGTCTGCGCAATCTCTCAGACACCCAGTTATGATCCATAGCAATAGAAAAATTCAATTCTGTGAACTAGACAAAAATTTAAGAGTGAAGATGTTTTGCCGTTCATCCAAGTGGCTTCTTCAGTTCTGGTCAGATTTGTTGGTTGTAGGAGATAAATTATGTCCCCCCAGTCCTGTTCAAAGGTGGACTGTCTTTTCTAACAAAAATGGCATCTTTATCTCCCCTCTAAAACCATTTCTTTTACAGCAGATTGGGATCTGGAATTGCTTTCGCGATGATGTTGATACATCATGGTATGTCACATCTCTTATGGAGTGGATGTTTTGTTTCTCCAATGTAAAGCTCACTGTACTCTTCACTACACTGTATAGTGTAGGCTTGGGGTTTTGTCCTTTGGGTGAACCAGTTTCTGTCTGAAAGTGCTTGTAGGTTTGAAATAGACCAAGATGATGATGTCTGAAAATCCTATGAAGCTTTCCAGACACACTGCCTGTGTATAAAACAGTTACACTTTTTCTCATAGGTTGGATTCTCTGTTGGCCAGTTGTATTGTTCTTTTAATGAATCAGAGTTTCATTTTTTAACCATGTTTTTAGAGTGTGTGTCTTGCATCAAAAATTCGCTGTCATCAAATTATCTCCAGATAAACTCAGACAACACAGAAACACTGATCATTGCTCCTGATAAAAATATCCCTCTTATCAAACAACACCTGGGCTCTCTGGGCTCCTCTGTAAAAAACAGCCTCATAAACCTGGGTGTTGTGTTTGGGTCTCTGGAGGGTCACTCCAGACAGTTGACTAAAAATTGTTTTTATCATCTAAGAAACATCTCAAAAGTAAGGAAAATGTTGTCAAAGACTGACTTGGAGATTCAGTTTGTACTTGTTTTAATAAGTCAGCACTCCAAAGACTTCAACTTGTGCAAAACTCTGCTGCAAGGATTTTAACAGGAACTCCCAGAACAGCCCACATAACACCGGTTTTATCGTCCCTCCACTGGCTGCCGGTAAAATATAGAATTGATTTTAAATTGTGTGTTCTTACATATCGGGCATTACATGGTCAGGCACCCCAATATATTGCCGATATGCTGTGCCATTATAACTCTGGTCGTACCCTCCGGTCCTCGGACCAGAATCTCCTCATGGTCCCAAAGACTCGTTTTAAAACTCGTGGGGATCTGTCTATTCAGTCTGTGGCCCCTAGACTCTGGAATGCACTGCCTCTGGTCCTCCGCCAGGCTGATTCAGTGGACTCCTTTAAGAAGCAGCTGAAAACGTTGTTATTCAGAAAAGCTTTCAGTTGACTAGGTTGATGTCTAGTTTTATTTCCCTGTATTTTTGACCTGTTCTTTCTATGTAAAGCACTTTGTGATTTTTATCTGTGAAAAGCGCTATATAAATAAAGTTTACTTACTTACTTACTTACTTGGCCTGTTTGTTTAGCTCCCCTAAATTTATTGAAGGACCATTGTGGATATCCACAAGCAGAGATCCACAGCATTAATATGTGTAATAAAGGGTTCCGGATCTTCCAGTTTTAGGTAGTTAGGTTAGGTGTTTTGTATCCTGCAGTAGTCTGCTCCTTCCTGCCTGCACCACCACTGATATAGGGATACAAGTGAAAAGTCACGTCACATGATTATTGTAAAAGGTTTAAAACTGTTGGGAGAATCGGACAGTTCTGTAGGGTCAGAGGTGGTTTGAGATTTTCTGTTACAGAGTAACAAGGAAAATTGTCTGTATGTATATATATATATATATATATATATATATATATATATATATATATATATATATATACATATATATAGATATATAGATAGATAGATAGATAGATAGATAGATAGATAGATAGATATGTGTGTGTGTGTATATAGATGCTGGCTCAGACGTCGCCCGACGCAAACAATCTGCGTCAGGTGTTGGGGAACCAGAGCACCTTGACGAGAAATGAGCTACTGGAACAAGGTGGAGATGGGCGAGATGCGAGAACAAGGCTCTGTTGGAATGCTACTACTCCAGTGACCCTGGTCAGAATGAACAGGATGTGGGAAAAATGGATACTTCGAAACCCGCAGTCCAAGCTTACGGCTAAGCAACTAGTAGCTCAGTTTTCCATCATCGGGAAACTGCTGGCAACTGCTATCAGAACTTGAGATTGACAAGGTACAACACAAAATATGCTACGGGGGGGGAGGCAGGACGGCAGGTCAGAGGGGAGTTAACATCAACTTCCCATCCGGAGATTGGGTACAAAGCCCCAATAAGAATTATGCTGAGCGAGGCAGCGACTGACCTGAAAGATAAGATCATGGCCCGAATGAACACAAGGCAAACTCGACACCACCTGTAGAGACAAAGTGAAGTACCATCTGAAAGCCTCCAAGAGGATGTGAATGCAGCATTGAGAGTGATCCCTACCTCAACCATCACAGAAACCAATGAGCTGATATACACTTCAGCAGCAGTGATCCTAGAGATGCTTGGATATAAGAGCAACCATGGGAGGCATGAGAAACAATACCCACCATCATCAAATCATCAACCATCTCCAAATCATCAACAACACTGGCTATGGATACCGACTCAGGAATGGGGCCACCGTCAGTCACCTCCTCCACATGGATGACATCAAGCTGTACGCTGAGAATGAACAAGACATCAACTCACTGATCCACACCACCAGGATCTACAGCACAGACATTAGAATGTCATTCGGGCTTGAGAAGTGTAGCCAGGTGGCGACAAAGAGAGGGAAGGTAGTCCACACAGAAGGGGTCTCACTCCCAGAAAGAACAATAGCAGACATTGAGGACAGTTACAAGTACCTTGGTATCCCACAAGCAAATGGAAACCTTGAAGAGGAAACAAGGAAAGCAGCCACTGCCAAATACCTCAGACGAGTAAGGCAAGTGCTAAGGAGTCAGCTCAATGGCAAGAACAAAACCCAGGCAATAAACAGCTACGCCCTACCAGTAATCAGATACCCAGCAGGAATCATAAGCTGGCCAAAGGAGGAGATACAAACCACAGATGTTAAGACCCGAAAGCTCCTGACCATGCATGGCGGGTTCCATCCTAAGTCCAGCACCCTGAGACTGTACGCGAGCTGTAAGGAAGGAGATCCATAAGTACATCCAGGACAACGCCCAACAGATGACGTGCTCAGCAAATGTCTCAGACAGTGGAGTGCAGAGGAAGAGGAGCTGGAGGAACCATCATGGAAGGACAAGCCCCTGCATGGGATGTACCACCGGAACATAACTGAAGTGGCTGATATCAAGAAATCCTACCAATGGCTTGAGAAAGCTGGACTGAAAGACAGCACAGAGGCACTCATGGCTGCACAGGAGCAGGCCTGCACAGGAGCAGGCCTTGAGCACAAGAGCGATAGAGGCCCAGATCTACCACACCAGACAAGACGCAAGGTGTAGGCTGTGCAAAGAGGCGCCTGAGACAATCCGGTGTAAGATGCTGGCAGGGAAACATACATTGGCATAACCAAGTGGCGGGCATAGTGTACAGAAACATCTGTACAGAGTACGGACTGGAAAGCCCCAGGTCAAGGTGGGAAACACCTCCAAAGGTAGTGGAGAATGATCGAGCCAAGATCATGTGGGACTTCCAGATACAGACTGACAGAGTGGTGATGGCAAACCAACCAGACATAGTGGTGGTGGATAAACAACAGAACAAAGCCGTTGTGGTGGACATCGCAGTGCCAAGCGATGGGAACATCAGGAAAAAGGAACATGAGAAACTAGAGAAATACCAGGGGCTCAAAGAAGAGCTGGAGAAGGTCTGGAAGGTGAAGGCCTCAGTGGTGCCCGTGGTCATCGGAGCACTCGGGGCAGTGATCCCCAAACTGGAGGAGTGGCTACAGCAAATCCTAGAAAAAAACATCATATATATATATATATATATATATATATATATATATATATATATATATATATATATATATATATATATATATATATATATATATATATATAGCGCATAAAGAAGCTGTAAAAATTCTGTTGTAGTGGCCTCAGCTGCAGTGGCATATACAAACGAATGCGTCAACAAGTGATGCTAGCAGACAGGTGATGCTACCAGACAGGTGGTTCTAGCAGACTGGTACATCCATTGAATGCAGTTCTGAGTGTGTCTTGCTAGAGGCATCTCCTCAGAACACTGAAGATGACAGAGGTTATAGGTCACCATCCTCAAGCATCTGCGAATGCACTGTTGAGCCTGGCAACACCACAGCATGTCGAACACGGAAAACGCGTACAAACGCACTCTGACAGCGCTGTAGCCTGCAGTCACAGAAGGGGGGAGAGGAGGGATGAGCAGGAACCAGTGTGACGAGATTTTGACTCTGGCACTGGTTTTGACCTGAGGGTGCTTAAAGGTGCACTATTTAACTTTTCTTGTCCCCATGCATGAAGATGATATTGCTCTGCCTAGAATATCCCATTGCATGGCATTTAACGGCTCAATCACAGATTTAATTAGATGTTTTTGTTGCTTAAAAAGTCCTTGAAAAAAATAATGCATTCTTACTGTGAGCAGGTTTGCCTATCCACCGATCTGCTGGATTTGTTTAATGCTATAGTGTGGAACAAGCCAAGTAAAACTATATCTCCATGGACAGAAGCAAATAGAAGAGCTTCCACTAGAAAAGGCACAAAATGCACCTTTAATTTGGCATGTCAGCAAATTATTAACATGCATCATTTTTTCCAAAGAGTGGCAGTTTCATCCCTGCTTCCACCAATGCATACTGTTGTTGTGTCCTTTAGCAAGACACTTAACCTGCCTCCAGACAGTTGCTGGGTCCTGTTCCAATTTAAAAGAGAAGAAATAGCTTACTGAAGACTCATACATTCATTAGTTTAATTAACTTAATGAAAGTATGAGTATGTATGAGTAAAATTTTATCAATTAGTAATAAACTATAACATACCTTGAGTGCAGAGCACTGGGCGGGGACAGACTGTAGGTGAAAACTGAAATTTGCTGAGCATAGTACAGGATTACTCAAACATGCATAAGGTAAGCAAAATTCAACTTGAGTAAACTAAGGATCTTAAAAGCTCATTACATAATATTAGGATATTATTGCACTGGTCAACACCAAATTTATTGTTTAAGTTTTTTTAGCCGATTTATGATAATTTTGATGTGCTGCATCCAAAAATCACATTGGTTTTGCTCAATCAGGTCAACTTTTTGAACTAAGCTACATATTTGTTTTTTGACATTTTTGTTTACATGTAGGAGTATTTTCATGTCATATGATGCAAAATTCCTTTATATTTCTCCCAAAAATTCTGAGGATTTTGCATGTGCCAACTTGTGCCTAATTGTTTTTAATTATTTTGCAAGTGAATGAAGTGGTATTTGACAAGAACATAGTAGGAGTAGTGATAGTAGGGACACTGCTCAGCATTACACAAAGAAGGATTGGCCGGTGCAGGAGGAATTGGTGTCTTGCAGAGCGAGGAACATCATCAACAATCCTCTGGTAGATAGAGACAAGACACTCTTTCCACCGCTGCACATCAAGCTCGGCTCGATTAAACAGTTCACCAAAGCTCTAGACAAGGATGGTGGCTGCTTCACCTACTTGTGCCATGCTTTGCCAGGATTAACCATAGAGAAACTGAAAGCTGGGATCTTTGCTGGTCTTAAAATCCGTCAGCTCATCAGAGATCCTCAGTTTGAAAACTCAGTGAATGAAGTGGAACTGGAAGCATGGAAGGCTTTTGTTCTAGTCGTGAAGAACTTCCTTGGCAACTACAAGGCCAGGAACTATGCACCAATATGTTGACGGCTTTCAGAAACCTTGGATGCAACATGAGCGTCAAAATACATTACTTATTCTCTGGGGATCTAGGACCAATGAGTGATGAGCAGGGCGAGAGATCCCAGGTATTAGAGATGCTGGGATGCAGTCATGATGGCTGATTACTGTTGTACTCTGAAGAGAGACATCCCTGCTGCTGACCATTCGAGGGTTTCGAAGAAACGGAAGTTCATGCCCTGAATTTTGCACAATGATGATGTAATGTTCAATTTACATGCACTTACCTTTATCAGTGTCTATTATATAACATTAAATTAATACATTCTGTTAGAAATTTCTCCTAAAACCTTTTTTGGATGAGAAATATTGTCGAAAATCAACCGATAATGTCACAAAAATGTAATCAATTTATTTAGAAGATCAGAATTTTCAAAATCAATTAGCATAAAAACCTGACCTGATTGAGAAAAATGGATGGCATTTTCGGATTCAGCCGTGCGAAATTCAGATGTTAAAATATAGACAACTTACAAAAAAATGTTTTTTGTAACCCAGTGTTATCCTTTACAGCTTCCATCTGTAAATGTATTATTTTTTAACCAGTAGATGGGAGATGTGAAACCTGTTCCCCCCTCCTCACCCTTACCTGGCCCCTCCCGCTACCAGAAGAACATTGCTTCGGGTATCAAACCAGGAGTGTGTGGCAATCATGCTAACCACTCTGCCACATGCAGGCAAATGAAAAGTCCCTGCTGACTCATACAATCCCTCTTACGCCGATGCCACTCTGGCGCTGATTGGAAAGGAACACAGCCAGAAGACGATCAGCCCATTCAGATCAGATCTACCTCTATCAGTGGATGAATCACAGCCAGTTCAGTGCCCCATGGAGTACTGCACTGCTATTAATGTAACACAGTAACACAGTGCACCATCTCCCACTCAATCTGCTCAGGCCAACTGGTAGTTAGTGGTGGAAAGAGATCTGAAAATGTGTACTTAAAGGTGCTGCACATGATTTTTACTTTTGCTGCCTAGAATGTTAACACCTAGAATGTTAACAACACACCTACTGCTTCTTTGACAATAAAGCTCTTAATAAATAATAACAGAAAACAGCGGTCTCATTTCTATCCCAAGAGCAGCTTTTTAGTATATATCTTTACTGGAGCAAGACAAATTTTGGTCAGAATACCAGATTTTTACTGTCTTAAAAACATGAAAAACTGAACAAATTTACTTCAAACAGTTTGCAGTGGGTTGAAGTTCCTCCCTTACCTTATGCATTCCAAGCATCCTAATTATTTACTGCAATGAGTTAATGTGATTTTCACAACTGTCAGAGGAGCTGGAGCTCCTGTGGATGTGCTGAAGTTTCACTTTTGTGTTCTTACAGTGATTAATAACAAACTTAAGATTTCACTCTGCGGTTTCCTGAGTGAAAGAGGATGATTATAATGCTTTACGTGGACTCATTTGGGTGCATCTTTACGAACACACGCGCCACACGCATTACCACACCACATTTACTTGGGAATTACACTTTTACCAGTTTTTTGGCAGAGTTTAGTTCATATTATGTGTTTGGTTTCAACTTTACACACAGATGTAGCAGACTGTGACTGAATGTGGATATTACTAAACACAACAGTTTGATTGTGAGACACTGTCACGCAAGAAAGTACACTGTGCTTTTGGCACTTGGCACAGATGTTAAAACCCAATGTCTACAACATGAGTGTGTCCAGCATCTTACGAGTTCAGATTTTGTACCTAGCAAACATAAACTCATTGTTTCCCGTCAAACTGGAACAATATTGTAAATGTTTAGTTTATCATAAGTTTAGTTGAAGGTCACAAAAACTACTTCCTCTTTTCCAGTTCAGCCTTTTACGCTAATGCTAAGTCTTACCCGACAGAGCACTATTTAAGAAACAATTGAGAAGTAAAATATAAAGTTTTCAGTTCATCGGTTTGTTTACTAGCAGGTCAAAGTGGTATTTATATTTCCAATGCGTTCATATGCAGTTTTGTGTGTATATGTAATATGACCCAGAGCTTATGTGATATTTGATGTGTTTGCGAGTTCTACGGTGTGGATTATGATGAAGAAGTAAACTCACCACAGTAAACTCTCATGTCTCTTGTGTTTGTGGACAAGCCAGTATATGCTATGTTAGCGTAACGCATCTGATTAACTGTTAATATCTTACATAAACATACAAGACAGTTCATTGTCTATGTGTTACGTTAGCGTGCTGTACTGCTAGTCAACCTGTTGTTGTCTATTTAATTGTTATTATTATATCTTGCCTAAAATGTCTGTTCTTGGATTTTGTAAAATACATATCCCCAAAAATTAGACTTATATGTGTTTTCTTCTTCATAATTATGCATTTTTTTGCTGGTGCAACTTATACTCCAGAGTGATGTTGTCACGATCCACAGGATTCCTGTTCCCTGTTTTGCCTCCTGTCTTGCTCCTTCCCCTCCCTCACCTGCCTGAGCCGGAGCTGGGCGGAGCTCCTGGCTCCTCCTGCGGGCACCTGGAACTCATTAGCGCAATCAACGCCACCTGCCGGGGGATAAGAGGAGCCAGGACCAGTCACTTGGGTCAGATCGTCTGTTTGTCTTTGTGCTCATTTGTCTACGTGCCTGTGTGTCTGCGTGTCTTCTTGTTCACCTCCTGCTTTTTGCACCAGCTCCGGACCCTGCCTCGACCCTGTTTCCTGGTGCCAGATCACCCGTGTATCAACATCCTGCTCCCTGGACCGTCCCAGCTCCCTCACTCCTGGCTCTGCTTCGACCCTGCTTTCCAGCCCTGGTACAGTCTTTCTTGTTTGTCTCTGCACTTCTCGTCACTGGATCCTGCCTCACACCCTGCTCCTCGCTCTGGCCCTGCTCACCTTGTTCCCGTCTCTGCACTCCACGTCCCCGGACCCTGGCTCACGCTCTGCTCCCTGCTCCGGACCTGCCCGCACCACCGTGCCCTCTGCTCTCCGCGTTCCGCTCCTGGACCCTGGCCTGCAACTCGACCTCTGCTCTTCGCCAGATCTACCTTCATTGTTTGTTAATCAGAATCAGAATCACTTTTTATTGATCCCCGAGGGGATCAGATGCCACGACCACAGGATAGAAATTTAAGAATAAGAATAAAATGTCATTTAAATAAGAATAAAATTTCGTGCAATAAGAATAAAGTGTCAACAGTGTTCACCAGTGCAAAAAACAGTAAAAACTATAAAATAAAATAGAGTCTATAAATAGATAAAAAGATCAATGTACAAATGGTAAAATTAAATATCACCTTTTTTGTAAATAAACACTGTAAACCTTTCCGCGAGTTCTGCATATCTTGGTCCAACCCGCCTGCTTTACGACAGAACGATCTGGCCACACAATGGACCAAGCAGACTCGGGATCGACAATACACAGACTGAATATCCGGAATGCCTTGCTCACTCACCAGCCTGCCTGCCCTGTGTGCCTGCCTGCCCTGCCTACCTGCCTGTTCTCTGCTCCCCAGCTGGTCCTGTCTTGTCCTGTACCGACATGTCAGCTACGGCCCTGGACCGTTGTGGCTCTGCTGGACACAGCTTTCCGTCCAGGGACCTCAATGTGTCTGCTACCCCTTATCCAGACTGTTGTAGCTCTGCTGGACACTGCCTTCCATCTAGGGATCTCCTCATGTCTGCTACCCCTCATCCGGACTGTTGTAGCTCCGCTGGCCACTGTCTTCCGTCCAGGGACCTCCTCATGTCCTCTCTCCCTCACCTTGACCGTTGTAGCTCCGCTGGACACAGCTTTCTGTCCAAGGACCTCATTGTGTCTTATCCCCCTTGTCTGGACCGTTGCAGCTCTGCTGGACACAGTTCTCCGTCCAGGGACTGCCTCCTCGCCCTGCTTCCCACCATGAGTGAACCTCGGACCCTGTTTCAGGACTTTTGTCCCTCCTCCAGGTCCCCTCCACCCTCCCGAGTTGGTCAGGTCCTCAGACTCTGTTTCCAGGACTGATGTATTGTCTAGAAAATATGGTATGTGTTAGGGCAAGACTACTATCTCATTTTGTGTGTGTGATCCTGGAGTCTATTGATGCTGTCACAATGCTTTTTGTTCCAAGTCTTCTATGAAGAATCCGCTTGTGATCTCTAACAGTATCTCCCATGGCAAATCCTTCCTTTTCTTTTTGTTTTGTTTATATTCTCCCTAGGTACTACATGCAAGGTTCAAGGAGCATAAATCCAGATGAGGGAGCCTACATCTTGTCACGCACACAGGATGCAGTCTTATAGAAGGTGTAACCATGTAAGTAGTCTATAAAACAGGTCACAACCAGGTGGTTAGTGCTCCCAAAGTAAATGTAATGGAGTACTTTTCTAACAGCCCAGTTTTACTCCTACTGGAGTAATATTTTCATTGAAGTAACAGTACTCTTACTTGAGTAAAATTTTTGGTTCCTCTTCCCACTGTGAGTAAGTCTACAAGTGACAAAAGCTTTATGTTGACAATATGAAATGAACATTTGTATTTCTTGCACCGCTACTTGAGATATTAGTCAGTTCTAATTTTTCCTTTGAAAAAAACAGATTTTGAGCATTATTTAATATTGCACTTTACAATTACAATACAATCTAATTACATTCATGTCCAATTATAAAGCAGATGTTACACTTAATTCTTGAGTAGAAGCTTTCTCTAATTCACAAGTTTACTTTTTCTTGGACCACTTCTTTGTACTTCCACTTGAGTAATTATTTTAAAGTAACGTTACTTTTACGTGAGTAAAAATTTTGGCTACTCTACCCACCTCTGGTTTTAACACCATAACATCTGAGGAAGGCTACAGGAAGCAGCTGAAACTTGCAAAACAGGTAAACAAAAAAATAAATAAATTAATTAAAAAAATAAAAATTGTTACTTAAGATCATTTTAATGTACTTGAGTGAGTGTATAGTTTTTGGGTGGTTGGCAGTAGAGTGTTCATCCGGTGTGTTCTTCAGAAAGATACTTTATTTCAACACTTATACTGTATGAGTGATAAGTAGTGGTCGGAGGAGCTGATGGAGCAGATTGATAGCCACGCCTCACCAGTCTGTCCCAGGGCAGTTGTGGCTAGAGAATGAAGAAGGTGGAGAGTGTAAGTTTGATACAAATGTGACCTTAACTTAAAATATAACTACATGAAGTCTCAATAGGTCTGCTCTGCTGGGCCATACAAAGACATTATCAGAGTTGGTATATGGTTTGTAAATAAAGCAACAGCATGGTGCGCTGACCTGTTTTCTGCAGTGAATCACAAAGAGTCCAATCAGAGGAGACATGAACAGCTGCTTTTGTCCAGGAGGATAAAGACAGGCATTACCTTTAGCACAACAATACAAGCTGAGATTAGACCAGGGCAGAGCATGCTTCTGTCAGCCCAGGCACAAAGTGGAGCAGTGGGCACATGTCTGCGCTAAAGCTACCACTGCATAAGGAAGAAACCAAATACTTGTACCCAAAATACATATCAGTATAGTCATTTTGAGTATTCGGTACTGGTACACTTTCATTTGGTGGTATTCAGTACAGTTACTTTCCTAACATCAAATCACATAATTGATCACACAATTTAGACTTCAGACTTAAAAATACAGAACATATTCTTGTGCATGTACAGCTTTTCTTTCTTTCTCAATTTACTGAAAAATGCATGTATAACAAACAGTGCAGCAAACATTCACTTGTTTAAATTCTATAATGTATAATGCAACCCAAAGTGAAAGCATTCTAAGGATTTAAAATACAGTATTCTGACGGACTATGTAACAGACAAAATACATGTTAATGCAGATATTCAGTGTTTACTTCTCTAGTGTAACATTTACTTTGAATGTCTTCTTCCATAATACTTCTATAACAGTATCTTTAAGCTGATAAATGCTATTATCTGAACATGTGTGTTTCACTATATGTTCAGATCTGATCTTTGGAATTAGAATGTCCATTTAAGTTTTGACTGTCTTAATTCCGTTTGTTGCCACGGCCGTTGCTCTTATGGCACGGACAAGCTCGCTAGCACAGTGAGCAGTTTTTAAACTACGTTGTTTTTTTTTTAAATTGGGGGCAACTCTGCTTGGATATAGCTATGCTAACCAGCTAGCTCTGAAATGCTAAAGTATTTTTTTTTTATTTATTTATTTATTTTTTTTTACAACAATGCAACAGGCTTGTTACACCAGATACGGCAAAAGCGTTTCAGGAGAAACACTTTAAGAGAACGGCCTGTCTCATCATTAGAAGAGGCTTTGCTGTTGTCCCTCCAGAGTTCACCTGACTCCCCCAGTAGGCTACTGTGATGCTGCAGGATACAGAGGACACAGAGAAGGACCATTTTGTACTGAGGGCTGTTACCTACCTCAAACTTCCCTGACACGGGATCTGATGACCTTACTATTACTTTTAGTTTGCTTTTGTTATTATTATATTTTACTACTCTATGTGCTAAAATTGTCCCTTCCTTACACCAGAACGCTACAGTATTTTATAGTTTAATACTAAATATCTGAGGAAAAGAGAACAAAATATGTCTTCTTTAAAAGTTCTTCCCTCTAAGATATGTCCATTCACACTGTTCAGACTGTCTACCTGAGTGTCATTCACAGAGCAATGTTTCCCTAGAACATCATCTGTGAGTGAGTTGAAAAGCCCAAACTTCTTGATGGAGCCACTCTGTGGAGATACAACTGGCCTCTCGGCCCCTGGCTTTCATCATGCTCTGATAGGGCCATAATGGCCCTCAGCACAAGGCAGGGACATTACTGCAGCAAAGTGTCACATAAGAGAAGTCTAACCATCCCACTGGCATGCATACACACCAACTGTGTTTGTGAAGTGGAACAAAGCATACACAATATGAAGGAGAAAAAATGCATGTTTATGTTACTTGGTACTTGTTTACTTTAATAAACCTTTTATGTTTTAAGAGTCATTTCTGTATGAACACTTCGATAAGCACCTCCCGGTCTCAGGTTTACTGCAGGGCAGAGGGCAGATGTGTAGTGGAGCCTGGGTAGGAGAACCAAAAGTCTTCACCATATTATACTGACGACAAAAGGGAGAACGTGCTTAGCTGCACACACTGTGCTGTGAGGAGAGTGCTAACCACTATCACTGTGTCTCACCTATGAAGGCAGCAGTAACTCTAGCCTGACCTCTCACATCACTTGCTGACCTGTCTGGTTGGTAAAGAATGGTGCTATTGTCACAGGTGCAGCCACAGACAGGTTAAAAAACACCATTATACTGTGCATTAGAGCGGCATTAAAGAAACTCCACACAATAAGGCAAATTTCTCTAAAGCAGTTTCTATAGATATATGATTATATGTTATTAATAGCGCTGTGCAGTGTGTCCTTTTCAGACTTTTACTAATGTGAGATAATAAGAGAAGATTATTCAAGTTTGTTTAGTGCAGATTCAATAATTGAACTCAAAAGAAAAGTAGACTCCAAATCAGCTTGTCTGTATAGAATAGGACACAAATAGACTACCAAAAATGTTTTGAACAGGTATAAGATTAAAATCTCATATGCCTCTGTATAATAATTATAATACTAATGATAATAATAATGATAATAAAACCTACAAATGAGTGTACATGTACTTGTTTTAACTGAATACATTGTGTATTTTTATGGAATATTTTAAAGAATGGATATTATGCAAAATCAACTTTTTGGGGCCTCCTTCTAAGTTAGAATATTGATCCTTCATCAAAAACAGGCTTTGTCTTCCATGCATATTTGAGTAATTTAGTGATCTCTGCTGGGCCCTATTCAAACCTGTATGGTTAGCAGTAATATTAACTATTTATTCACATCTAATTAATTATAATTTGTTGTAATTTTTGTCTTTGTTAGCCATGGCTCTCAACTTGTTGTGCAGCTGTATAAACAGAAGTTGCTAAAGCAGAAACAATGTGCTGTAGTTGTGAGTCATGCTGAAAGCTGGTAGTGTAGGGGGCAGTGTAGCAGGGCCACTGCTGGGGACTTTGAAGTCTGCTCCTCAGGATAATGAGTCCCTCACGCTGATCGCCTCTCAGCTCCAAATCAATCTGGGCCCTTTATTCCAGAAGCCATTTGGGAGCGTAATTTCTCCTATAACACCTGCTTCATTTTCATCCCAATAGAGCCTTTTCAGACACCACTTCTTCCACAAAAAAAAAAACTGCATTCGGGCAAGAAGGTCTGACAGGAAACTTCCTGCCACTGACTGGTTGTGTGTATAGCTTCTCTAAATATTAGGCCAGTAAGACTGTTGTGTATCTCAGAGGAAAGTATTTTTAAATGTGAACCTTATCATTTATTATTAGTTTTTAATTAACCAGAAAATTCCCACTGAGATTTGGAATCCTATTTTCAGGGGAGACACAGGCACAAGGAGAACATGCAGACTCCACACAGAAAGGCCCCAGGCCTTATAACTACAGCCTACAACACATACTTAAAAACTAAAGAGTTCTGTGGTAACTAATGGCCAATTAAAAAGAACAAAATCATATTATTTTTTCCAAGTTTTTTCTGCGTCAATTTCTGTGTGGAGTTTGCATGTTTTCCCTGTGCCTGGGTAGGGTTCCTTTGGGCACACCCATTTTCTCAATCGCCAAATGTGCACAAACAGCCAAATCCTCCAGCTAAAGAAATCCTGACCAAGACTTGAAAAAGATCTGGAGATGAGTCCCTGGACACACTACTGGACAACCAGTGCTCCTATCAGGTTGTCCCAGCTGCACTGAAGGATGGGTCAAATACAGAGAACAAATAAGAGAGAATAAAGTATATCTTAACCTTGATTCACCAGCAGAGGGTTTGGGTAAACCTGCTCAGAGATTACAGGTAAAACAATCTATCATCAGTCATCATTTAAAGGTCCTACATCATAATCTGGCAAGAAACATCAGTATAGCCCTTTGAGTCCTGCTCTACAATGGGATGGCTATTATCATAAACACTGCAGCCTCCTCCTGACCCACAACCAAACCTCTCCTGTAGCATGGTGCTGTGTGAGGCTTTGAACAAATGATGGGCCCATCATTTGTTCTCTAGTGCATTTCAGATGCTGTCTTATTTTTAGTACCCTCAGGTAAGAATACAAGCACACTTTATGGTGTTACCTCTCAGCAAAAATATGGTCTACTTGAACATGTCTCAGTTTGTTCTAGGGGACGACAATAAATTGATGGAAATTCGAGCTATCATTTGTGGTCATTGTAACGATACTTAATCATAAATTCAATAACCGTGTTATCATAATGAGAGTATTATTATCTATAGCTATCCTAGCGAATATTTGTCATTTGAACAATGAAAAGGTATTCAGTAAACAGTTTAATTTATTTACAAACAAGCTATGTGTGCAACTGTACAAAATACTGTTGAACAATGTGAAAATATGGAAACAAATTCAACACGATCTAACAACTCTACTTACAACTTTCTATTATTTATTTGTTTATTTATTTTTAGATTTAGAAAAAAAATCTGTTATCAACGAGGTAAATATTTTAAACACACTTTAACACAACACAAAACCCAGTGTGTCCCATTAATAGAGGAGATTATGGAGCCCCCAAAATCCAGACTTCTCCCCACAGATATTAGTCTAAAAACAAGCTGAAGAACAGATGCTTGTTTAACATTCACAATAACAGATAAAAGTAACTACTGTTAAAAAGAACCATGTAAGATTAAATAGAAGCACTACATTTCAAGTGTAAATGAATAGAAATGAAATAAAATAGATATTAAACAAAAATATTATTCTAGCTTTAATCGCGTTATGACTATAATTTCTTTATTAAAAATACGTAGACTATGTGAAGTCTGTTTAGTTATAATAAGAATAAGACAGCGCACAGATGAAGATCACGTGGATGCGCTTAAATGTCACTTTTGTTTTCTCCTCTGGGGATTAATAACAAATGCAGCGCTGCGGAGCACGTGCTTTTTGTTTTGATAATTTACTAGATTTAGATTTTCCTGTGGGGTCACCTGAGTGAAGGAGGATGATTATGGAGCTTTACGCACTCGCTCCACATGGATACACCACATTTACCTGGAATTACACTTTTACCTAAAGACCGAGGAGGAGTTTTTTGGAGTTTGGTTCATATTATGTGTTTGGTTTCAACTTGACGCGCGGAGGCTGCAGTTTCTTCTGTTACCGGTAAGAAAACAAACTGCGCTTGGCACAAATGTTAAAACCCAATGGTTAAACGTGAGTGGTGCATTTGTTGGCACAGGGACAGTTGTGTCTTGTGTTGTGACCTGAGCTGCTGTTCATTCAGTTGCAGTATTTGTTTTATGTCAGAACAGTCACACTGACCAGAAGCATCAGTTCAGATATTATACACATCAAGCGTAAACTCATCGTTTCCCTCGTTTTTCCCTCAAAACTCGCAACCCGTGAAGTGAAGTTTAGTAACTTACCTCTCCTTTTCTCCTTTTCTCCGTGTTTGGACATCACTGTGACACGTAACGTTTTACATAAAGTAACAAACTGAATTTCTGAATGATACAATGAGGCTTTATTGGCATTAGCAATTGGCATTTTCTGTGTCTTTTCATGTCCAGACTTACTTAATGACAGTCTACAGTGTGGATACTGTATATTTTCTTATTTAATGATAGTAATTAGGTTTTACCATTCTAATATATACTATTTACCATAAGCTATTTAATAAGCCTTAATGCAAGGCAGGGGGGGAGAGTAAGAGGGGAGAGGGGGACACTAGTCAGCACAGGGGGGGTCTGGACCCCCCCTGTGATTTCTGCCTATAGTTTAAATTGAGAATAGGAGTCTGGTCTGATAAGAAGCCTATGACTTCTGGAGAAATAGCAGTTCACTCTTAAATGATAGTAGGATCTCATAATCTTTCAACACAAAACAAAACTGAATTCTGTCAACTGGACTTAAGTTTTTAAGAGTGAATACATTTCTTCAGTTTTGATAGATTTCTTATATCCATTATAAAAATGAAACTAATAGTGAAAGTACCATAGTTCCTTCAGTGGTATATGGACTGAAAAAGTGACTAAAGCAGGATGGAGGTAAAAGTTTCTCCCAATAGTTTTCTAGAAGTTGCAGCCTGCTTTTTTTCTGAAATTAAATTTAAATTGGAATATTATCCTTGGCGATAGATGAGATTTCTGTGGAAGATTATATACCCAAAGGAAGAAAATTTCTAGAGAGTCGGGTTTGTGGATATGCAAGCCCACTCACAGTAAGGACAAATGTTTTTCAGTGCAATAAACAAAGCCAAAATAAAAAGAACTTTTATTTCAGAGTATTTTTGGATAAAAACTTACACACTATAAAATAGTGAAATGAAAAAGGATTAGGTTCAACATTGGATTTGGTTTTTGGATACTTATGAAAAAGAATTTACACAGAATATTGATTCATACTTTATCTGAAAGAGCTGAGTTTTCCTGTTTGTTTATAGGTCCTTAAACACACTTCCCTCTTATCTTATCCAAACACCATTTTGGAGAGGACAGTACAAAACATGACCATGATGAGTCCATTTGGTGCTGCTAATGGCTGCTAAGTGTGAGCACATAAGAGCCCAGAGTCATCCTGAGGCGCTGCTGGGTAAACAGTGTCCACCCGGAGTACAGGTGCGCCAGGCATAAAGAAGACATATTGTGCTTTTGTCTACTTTGGACATGTTAAATCACATTATTGCTTTAAAACAACTTAAGAAAAGAAACAAGTCCACTGATTTCTAGGTTGAAAAATTGCGGGGCCCAGTGGGAGCCGATTCCCGTCTGGCCTTCTATTGTGCATAGCCGTACACATCCTCACGACAGAGTATCTTGCTGCTGGACCAAAATGACTCCTGCCAAATCCTATGTGTATCACCTATTAAGAAAATTGGTAGATCGTGGCAACGATGTCTTGAATACAGGAGTATAAAGATTTAAATATAACTTTCAGAGTGTAAATGAGAAGGGATACAAGAGAGCTCCCGGAGGTCCTGAGGCTGTGATCACATGGCATCACCAGCTGACAGATGTGGTTCAAGGCCATTTGACAGGTTAGAGACAGACTTAACACAGTTTACAACAAGACTTATTAAACCTATTTTCATTCAGATTCTATAAAACCTCCTCTAACCTTTTATCCAAACAAAATTGCAACACAGCTGCTATGGCTTAAACAATCATACTACGATCAAGAGGAGAAAACTAGTAAGCTTCTGACCTGGTAAGCTTCGGGCATGGGGATGTAAAACAATACAAACAATCGGACAATCACTCACATATCCCAAAATAAATTTAAAATGACCAAAATGGATTTATTCTTAGCTGTCAGGTGTTTCATTACATATGACGATTGATGAACATATTGTGTAAAAAAACAATATGCCACAGACCACGCCTTTCTGTCATTAGATGGTGGAAAAACTTTTGACAGAATAGAGTGGAGGTACCTTTTTTAGACCCTAAGGAGCTTTGGCCTAGCAGAAATGTATCTAAAATAGATTCAATTCCTATATATAAAGCCAACAGCAACAGTTGTAACAAACAGCTTACCTATCAAAAACCTATAGACCTTTGTCGATCAACTACACAAGGATGTCCATTGAGCCCCCTTCCATTGTTTTTATATGCAGATTTCTATTAAAATTAGATTATTAAAATAGGAACATCTGAACACTGGCCATCTCTTTTTCCAGATGATATTGTTTTGTTTTTAACTGATCTGGAGAAATCTGTTCAAGTAGTGCGCAAAATACTGCATATTTTTGATACTTTTTCGGGTACAAGGTTAATCAAAAGAAAAGTTCCTTGCTACTACTTAACAGAAATAACTTACCAATTTAAACACAGTTTACATATACCTATGAAGGCTTTACTTTCTTGCATAAAAAAAAAAAAAAAAAAAGACAAAAGATAATTAAAACCAAATTGTTCCTGTAAATCATGATACTTTACTTCAAAAAGAGAGTCACTGGAGAGTTGGGGTTGGATGCCAATTTCAATGATTGGTTGCATTAACATTATATAAAATGTATATTCTCCTGATGCAAATCCCAGCATCTTTTTTCTCTCCCTTAACTAAAAATCTCACCACATTCATATGTAATGGTAGTCACCCCAGGTTGCAATTGAGGGGTCTAGGATTACCTAACATCAAGTTGTACTACGGGGCCACCCGATTAAGGGCTGCTACTTATTACTTTTGTAAAATTATAACCCCGTATTGAATACATGTTGACAATGATAGATTAGACCTACCTTTAATATCTACTCAGTGGAAACAGAAAAATCCACAAAATCCTTCGTCCTTTGTTCTTTGTAACACAATATCAATTTGGCATCAATGTCACACTGCACTAAATGAGGAATCTAAACTCTTATGTTTGCCACCAATTTGGGAAAATTATAAATTTAAACCAGGGAGGGCAGACATGGGGTTGAAATTATAGCTGAACAATGGTCTATGTAAAATAAAGGATTTATACAGTGATACTGTTACTGCCACGCTGCTCCACTGAGAGACACAGGAAATCTTTCCTGCCTGTCAAACTGTTGAACTCCGTGCTGTAACGAATCACTTACAATACTCCAATATTCCATTTTGTACACAGATTTAAATAGCGTGTGATGCTGAGATCTATTTATTTATTTATAGACTTTATTTTATTTTATTTTTATATTTTTACAGTTTTTACTGTTTTTGCACTGTGTATGACATTTTATATTTATTCTTATTCTTTAAAATTTCTATTTTAAATTTCTATTCTGTGGTCGTGGGATCTGTGAACGAAGAGAATTTCCCCTCGGGGATCAATAAAAGTGATTCTGATTCTGAGTATTTATGACTTTTGAACAATTAATACATAAATTTAGCTTATCTAAAAAGCTTTTTAGTACCTGCAGGTTAGAAGTCCACCATAAAGAATGTATGTGTTAACCATGACCTCCCATATGAATGAGCTCCTCACCCTATTTCTAAGGGTGCGCCCAGCCACCCTGCGGAGGAAACCCATTTAGGCTACTTGTATCTGCGATCTTGTCCTTCGGTCATTACCCAGAGCTCATGACCATAGGTGAGGGTAGGAACGTAGATTGATCGGTAAATCAAGAGCTTTGCCTTTTGACTCAGTTCCTTCTTTACCACAACAGACTGATACAGTGACCGCATCACTGCCGACGCTGCAGCCTTTCAATCTCACGTTCCATCCTTCCCTCACTCGTGAACAAGACCCCGAGATACTTGAACTTCTCCACTTGAGGCAAGAACTCACCACCCACCCGAAGAGGGCAAGCCACCTTTTTCCGGCTGAGAACCATGGCCTCGGTTTTGGAAGAGCTGATTCTCATCCCAGCCGCTTCACACTTAACGCTGCAAACCACCCCAGTGCCTGCTGTCATCAGGACAACATTATCTGCAAACATCAGAGATGAGATCCTGTGGTTCCCAAACCGGACCCCTTGCAACCCCTGCCTGTGCCTAGAACTTCTGTCCATAAATATAATGAACAGAACCGGTGACAAAGGGCAACCCTGGTGGAGTCCAACATGCACTGGGAAAAAGATCTGTCTTACTGCCGGAAATGCGAACACAGCTCCTACTCCGGTCATTCACTGCTTCCTCCTTGGAAGATGTGACAGTGTAATTGAGGAGATCCTCAAAGTATTCCTTCCACCGCCTGACAACATCCCTAGTAGAGATTAGCAGCTCTCCGCCCACTCTGTAAACAGTACTAGTGAAGCACTGTTTCCCCCTCCTGAGGTGTCAGACAGTTTGCCAGAATGTCTTTGAGTCCGTACAATAATTTTTCTCCATGGCCTCCCCGAAGTCCTCCCAAACCGAGATTTTGCCTCCGTGACCGCACGAGCCATGGCATGCTTGGCCCGCCAATACTTGTCAGCTGCTTCAGGAGTACCACAAGTCAACAAGGCTCAATAGGACTCCTTCTTCAGCCTGACGGCATCCCTTACTTCCGGGCTGCATCGACAATAGAGGTGGAGAACATGGCCCCTGAGTCCATATCCCGAGCCTTCCGCGGGATCAGGGAGAAGCTCTCCCGTAGGTGTGAGTTGATGACAGAAGACTCCACTAGACATTCCCAGCAGACCCTCACAATATGCTTGGGCCTGCCAGGTCTATCTGGCTTCCTCCTCTGCCAGCGGATCCAACTCACCAACAGGTGGTGATTGGTTGACAGCTCTGCCCCAGAACGTCCAAGACATGCAGCCAGAGGTCAGATGACACGACAACAAAGTCGATCATCGACCTCTTACCCTGTTCGTTATGGACAAACTGGCTAGCACAGAAGTCCAATAACAAAACACCGCTCAGGTTCAGATCAGGGAGGTAGTTCTTTCAGATCACGCCCCTTCAGGTGTCACTGTTGTTGCCCATGTGTGCATTGAAGTCCCCCAGGAGAACAATGGCGTCCTCGGTGGGTGCACTGTCTAGTACCGCTCCTAGACTCCAAGAAGGCCAGGTACTCTGCACTGCTGTTTGGCCCATAGGCCGCCACAACAGACCCGAAGGCCCTCTCATTCACCGGGGTGAACTTCAACATGTGGCGGCTGAGCTGTGGAGGCAATGAACAAGCCCACACCAGATTGCCCCCTCTCCCCGTGGGCAACGCCAGCGAAATGGAGAGTCCAGCCCCTCTCAAGGAGTTGGGTTCCAGAGTCCAAGCTGTGCATGGAGGTGAGGCCGACTATATCTAGTCGGTAGTGATCAACCTCCCACACAAGCACAGGCTCCATCCCCCCCCCCAAGCGAGGTGACATTCCATGTCCCCAGAGCTCCATGTCCGGGGATCTGAAGTTTGAGGCCCCCGCCTTCAACTCATAGTGGGCCCACGTGAGGACTAATGACTAATTTATAATCTAGAAAAATCCTTGGTTGACCTTGTCTAATAAATTACCAAACCTTTCTTAGGCTATAAGACCAATTTTATGAAATAAAAAGTGTTCAGTTTGAAATTTAAAATCTTTTGTATTGATGTCTAAAAATGATCCACATGTTTATTCACTTTAATGTATAGATTACATGATGTATTGATGATTATAAAACAGCAATAAGAAATAACTAAAAAATGACTTGGAGGCCGTTGACATTAACTATTGTTTATTTTAATGTATGAATGAAACCCGACTGCCATTAAAAAAATAAAAATAAATTTAAAAATGTGTGGAAATTTTATTACTTTACCTGGAATATTCCATAGTATGGATTTGGCTTGCCTGTCCCCATGGAGACAAGCAGACCAAGGCAAACTTGTTTATGGCAAGAATGCATATTTTGAAGGTATTTTTGAGCAATAAAATGCTTTTATTTTGTCTATTATTGACTGAAAAGTTAGACAGCAGGACTTTAATGATCTCACCCCTACAGTGTAATAATTTAGCCTCTATGCAAGCCACCGAAAACACAAATTATGAACAAACCACTCAGAGAAATGATCCAACAGTATTAAAATCAGGCACATTAGCTGCTGTGTAAGCCTATTGAGAATGCCGTCATCACTCACTCTAAACTTAAGTGAGAAACACACCACCGCCACTGCAGCACGCAGACACATTTCTTTGTGAGTATTAATGACCTGTTAAAAAGCTCTGTGCTTCAATAAACTCTTTCCAACTACATATTCATCAGCCGCCCCATACTTCTGAAAGCATCAAATATGTTAATCCAGCTCACTGACCCCAAACTCGAGCTATCCTTTTGTGAGCACAACCTGGAGCTTTTAGGACAGAATCCATTTATCATTCTAACCTCATCCTGAGTAATGACTTTTAGATGGACTATGCACACTTCACAGACACAGGAGGTAAAACAAGCACTGTAATTCACACTTTCCTTATAGCAGAGCTGAACTACTTATTGCAATCAAATTAAATTTACAATACTAAAATGGAAATGTCTTATATAGTGCCATTACAGACACTAAAAGTCACTTTACGATGTTCCCCTTTCACTTTCATACTTAATGGTGGTAAGTTACTATTGTAGCCACAGCTGCCCTGGGACACACTGAGCAGACTGCCAATCTGCAGCATCGGCCGATCATCACCAATACACACAAATAAATCACTTTTATACTACACAATGGGGGAAATGCAGGAAGCTGCCCCACTGTGATACTTGGTATTCCCAGTGGTCTTCCATCCAAGCACTAACCAGGCCCAGTTCTGCTTAACAAATTAGATCAGACAAGATCAGGCATTCTCAACGTGGTATGGCCACAACAATAGAATGTCCTCTGCAGCTGTGGCTTTTTACTAGGGATAAAGCTAAGACTGTACATGTCAAAATACAACTTTAAGTGCATCTGACAGGCTCATGTTTTTTTCTAATTCTGATTTAGTTTGGTGGTATAGTACCTATGGTAAATATTTATCAGAGTTTTGAATTTTAGTAAATTTGCAGCTTGTGGAAAAAAAAGTTGACAATATGCAAATATACAAGATGCAGCAATGAGGTCTAAATCATGTCATCAACATGGAAAAAAACTCCATCCAAAATGCAGAGACAGTTTACACACAAGGAAGAAATTTTCTTCTGACAGATTAAATGTAAATTTATCAAAATAAAAGTGTTTTTATATATATATATATATATATATATATATATATATATATATATATATACATACATATACGTATATATATCTATATATATCTCTCTATATATATATATATATATATATATATATATATATATATATATATATATATATATATATATATATACATATACTGTTGAGGCACTGCCTCACCAGTCAAAAATTCATGAAATAGATATATATTTATCCAATAGTTTGTACTGTAAAGTTATTTTCTATTTAACTTTGCAATTTTATTATTTTTTTTTAAACTCAAAATCGCTGAATTTTTACGTTTACCTTTGAAATCCTGAGAAAGAGACTCGCGGTGATGCACCGGCCGTTCGTGCCTGACCGCGGACTGACTGTGCTAAGGTGCTGCTTTAAGCGGTTGTGAAAAGGCGCTGGGTGAGGCACGCAGTTACCCTGCCTCATGTTAGGGGGCACTCGTGAGCCCAGGGATTCTTGTAACTCCCACAGAATAGGGGCTGCAAACTACAATTTAGAATTAGCAAGTCAACTTTAGCAATTCACTTTTTTCTTCTTGTCTGGCCCTACTTTTTAAATGGAGGAAGATTACATACTAAAGCTCAAGCAGTTTTCTAAACTGGACTTTCAGTCGAAGCAGAGGATTATAATTAAAGGACCGAGACCAACGCTAAAGGAGCTAAATGGTTTGCTCCAGACAACGGGACGAAAGACTCACTCTTTTCAAACAGAGACGTACAAAATGATAAGACATTTAATGACTTAAATCCACTGAAAATTGGGGAACCAGCATAAGGATAATAAAACAATACTAAACCAGCTTGCTTTTTATTTCATACTATTAGAGAGTATAGAGTATACGGACTTCGGAACTTTTATTTTGAAATAATTTTTTATTCTGTCCCCAAGTCACTGGGAGAGACACTGACCCCTGGTTTATATGTTTGTAAATCTGATTGTGACGACACAATGCCTCACCAGCCATGAACCTCACTGCACGTCACTTATATATATTATATATATATATATATATATATATATATATATATATATATATATATGTATATATATTATGTATATATGTATATATATATGTATATGTATGTATGTATGTATGTGTGTGTGTGTGTGTGTGTGTGTGTGTGTGTGTGTGTGTATATATATGTATATTTATATGTATACATGTACATATACACACACACACACACACACACAACTTAACTTTTTAGGAAATAAAAGACAAAGGATCACCCCTCCCCCCAAAATCAGTGTCTATATGTTACTTCTCCGTTCTGTCCAATTAGACAAATTCTGACATTGCCACATCTGCACAGTTGGAGACAGGCTTTTTTGTTCACTATGAATTTCTATGCAAACTCTTTTTTTTCATCCCAGTTAACCAAAACCCATGTATTTCTATGACAAATGTTGTATGTCGCCATGGCAACACAGTTGCAAATAGAGGTAATTTCCCATTGACTTTTTTGTTCGGTATGGCAAGATGGACGTCCATGCCAAAATTCAATTGTCTTCAATTCAATTTATTTTTGTCAAGCCCAAAATCACAAAAGCAGTTACCTCTTAGGGCTCAGCATGATAATTGATTTAACCAACAGAAAGTTAGAAGATCAACAATGACAAATCAAATTTTGTGACCTCATTCAAATTTTCAAGGAGGTACTGTAGAGCAGTTTTATAGCATAATTGTACATCTTGTAAAGCGTTGTGTTTACCTTGTCAATGCACACAAAAGTTTCATTGAGTCTTACTCAATTCAACATCACCTGTGAGAAAAACGCATGCTTTTATGCTTTTCAATATTCCCACTGATGTGTGGATTAGCCACACCCATATTTTAGAATTCAACTAAATTCTAAACAATAATATGTAATTGGACATGGTTCCAGGTTATTTTGACAATTTTGAAACCTTTTGAAAGAAATTACAAGGTGGACATAATAAAAGTAATTTTGCAAAAATGAGGTTCCACTTCCTGTTGGGTTGAGGATGGGGTCATAATATAGTTTTTTTTACTTTTTTCAGGCAAAGTTTCATCTTTCTATGTTTACAAAGGTTTGGACTCTTCTTCCATTGGGGTAATATATTTTGACTTTTAAAGGGGGCTCCACAGTGACGTTTTTAATGTTTTTTTAATTGTGCCTTTTGATTACTCCTTCTTTTGGAAAACTTGAATTTTGGGCCATAATTGGATTAGTGTAATGCATGTATTTAGTGTACAACAAAGTCCAGTACTCTGTACCCCATGTATTTCAATGACACATTTCTTATGTTACCATGGTAACACGGTATGTCCTCTATGGCTTTTTGGATCAGTATGTCAAGGATGGATGTGTGTGCAAAATTTAAATTCTTTAAGAGAATCTTTGTAAAAAAAAAAAATAAAAAAATGGAGGATGTTACGGGGCACTACTGTGTTTTTTTTTTTTTTTTTTTTGTGCGGATTTCAAAAAGACAAAATTTCACCAATCTTGAATGTATGGGTTGAATAAAATTGACTTTTTGTTAATATTCAGGGTGTCAAAAATGGCCTCAATCTGGCCATAAAACAACAATTAAAGCTGCATGGAGTGATAAAGGCCCTCTCCACCCCTTGTGACCACAGGGCACCCGCCACTGCAATGATCCTGTCCCCCCGCTTGGATCACCCCTCCCCCCAAAAACAGCGTCTAAATGTTGCTACTTTATTCATTCTAATGAGTTTCTGACATTGTCACACCTGTGCGGTTGGAAAAACAGCTGTGTCCTCATAGGGTTTTTTTTGTTCAGTATGATGTGAGGAATAAGTGTGCCATATTTTGATGATCTATGACAAAGTTATTTTTTTCAACCCAGTTGAAAAAAAAAAATGTATTTCTATGACAAATGGTGGATGTTGCCATGGCAACATGATTGCAAATACAGATATGTCATCATTGACTTTTTTGTTCAGTATAACAAGACAGATGTCCATGCCAAATTTCAAAGGCTATGTAAACTGTATATCATTGTGTTCAGATCATAGCCCATCCATCCATTTTCTTCTGATTTATCCGGGGCCGGGTTGCGGAGGCAGCAATTTAAGTAGGGAGGCCCAGACTTCCTCCAGCTCTTCCGGGATGATTCCGAGGTGTTTCCAGGCCAGCCGAGTGACATAGTCCCTCCATCGTGTCCTGAGTCTTTCCTGGAATTTCCTCCCGATGGGACGTGGCGGGAACACCTCTCCAGGGAGGCATCCGGAGTAGATTCCCGTGCCATCTCACATGGCTCCTCTTGACATGGGGAAGCAGTGGCTCTTCTCTGAGCTCCTGCCATGTGACTGAGCTCCTCCCCCTACTGTATATCTAAGGGAGTGTCCAGCCATCCTGCAGAGGAAATTCATTTCAACCGCTTGTATCTTTGTTCTTTCGGTCATTACCCAAAGCTCATGACCATAAGTGTTCAAGAGCTTCGTCTTTCAACTCAGCTCCTTCTTTACCACAACAGTAAAGTAGGAACAATAAATGGATACAGGAACACATGGCCAGGGCCATAATATAAGTTTTGTCATGTGCTGGCATGTTCTATTTTTTGTGGCAAGCTTCAGATTTTTACATAGATTTTTTTCTAGGTCTTTCATTATATTTTCTCGAGGTCTTCAGGAATTAGAGCTTCTAATTTTTGATACCAGTCAATGGAATGTCAGATCGTGTTTACTGCTTGAATTTTGCCATTTCCCAGGCTCCAGATGCGGTTTTAATTAGTTCCTCGCTAGGACATTGTCACAGTTGTCACATATATAATGTCCTGACATGTCTATTTTTGTTGGCGACTATCAGATTTTTATGTAGATTTTTTTCGGGTCGGGCTCAAAAACTGGCCCCAAGAAATTCAAAGTTGGAGGTGGAGTAACTGAGTCGTCTTTCATTATTTTTTCTCAGAGTCTTCGCTCAAAATTACAGCTTATCGAGTTCTAATTTTCGCTATCGGTCACTGGCATGTCGAGTCATGTTTGCTATTTAATTTTTGCTATTTTCCAGGCTTCGGACAGAGTTTTAGTTTTCAGTTTTGTCCCAGGCTAGTTATTTTAACTGTTGTAGTGAAAATTTACACAAACCTGTCATATGCACTTTAATTCTGTCAACTGGTCAAAAGTTTTTGAGTGAATATGTTTCACCACTCTTCCCAAAGGCTTCTTCAGTTCCGACAGGGTTCTGGTAACTAACTGCCTGTTTAAAGGGAGGTGCTGATAACTCTTGAACTAACACCGCGTAGTTGTTTACAACAAGGAGTATCAGTTGTTAGCTAAGTCCATTGAACTACCCTAAGGTGTAAACAGTTACCTTTGTCCTATTTTGCATGATTGATCAAGGCCCTTACTCTGTAGATGTTAAGATATTAATATGATAAGTGACTTGATGCATGGCTTAAGTAGTACATCTCCTGTGTACTTATCATTACTTCAAACCTTTGAGATGAAGTACTTCCTAGAACTTCAAGCTGGTATAGGATAAGACCTTGTGCATATGAATATTACAGAGTGATTATAGCACTCATCCGTATCTTGGGGAATCACTGAGCTGACATTATCATGGCTTTGTTTGAGGAAGGCAGAGTAAGTGAGAGGTTAACGGTCCATTATGTGTGCACAAGCCACAGCCCCAAGGCAGAGCACTCCCCAGGGCAGGGGGAGGGACCAATACCATACAAGATTTCACACATGCAAATGCTGCTCAGATGCTAATCAAAGAGTATCACTGATGTTATGAGTCCATTGTCTTAATCATAATTATGCTCATTGGAAACAAATGGGATGCATAAAAAGAAATGGCATCCATTTGACCGCCATGAACAAATGCTTGAAGTGCACTTATTTTTTTCTACTTATGATTTTGTTTGATAGTACCTGTACTATAATAGTTTTACAGTGGCCAAGTGGGACCATTTAAATGCAAAACAATCACATTTCTTTTGACAAATTCATTCATTTCAACATTCATTTCACAAAACAAAAGTGTTGTCCCATTTTTAACTTTAACTCATAACTAGATATGATATATAAGTGTTGGGCAGTAACTAGTTCCAAAGTAAGCTGCTGTAATCAGATTACTTTTTTGTATGCAGTAATTTAACTAGTAGTAAGTAAGTAAATAGATTGTAGTTACTTGTTCTCTATTTATTAGTTATTTTTTTTGCTGCCATATTTGTGTGTGATCCACAGAAACAGTAAAATTGTGTGGTGAAACAGTAAAATGAATTTAGTATGTGATGTCACCTTCAGACACAAATCAGCTGTGAAGAAAAACAACACAAATACTGGTATAAAGAGGACTGTTTGAAATGAGGTTCTATAACAGAAAGTGTTATTAGTTCACTAGATTACTTTTAGAAGGAGTAATCAGTATTCAAGAATCATTAAATTAGTTTTGCAGAGTGATCTAAACAACATTGTACTAGGTAAATAAAATGAGCTTTGGCTCTTATTTACATTATGGTTGCTAGGTAACAGTTATTGAATTAATATTACGTTCCAGTTGTCCTCAGTGGTCAGAACTCTTGGACTGACATTGTCAGGTCAGAAAAACAATGTGCAGTGCATTACAGCATATGTACAGTAATGACATATAATAACTAAAAAAGTGCTCAAATCGACCAAAATGATGATTCATCTTTGTACATGTATAAAACTGGACATTATTATTACATATACAGTTTATGAAGTAACATTTGAGAGTTAATTTTTGTTTTGTTGTAATTAATTCCATGTTTCCATTAGCATAATGGAGCATTTATGTCAACACCAGTACCATCCATATTGTAGTTGTCCAATGCTATACTTTATCCAGAGCAAACCCTTTTTGGATTTTCTAACTGGGGTCCAGCTCAGAGTTCTGGAATAATACCAAAGTTTCCAAGTAGGAATTCTGAGATGTTCTAGTTTGGAAAAAGTTGGAAGATGCAACCTTTGAGGATGCAACATAACTCCACGTATCACATTTGCTACCCATGTCCTGCCACAAACTAAAACCAACTAAAAACTTCATCAAAATAGTCAAACTATGGAAAACTAAATATTAGCAAAAGAATTAAATTATGTTGCATTGGAGTCATGTGTACTTGTACGGAGGAGGAGTCCTTGTGTCTGCTATATAGTTATAATCTATGACACCTGTGGATCATTTTAGTATCATTTGGACATTTTAAATCGCAATATTGACCTAAAATGACTTAATAAGAGAAACAGGCCCACTGACTTACAAATGGGAGCTGATGTTCATGTAAACATCATCATAAGAAGCTGTGAAGTTGTCAGCAGAAAATAAAATTGGAGAACGAAGTACTTACATCACAGTGAGCGCGTACTGGTGGTGATGAGAATGGGGATAGATTGGAGCAATGATGTCTTGATATGAGAGAGTGAAGATTACTCAAACATGCATGAATCACTCTAAATACAACTTTGAGAGGGTAAATGAGAAGGGAAAACAAGTATAACATGGTTAAAAGATTTAAAAAGTCAGTTTTGCATAATAGGTGAGTTTTGATAGCACCACTAAGGAAACTGACAGAGGTATGATTTACAGTAACAGTTATAAAACAAAGCATCATAAAATATATATTTTCTTCAACTAATACATAAAAGAAGGAGTAATTAAAAGTTCGAACCTGATGGGGTGTAAAGGGACTGAGTAATAGTTCTGTTTATATTTTTGTTTGTAGATTAAATATTGAAATGAAAAGTTCTGGATAATGATTCAAATGACTTTTTAGTCCATCAGTTTAATTGAAAGTGTATTATAGTGTAATGTTCTGTGAGTAGAGCACCATGCATCTCTCTGTACGGGTGTAATTGCCTGTGCATGTGCGGTGCAGTGTGTGACCTGCTGGACTCACAGTTACTTCAGTGTATATGTAAATGGTCACATTTACATATACCACTCAGTGCACAGTTTACATATCTTACACATGTTACAACAACAGTATTCATCTGTGGGAGCTGGAATCGCAAAAACCACATTGATCATAGGCTCCTGAAAATCTGCTGTTTAAATCCATTGTCTTTGCTTGGGTTTTCAAGAGCATCTTGATTTTTTTTGGATGCCAGCAACCTTGTGGATCACTGGACCAAACTAATTGTCGTGATATATGTGAGGCGAACCAAAGATGCAGGAGTGAAGTTGTAAGGGTGTTTATTGACAGAACAACACAAGAGTTATACGAGGAGCTGGGTGCTGCAGGTCACCAGAGATGCTGGGGAACACACGAGACGGGGAGCACAGCTGATACCGGGAGACAGGGTCGGAGAACACAGGACATGGGCAGGACTCGGGCAGGACACGGCAGGACACGGACAGGAAGCACAGCAGAGACACGAGGACAAACAGTGAGGCGAACAGCACGCAGACGACCTGGCAAAGAGAGCTGGGTCTTGGCTCCTTTTAACCTCCCGCAGGTGCGTTGATTGCGCTGATGGGCTGCAGGTGCGTGCGGGAGGAGCCAGGGCTCCGCCCAGCTCTGGAGTCAGGCAGGTGAGGGGGGGGAGAGGAGACACAGGAGGCAAAACAGGAGCAGGGAAGCGTGGATCATGACACTAATGAACATTCTGCCATAGATATACATGCAGAACACCTGTGTGACATCACTGCAAAGTATCAATATAAATGTTCTACCTCATTCATTTTAATGCATCTTCTTACACTTTATCCAAGGCCAGATGCTGTTGTGTACTTGTGTAAGTATTGAAGTATTCATCTTATCCCACCCTGCCCATTTTTGCCGTAAAGGCAACTAAACAGCTCTGTCTTTGTAGTGGCACTTCCAGTTGAGTGGGAATCCCATTGAGTCTTAAACAAAGTTTACCTGGGGGCCGCTGGAGGCAGAGTCTGGGTGAGGGGGCCCCTGAGACCCCTGGAATAGAGAATTTGGGAAAAGTTTCAATACTAAATAAAAACTGCAAGTAGTGATAAAGGGCCCTCGCAACCCTTGCGACAGCAGAAAGGCACGTGACAGTGGGAGAAATGCATATTAACATTAGCTTGAAATGTGATTCAATATTTCCAGTGTTATGTAGGAGAAAAATGTAACTTTGCAGGGGGCACCGGAGAGCCATTTTTAAAGATAGAATTTTAATCCACACATTATTTTGTCCAGCTCATCAGAATACACAGATACTACACTGAGTCTGTTTGAATCCAATGATGCTAAAGTTACAGGATTTTTTTATGCTTTCAAAATGACTGCTTTGTTAGGAGCTCATTATGACCACATTCTGAGAATTATGTAAATTCTTTTAACAACTTTGGACCCCAGATATGTCCTGATGATGCTGCCTTAGTTTGGAGTTCATCAGATAAAAACCCTAGAAGAAGTTTGTTAAAGCATGAGTGCTTGATTTTGGATTTGTATTGCTAGATTCAAAATAGGCCACCTTCACATCAGTGTAACGATGTGGTCCCATAGATTCGAGGTCATATGAAGGGTGTTTGTACCAAATTTCATCAGTGTAGGATAAACAAAAATTTTCATCCCCATTACAACTGTGCAGGGGGTGCTGGAGAGCTATTTTTAAAAATAGAAGTTTAAGTGTCATTATGTCCGGATCATTTAAAATACACCAACAAACCTGAAAATGTCTGAAAATGATTGCAAAGTTTCAAAGATTTTTTTTTCACTTTCAAAATGGCAGCTTCGTTAAGAGCTCGTCATGACCATGCTCTGAGACTTATAAAAATTAGTTTAACAACTTTTGAACCCCAGATATGTCTTGATGATACTGCCTCAGTTTGGATTCAGTCAGATAAAAACCCTAGAACAAGTTTGTTAAAATATGAGGTCTAGATTTTGACAATCTCATATTTGATTGAAAATGGCCACCTTCACACTGGAGATAGGGTGTGGTCCCCATATATTTTTTTCCTCAAGATTACATAAAGAATCAGTGTCCCGAATTTCACTGGATTACAACAAACTTTTTTTTTCACTTCCCATTGACTTTTTTTTAGAGATGGCTATGCAAATGTGGATGTAGCTAGGGGTCACTCTTCATTCGCATTTTTGTTCAGAATGTTATAAAGCACAAGTGTCAAACTCAAGGCTCATGGGCCAAATGCGGCCCGCCACGTCATTTTATATGGCCCGCGACAAAGTAAATTAAAAGGTATGTCTTAAAATATCAGTTTATCAGGTTACAGTTACACAGCCATTTTTTTCATATATATGCAAATCCATATGCAATGTTTGTAACTTGAATAAGTAATAAATACGGTTAACAATATTAAAAAGTAGTTGCATTTATTTTACATTACATTTGGTTACATTTAGTGACATTTATCTTCATTAAATGTGGCCCTTTGAGAGCAACCATTTTGTTGATGTGACCCTCTGTGAAAATGAGTTTGATAAAGGGTCTGTGTGCCAAATTGTGTTTGTCTATGACAAACTAAATTTTTCCCTCCCAATGTAACTTTGCAGGGAACACTAGAGAGCCACTTTTAAAGATACAAGTATAATTCACATATCATGTCCAGATTAACAAATCACACAAAGGCTACACGAGTTTATCTAGATCTGACCATTTTTATACTTTCAAAATGGCTGCTTTGTTGAGAGCTTGCTATGGCCATAACCTGGGACTTACGTAAATTCTTTTAACAACTTTTGATCCCAGATATGTCCTGATGATAGTGCCTCAGTTTGGAGTCCATTGGATCAAAACCCTAGGACAAGTTTGTTAAAGTACAAGGTCTAGATTTTTGGACATTGCATATTTTCATTTATGTAGGAGATAGAGTGTGGTCCTAACTGAATTTTTTTGCTGTGAAGCAAAAAATTCAATGAGAACCACACCATTTTTTTCTTCGATTTTTTTTTATGTCTAAAAGATAAAAGTTACAATGATGGGACCTTGTCACATTGTTTCCCATTATGAAGAGCCTTTCTATAAGTATTTTTTTTCTTTTTGTCTATTTATTTACTGAAACATTGCACAGTGGGGCTTTAACGATGAAACGATATTCTTGGTTTTCACTCTAGTCAAATTTGCTAAATCTACCCTGTTACCTTGCACAGCACAGGTTGGTCAATCTGCTCCACACACACCGTCTCCTGCAGTAAGTTTTTTTTTTTTTTATAGCAAATACATTTGTAACCAACCCCCTTGTAGTGACTTATATTCAATAAGATTGGCTATAGGAAAACAGATTATAGAAATTGAAAAAGAAAAGAAAAGCGCTTTTGATGCTTTTCCCTCATCAATAGCTCTCGCAAAGATGCAATTCTGATTCCTGTATTGTCCAGCATTCTTGTCACCACAGCTTTGAAAATTTCACCTTTTAGCTGATATTAAAGGTGCACTGTGTAACTTTTCCATTGGAGAGCCTAGCAGTTACCACCACCACCTGCAATGGCAACAGTAGCTCAGTTGGTAGATGATCCATAGGTCGATGGTTTGAATCTTGCTCTTGACATAAACATCATTGGATGAGCGGTCAGATCCACTGACCCACAGCTTGGTGGTCCAATTCCAGCTCCCACTGATGAATACTGCTGTTGTGTTCTTGGGCAAGGCAAGAACACAAGTGTCTGCCTACACTGGTATGTGAATATGTGTTAGAATGGGTGAGTGGATGACAGCAGAAGGCCAAGTTACACATCAGGTCTGTGGAGCAAATGTACGATAATGTAATGGTCATGTTGTGGAGCATTATCATGATAGCAAATCTTCTCTGAGAGTTCTTAAAATCACTTATAAACTCATTGCAGTGAATAATTAGGATGCTCAGAATGCACAAGGTAAATGAGAAATAACTCTGGGCCACTGCAAACCTTTTAAAATGGAATAGTTCTCTTCATGTCATGTTTTGTTTCAAGACAAAAAATAAAGAAAAATCAGGTACACCACCTTCAAGTTGCTTTATAGAAATTAAATAATAATATACATGTATCAAAGATTATAACTAAACATTATAATAAAGCATACTATATATTCTCATTTGCACTACTAAAGCTTGACTACCTGTTACCACTCTATCATATTATTCTCAGTTTGTGAATCCTCCAGCATGTGTGCTGCAGGTTAGGGTCAGTTGGAGTTCAGTGAGCCAGAGGAAGGCATCTGATTTGTTGATGTGATACTCTCACTCTCTCCGTTTGGGAAGAGAAGGTTTTCTGTGGCAAGGTGAGTGAGCCCAAGGTGAAACTATTCCCCGTGATGGAGAGTGTCCATTAGTGGTCTTCAGAGGAGAGCGTGGGGAGTGTGGGGAGATACTCGGGGCCACCTCCATCAGGAGGCTTCTCTGCAGCACCTGATGAATATTTAAATGTCTGAAAGCAGATGTGGTTTGGGCTGAACACAAGACAAATGAAGCTTTTTATTCTGGACTCTGGCAGAGGGGAGAGCTAGACAGGCTTTTCTCAACAGCTCCAAATCATTGCTTCTCTTTGTCTTCACATTCTCTTTGTTTTTCTACCATGTTATAACGATGTTCCCTCATCAAAAACATGTCTGAAGAGGTTTTAGTTGTCATCCATGCATGTTTGAGTATTTAAGTGATCTCTCCCGGGCCCTATTTGTACTCTCTCTATGGTTAGCTGCAGTGTTGGGAATAACGGAGTTAAACTATAACGGTGGTACTAACGGCGTAGTTTTTTCACTAACGAAGTATTCAAACAAATTACTTTTCCCAGCGTCCCAACGCCGTTACTGACAATAAAACGTGTCGCGTTACTATTAATTCAGTTCACTCTGCTCTTCATCAAAGCGTCTCTCAGCTGAGGAGCTGCGACGCTGTTGTGTTTCTTTGGTGAAAGAAGAGGCTAGGGGTGAGATAATAGGCTTGTTTGAGTTGACCGAGGTGGGCGCAGATACGATCGCCGTCAATCGGTGCGCGGTGCATGTCGGTTAGTTTTGTGTCAAGATGCCACCGACTTGCTCTGACAAAACCTGTGTGCCGGTAACGGGAATCTCATGAGAGTGAGGCGGACGCAGGCCGTGGCTCAATTCACCAAAGTGCCCTTACATGCGCCGTTCAAACGGTGCATTTAAGTCGGGCGGTACTTCGACCTGCGCACTTCGAACAGTACATGGAACGGTGCATTTGATGAATTGGGACACGGCCGCAGATTTTGAGCAAGGTGAGAGCTGCAGCTCTCCACCGACTGCGGCCGCCTGCATGGACTACAAACGCTTAAAGCATGACGGGAAATTATGTCCTGTCACACGTGCATTGACAGATGATTGGGTCCGAGTTGTGTTTTGATCAGAAACGTGACGCCCTGACACATAGCTGCCTCCTCCTCCAACTTTACACAAACTACTGCGACATATTTGATATCGACATATTTTAAATGTGACTGAAAGTATCCAGGCTGGTATCAGATATGGATCACTTTTAAACAAATGCAATATAATTGCAATCTGTTAAAGTGAAATAAATGTTAAAAGTTCACATCTCTTGTGTTTTTATTGTTTTAACATAGTAAGTAATGGCATAGTTACTTTGCCTAGTAACTAGTTACTTCTCCCAAAAAGTAACTGAGGTGCTAACTCAGTTCCTTTTTGGGAGAAGTAACTTGTAACTATAACTAATTACATTTTTGAAGTAAGGTCCCCAACACTGGTTAGCTGTAAGGTTTTCTCCAATGTTCTGCCCACAAGCCTACATGACAATTCTCCATGAATATACAAAAGCATGATACAAAACTGTACACAATTGTATCTCTGTGATAGCACTCTGAAGAAGGAGTGACTTAGAGTTGAGACCAAAGGGAACATGGTGATCCGAATATGTTATGTGTTAGGAATTCATACCCCATAGAAGTGTACCATCTTGAAAAAACTGAAAAAAAATGTGTGCATCAGTGGGTCAAGACAGTAATCTAGGTGCTCTGCCAAAAGGTATTTAAAAAGGGGATATTTTACTTGTCTGGGGCATTAATTGCTAACACATACCATATTTAGATTACTATGTTACCTGTTGTTTTTAAAAAAAAATGCTACATTTGCCAAAAACAATGTATTAATATGTTTAATATGTTTAATTTTAGTTTTTGGTGCTTTGAGTCAAAAGTCACCCCCCCTTAAGAGGTTATCACAACACAATCAGTGTGCATTCCAATAATGAAGCCATGGCACACTACATCAGGTTTGCAAAGTTGTTGTGCAGTTTTGTATAATATTTTGTAAATTTATGGAGAATTGTCATGCAGGACCATGGGTGAGGTTTGTAGGCTGAGCATTACACAGAATGTTACAGCTAAGTGTAAAGAGGGTTTGAATAGGGCCCAGGATTGATCGCCAAGATACTCAAAAGTGCATGTTTGACTTAAAACCACTTCAGGCAAGTTCTTTATTACGGCATGGGCAGTCATTTCAACACCAACTCGTCTTCATTAGAAGTAAAATACCCCTCTTTAACTGGTAATTGGTAAGGGGTGGAGGGTTATTGTGTATATAGAAGTATAGGGAACCAGAGCACCCGCAGTGTTGGTAATTATACTTTAAAAAATGATTTAGTTACAGATTAGTGAATACTGTACCTTCATTAAAATGTACAAGGTACAGTACAAGGCTGTACTGTATTCAGAATACTCTGAAACAACCTTATGCCTGTTTCATTTGTTATGCATTTCCTACCACTCACTGGAGAAGGAAAAAATCACATGCGCTCAACAAGAAGAACGGTTCAGTTTTTCTCACTAAAATTTCACAGTTATAAGCCTAATTTACAAGATCAAATACCACAATGTATTCCTTTGATTTTAGAAAAGTAACTATATTCTTAATGTCTGCGTAATCCCTCATTTGCCCAAGACTGATCCATAATAAAAGCCAAAAATAAAATCTGTCAACTACACAAAAAGTTGTATTGGTGAAGACGTTTCATTGCTCATCCAAGTCGCTTCTTCAGTTCTGGTCAGATTACTGGTGCCTTATATCTGTCTGAAGGGGGGAATTAGCTACACAGCTCTTGTTCACAGTTCCTGCATGCAGGCTAGATCTATTGAGCTACACTAAGTGTGCATTGTGCCTGAGTCATACTGAGCATATTCATTCAGCTCTCCACGCCTTTTAGCATTCTGGCTAGCTCTATTGTTTTCTTTGTTTCAGATGGGGGAAAGATGATGTCTAAGGCCTCCATTTCTGTTCAAGGAAGGAACCAGTTTCGGTCCTAAAGTGTTTGTAGGTTTGAAATAGATTGGACTTTCATACTGTAGGAAAATTCTCTGAAGCTTTTCAGACATGCCAGCTGTGTAAGGAATAGTTACACCTTTCCTTGTAGATCCATTGAAGGCCCATTTTGGATATCCACAAGCAGAGAGGGCTTTCTCCACATGTTGTTCCTCCTTCACTTTTCCCTCTGTGTTTGTGGGAACCATTTGTGCACTGTGTTATAGATTATGGATAACTCCAAGTTTGCACTGCAGTCGATGGTGTGAGTCACACAGCAGGTATTAGTCTCTGTGTGTGTGTTATCTAAAGACTTCTACATCAGTCCTTTCCTACAGTTACTGTATAATCTAAGAGGGCCAATTTTTCTCCTTGGCCTCTTTCTGTGTGAACTTGTTTGGATTCACAGCATTGATATGTACAGTAAAGGGTTCCGGATCTAGAATTTTGATTTTAGTCCATTTGTCATCTACGCATTGATATCAATGCGTGGGTGGAGTTCCATATACAAGTTAGCCATAATAGGAGAGACTGGTGAGCCCATGGCACAGCTGTGGATTTCCCTGAAGAAGCTTTCTCTAAACTGGAAATATGTGGTATTTAAACAAGGAAAACAATGGAGCTAGACAGAATGCTAATAGGTGTGAAAGCACCCATTGAGAGCTGGACGAATACGCCAAGTATGAATCAGGCACAGTGCGCACTAGCTCAATAGACCTAGCCTATATACAGAAACTGTAAACAATAGCTGATTTCAGTTTCAGTGTAGTTATATCTATCTATGAAGGGAGGAGCTAAGGCAATATCCACCAGCAATCTGACCAGAACTGAAGAAGCGGCTTGGATGAGCAGCGCTCCTACAACTTTTTGTCTAGATAACAGATCTTACTTTTGGCTTTTACTATGGATCAGACCTGGATGACTGAGGGATTACACAGACATCCTCTCAAGAACTACGGGCAAACCACAATAAAACTGGTTACACAGATGGAAAATATTGCCAAGAAATTAGCAGAGAATAAGAATCACTTACAGTTTAACCTTAAATGCCGACAAAATCAGTTAATACCCAAGGTGCAAGGCACCTGAACCAGGGCACAGGGCAGCCATTTTAACTCAGCGTTACCTTAGGAAAATGCTCAGCTTAGAATAAGCTGTCTACATTCAAAGTTTAAAATATAAAGTTTAAAAGGCAGGAAAGCTACTTGAGTCTCAGACGAATTAACAATTTCATTGCCATAGGGCAGTTGAAACGACACAAGGAAACCAAAGAATGGCAGATAAGGAAGTTTATGCAACTCCAAAATCAACCTAACCACAAGGATCAGAGACAGGAGGAAACGGGATGAACTTGGCCATCCTGTGAACAGCGAATGTTGGGTGAAAAACCTGTTCGACCGTGAGCTCACTAGGACAGAGAAAGAGGTACTTTCCAAAGGACTGAACTTCTCTGTAACATCTAATCAGATCCCCACAGTGGACTACATTACAGCAGCAGAAACTGCCAGTAGAAACGATAAGCTTATAGAGACAGAAGCTAGAGACCTTAGGGTGAATGCAACAGCTGCACTGGGCAGTGCCAGACCTCCTCCCTCCCACAATATCAGAGGAAAGGAAGACTATCACTGCTGTAAAGGAGGTGCTGGAAACAAAACAAAACTTGTGACATTGGAAAAGGACTCTATTTAGTTCTAGTCCAGTATTCACAATGTCCCCAGGCTGTTCGGCCAGAACAAAGTGACCAGACCCCAGTTCACTCTATACCACTCTTTATTGAAGTTGTTCACGGTTCAGGGGTTCATGGGTTCATGGTTTCATGTTTCATTGTTTTTAAAAGGCAGAAATAAATACTATAAATGTAATGAATAATATAGCAAATAAAGGTATATGGAAATAACAATAAAAATGCATATACAGAATATAAAAACACACGTAACATATTAGAGATAGACTGTATACAATAATACAAAGCAATAATGAACAAAAAGTGAGACCATGAGACTTTCTCAGTCCAAAATTCCAAGTGTCCATGAACGCACCACGGCGGCAGCAGAGGAGTGAAAATGCGAAGGTCTGCTGATCTGTGAATGCATCACTGGCACAAGTTACACAACAGCAACGCAAACAAAAGAAAGAGAACTAATTATGGCCGATTGATGAACTACAAATACACATGAAAAACACATGAACATTGTAGATGAAATGAAAGAAAAAGTCAGAAGTTGGAAAGGACAGAAGGAGCAACTGTCCCAAACACAACACTGACTACCAAAAGTTCCCCTAATGGCTGGTGAATCCTGATTGGTTGTTGAGGAGTGAGAAGGGCTGATCACTAATTGGTTAAGATGATTGATGTGTTCAAATGTCCAAGTAATAATGAAAAAAAATGTTCCTAAACAAAGAACGTTGTGAAACAGATTAAAACACAAATAATACAGTATGAATAAAATGATACTCTTGTTAACAGCTGTTCTAAAAAAGGACTGCAGCATCAACATTTTGCTAGCTGACAAAGGGAGATTCACTGTGATTCTGCACTCAGCTGATTATGGGGCTAAGGTGAGCAGCCTCCTCAATGACAACGCCACCTATGAAGTACTAAAACGAGACTCTACTGGTGGATACAAGAAGACAATCATATACTGAGCAGAATTTGTCTCCAATTTGTTTCAGGTGAGACCATGGTTTCATTTGATGTGACCTCTCTTTTCACTGGTATCCCTACATCAGTAGTGGTGGAGACAGCAAAGAGTAGACTACTGCAGGATACTAAGCTAAAAAAAAGAACTAAACTGTCACCTGACCAAATCTATAAACTCTTGGAAATTTGTTTAAATACCACAATTACAGTTTAGAAGAACCTTCGGCTGAGCCACAGGCTCACTGGTCTCCCCTATTATGGCTAACTTATATATGGAATAATTTGAACCTCATTTCCAGGCACTCCACCCACGCCTTGGTATCGATACTGGACGACAACTGGACTAAAATAAAAATCCAAGATCTGGAACCCTTTTACTGCACATATTAATGCTGTTGATCCAAACATCAAGTTCACACGGAAAAAGCCAAGAACAACAAATTGACCTTTTTACAGTAGACTGTGCAGTAACTATAGGAGAGGGCGGGCAACTCCAGGTAGAAGTCTCCAGGAAACCCAGACGCACTGACCTACTGTTTGATTCACACCATCCACTGCAGCCAAAACTCAGGGGCGCATGCTCATGCAGCGACCGGCAGCAGAGAGAAAAATTGTCTCGTTTTTGGATGATTGTGCCTGTTTGACATGACACAGATCACAGTGCATGTTTGTCTGGCAGTGGTGGGGGACTGTTGTGTGACTTTTGCTCGGCTGTGATGTGGGGCAATGGAGTTTATTGTCCTGTTTGTACTGGGGACAGTGCTACATGCTGCTCTGAGTTTCCAGCCCCTCGCAGAGGAATCATTCCGGATCCAGTACAGCAGAGAATTTCTTCTTCAGCGGGAAAGTTCATCGCCTGTTGACCTGCATGTCGATCCTTTTCTTCCAGGCGTAGATACATCTGACTTTTTAACTAACTCGTGTAATGTTGTCCCTCGAAAACCCAGGAAGCGAGGAAAGAGGGGTGGGGCGCGCCAGCGGCTACGGAGACAGTCGCTTAACTGGATCCCTTTGCCCTCTATGATGCTGATAAATGCCCAATCCCTCAGAAGTAAAATCGACGAATTACAGGCCCACGTACACTTTCAACATGAATTCAGAGACGCTTGTCTGTTGGCTATCACGGAGTCTTGGCTTATGGACAGTCATGTGGACGCAGATCAAATATTCATTGTTGTGGTCTATGTCCACCCCAAGGCCAATGTTGATAAAGCATCAGACACTATTCTTAATGTGACGCAAAAGCTCCAATCCAAAAGTCCAGATGCTCCTGTCTTTATTCTTGGTGATTTCCAGTACTCCATAAAAACTGTCCTGCAGAACTTCTTCCAATATGTGACATACCCAACTAGATGCAATAAATCATTGGACTTGTGTTACATCTAAATCAAGGGAGTGTACAAGTCTTACCCTCTTCCACCATTGGGGAGCGCCAACCACAACTGTGTGCAGTTGATCCCAACTTATCACACTGTCCTAAGGCGAGGAAGCGTCCAGACCAGACAGTGGACTGATGATGCAGTGACGTGCCTACAAGGCTGTTTCGAATGTACGAACTGGGATATGTTTTATGAGTCTTCTTCTGGCATTGATGAGCTGACTGATGTTGTCAGTAGTTACGTTATCTTTTGTGAGGATCACGTGATCCCCCAAAAGACTTAAATTATACCCAAATAATAAGCCATGGGTTATGAAAACTTTGAAGGTCTTACTGAGTAAGAGATCAAATGTGAAATTAGGAGAGCTAAAATCAATTATAAATCAAGGCTTGAGAATCAGTTGGGACAAAATGGAATGGGCTTGGCCTGAGAAGGCCTTAACACTATTCTAGGTTCCACCAGGCAGAAACAGTCTAAGATTAACTTGAATGAAATGAAATCTGATAAACAATTAGCTCAAGTTTTTAATTCTTTTTACCTCAGATTTGAAACAATGGATTTTACTAATGAAATTCGTAAACGGCAAAATGATTTGCTTTGCTCTGGCTCACCACCTTTCAATGAACGGTTAGTGGTCTCCTGCTTTAGACAAACTAATGCAAAGAAAAGTCCAGGTCCAGATAATATTTGCGGCCATCTGTTGTCCACTTATACATTTCAGATGTCAATCCACCAGCAGAGAGTGCCAAAGATGTGGAAACAAAGTACAATAATTCCTGTGGCCAAAATAAAACACCCCAAGCAACTCTTTTAAATATGGTCCTTAAACACCTAGAGAGCTCTTGGACTTCTCTGCTTTTAATACCATCCAGCCACACATTTTAATTGATAAACTTGTTTCAAATTTTAATTTGGACTTTAACATGGTGGGCTGGATTTGGGATTTCTTAATTGGGAGATCACAGAGGGTAAAGGTGAATGGGTGCCTCTCTGATGTTTTAAATTATTTTACAGGATCTCCTCAGGGTTGTGTGCTCTCGCCACTTCTATATATTTTGTATACAAATGACTGTCGCAGTAATTATGCAAATCGACATATATTGAAATTTGCAGACGACTCTGTCATCATCAGTCTTTTGCATGGCGATGAAAAGGACCATGGCCCAGTTGTTGAGGACATGGTACAGTGGTGTGACAACTCTTAAAACTAAATGTCAGTAAGACTAAAGATATGTCTATTGACTTTTGCAGACAGGTCACAACTCCCATAGCGACCGTTATCAAAGGTCAAGAGGTAGAGCTAGTGGAAAATTATAAATACCTGGGAACCTTGATTGACCACAAACTGAATTTTAATGATAACACAGACATGATGTGCAAGAGAGGTCAGCAGCATCTGTTCTGCCTCAGAAAACTTTCATATTTCCAGGTGGACAGGACTTTGATGACTTTGTTTTATAAATCTTGTGTTGAGTCTGTTTTAACTTTTTTCTATGTGTTATAGGAATCTTAATATCAAAAAAAAAAAAAAAAAAAAAAAAAACACTCAGTAGAATTGTACATTTGAGTGAGAAAATCTTGGGGGCCCAGCAGACTTCTCTGTCTGAGCTTTTCTCCAGACAGGTGAAAAGGAATACTCTGAGCATCTTGTCTGAAGATGCTCATCCTCTTCATGATGAGTTTAGTTTTCTTCCTTCTGGCTCTAGGCTCAGGTTTCCTACAGTGAGCCTAGCACATCATCTTTCCCCCATCTACAACTCCATCCTCAGACCTAAAGCAAACAAAGGAAACAAAGAAAGCAATAGAGCTAGCCAGGATGCTAATAGGTGTGAAAGCACCTATTAAGAGCTTAATAAATATGCTAAGTATGACTCGGGTACAGTGCACACTTAGTGTAGCTCAACAGATTAAACCTACATACAGAAACTGTAAACAATAGCTGTTTTCACTTTCAGTGTAGTTGGCTCCTCCTTTCAGATAGATATAGAGAGTAAGACAGTGTCAAACAGTAATTTGGCCAGAATTGAAGAAGCGACTTGGATGAGGAGCAAAACGTCTTCATCTCTACAACGTTTTCTCCAGTTGATAGTTTACTTTTGGCTTTTACTATGTATTCTTAATGTCACCAAATGAAAAATAATACAGTTAATCATCCATCCACTTCTGCTTTATCCGGGACCGGATCGCGGAGGCAGCACTTTCAGCAGGGAGGCCCAGACTTCCCTCTCCACGCACACTTCCTCCAGTTCTTCTGGGAGGATCCCAAGGCGTTCCTAGGCCAGTTGACAGACAGTCCCTCCAGCGTGTCCTGGGTCTTCCCCAGGGCCTCCTCCCGGTAGGACGTGCATCCGGTCCCTGTATGATCGGACCCCTGACTGCCCCTAGAAATTCTGTACAGCTAGGTGAGTCCGCCTCTGAGTCCTCAAACTCTACTTCCTCTTTGGAAGATGTGACAGTGGGCTTGAGGAGATCCTCAAAGTATTCCTTCCACCGCCTGACAATATCCCCCGTCGAGGTCAGCAGCTCTCCACCCGCACTGTAAACAATGTTGGTGAAGCACCGTTTCCCTCTTCTGCATTGGGCACGCCCCCTCTTTTGTCTGGACCATGTGGAGATTCAGGTAAGTAGATATAATATGGAACTAATAAGCTAACTTAACCAAATAAAATATCTTTAAAGTAACAAATGTTTGTGTGTGTGATGATTAAACTATTGAAAACTAAAAAAACAATCCGGGATAGCTCTATTTAGTTTGATATGGACAGTTATGGAAAATTAACAGACATGTAAACAAACGAAATATTTAAAGGGACAAAGGCCCACTTGCAAGGAGTTGGGTACCAGAGCCCGTGGAGCGTGGAGGTGAGCCCAACTATATCTAGAGACGGTACCTCTCAACCTCCTGCACAAGCTCAGGCTCTCCCCCCGGCCGCTTGTATCCACAATCTTGTCCTCTGTGATTACCCAAACCTCATGACCATAGGTGAGGGTAAGAACGTAGATTGACCGGTAAATCAAGAGCTTTGCCTTTCAGCTCAGCTCTTTCTTTACCATAACAGACTGATACAGCGACCGCATCACTGCAGATGCTGCACCAATCCGCCTGTCAATCGCTCAATCCTTCCCTCACTCATGAAAAAGACCCCAAGATACGTGAACTCCTCCACTTGAGGCAAGGACTCACCAATCACCTGGAAACGGCAAGCCACCTTTTTCCGTTTGAGAACCATGCCGGGGGATTTAAAGGAGTTGATTCTCACCCCAGCTGCTTCACACTTGGCTGCAAACCACTTCAGTGCCTGCTACAGGTCCTGGCTCAATGAAGCCATCAAGACATCATCTGCAAACGTCAGAGATGAGCTCCTGTGGTTCCCAAACCAAACCCCCTCTGGTCCCTGCTTGCGCCTAGAAATTCTGTCCATAAATACAATTAACAGACCCGGTGACAGAGGGCAGCCCTGGTGGCGTCCAACATGCACTGGGAACAGGTCTGACTTACTGCCAGCAATGCGAACACAACTCCTGGTCCGTTCATACAGGGGACCGGACAGCCCTTAGAAAAGGGCCCCAGACCCCGTACTCACGGAGCACACCCCCAAAGGACACCACAAGGGACATGGTCAAATGCCTTCTCCAGAACCATGAAACGCATGTGGACTGGTTGGGCAAACTCCCATGAACTCCCATGGGACATCGCACTTCTCCTGAATCTGAGGGTCGACTATCGGTCACATTCTTCTCTCCGGTACTCTGGAGTAGACCTTACCGGAAAGACTGAGGAGCGTGATTTCCCTGTAATTGCAAATACCCTGTGGTTCCCCTTATACAGAGGGACCACAACCCAGTCCGCCAGTCCAGAGGCACTGTCCTGACCACCACAAGATGTTGCATAGACGTGTCATCTAAGACAGTTCCACAATATCCAGAGACTTGAGGTACTCGGGACGGATCTTGTCCACCCCTGGGGCCTTGCCACCAAGGAGCTTGCCAACTTCCTCATTGACTTCAGCCAGGTGATGGACGAGTCCGCCTCCAGTTCCCCAGTTTCTGCTTCCTCCTCGAAAGATGTCATGGTATTGCTTCCACTGGCTGACAACATCCCCAGTTGAGGTCAGCAGCTCTCTACCCGCACTGTAAACACCGCTTCCCCCTCCTGAGGCATCGGACAGTTTGCCAGAATATTTGAGGCTGTCTGATAGCCCTCCCAACCTCGAGTTTTAACCTCCATGACTGCTCTCCACTCTCTTCACCAAGTGACCAAGAAACGCGGCCAGAGATCAGATGCCACGACAACAAAGTCAATCATCAACCTCCGACCTAGGGTGTCCTGGTGCCACGTGCCACTGATGGACACTCTTGTGCTTGAAAATGGTGTTTGTCATGGACAAACTGTGGCTAGCACAGAAGTCCAATAACAAAACACCATTCGTGTTCAGATCAGGGAAGCCATTCTTCCCAATTACACCACTCCAGGTGTCACTGTTGTTACCCACATGGGCATTTAAGTCCCCCAGGAGAAAAACAGAATCCCCAGTTGGTGCTCTGTCTAGTACCCCTCCCAGGGACCCTCTCGTTCACTGGAGTGAACTCCAACATGTGGTGGTTGAGTTGTGGGGCAATAAGCAAGCCAGCACCAGTTTGCTGCTGCTTCCCATGGCCAACACCAGAGAAATGCCATGGGTGACCACACCAGGGACACAAAGCCCCCAACAACATAACTTCCAGGGTCATTCAGGAACTCAAACACTTCCAGCATGTTAAGATGACAGTTCGAGGAGGGGCAAACTTGGATTACTTGTGCTTTAAATACACAGAATCCACCGAGAAATGTCTTTAAAGAAGCATGTTCCATAGAAACAAGTAAACATAACTCATTATGCATTACTAGCACAAAGTCAGTAAAAGATTACATGATTTTGTTGCAAATTTTTATTTAAAAATGAATTGATCCATTAGCACAGGCGACTAGACTTAGAACCCATGATGTGTGCTGACCAAGCATCAGACTCACTTGGTGGAGGCTCTGTGGAACTTGGTGAAAGCCCCTCCTCATGCCTCATTATCATACGTCTGAGTAGCGCATTAGCAGGACTTCCATTGTCCCTATGCTGTGTGTGGACTGCACTGAATAAATCATCCTCATTTCATCCGCTCAGGTTCAAAGAGAGTGGCTTAGCTCATTAACAAACAAGAGCCCCTTCACCACAACCTTCATTCCGCTTAGGAGGAGGGTGAATATACAGGGAAGAAAAGGAGAAAAAAATTAATCAACAAAAAATAACAAAAAAAATAATCTAATCTATACGAGAAGCAACATATGTGATAGTATTTGCAAATGTACACCTTTTGAAGGATTTATAGAAATTAACCAGTTCATGTGGAGAATGTAGACCATCCATGGGGGAAAGATTTGCCGATTGCCGTAGTAAGCGAGGGTAGGTCAGTGTTGTTGATGTTTCTGAAGGACATTGTTTAAAGAGTGAGATGAAATATATTAACATACGGTCAGTGATGGGAAGTTCAACAGAAATGGGAAAGTCAGTATATTGTTCCAAGCCAAAATTGTCCAGACAGGATACAAAAATCCACATGAATATTAAAATTACCCATTAAATAAATGTTGGGAGAAAGAGAGGACATATGAGTTATAAAGGTGAAAAAAAAAAAAAAAAAAAGACAGAATCTGGGTTTGTCTTAAATGGGCAGTAGATAGTAATGATGGTTGGTGTTGGACCAGAAATCTGCATTACCATAGATTCAAATGATGAGGAAACCAGCATTGACACAGACATGACTTTACAACTGTCCGGAGTAGTATTGCTAGACCATCTCCAGGGCCCGATACTTTTGGCTGGCAGATGTAATAATGACCACATGGGCAGGTGTCATTCTGCTGGGCTGAATGACAGGCTGCTGTTAGGTCGGAGCTCTGCTGAGGATGTTGAGACGCTGACCAGATGGACTTTATTTTGTGAGGCTTTACCCAGGTGCAGGCAATGTCAGGACCCCCGAAGGATATATCTGGTGATGCTGATAGAGCATATCTGCGTGAAGATGAGTGCTGCATGTGGGTTAAACCGATGGAAGCGAAGCCACAGTTGATCAGCAGCAGAACACTGCTGAAGACCATTATCCATAATAATCCGGTTATGACGTGAAGTTGATCAGCTCCCATATTGCCACAGCAGAGTGGACCGCAGTTACGAGCTCGAAGCATGGGGCCAGGTGGATGACACAGGAAGGTAAGACAAACCTGACTGCTATTGGTCAGACTCCAGTTTGATATCGTATTACTGGCCAAGGCCAAATTTGTCCAGTTTGAGGCTTTGAGGTTTAATCACAGGGTTATCAAGTAAATTTGAGTTGAGATTTGGGGGAGCAGTAGCTGCATTATGTGCCAGTGTTCATGAAGCCAACCTGGAAGTTGTATAATTATTGTATAATATAATGTTTCCTCTCATTGAAGCATAGCCAGACTGTGATAATATTGTCCAATCCAGTCTAGTTCAATGTGTTGAGGGTTCATGTCTCCAGATCCTGGGTCCTGTACTGATGGTAAATAAATTTCTTCTGTGTTAGAATTGAAAGCTGGAGGCATGAAGCTGGAGTTCTAAGGCTGCTTCAATTTATTCTATAACAGTTACTAATATAAATAATTCTTAGCTCCCTGTAAAGGTGTGGCATTTGTAAAGACCCATGATGTTCTGTAATGTACAAATGCTAATAAAACTGTTCCATTTGTGTTAAAGAGTGTATTGTTTGCATTGCAAACATAACAAAAGCTGTCTTACACTGTCCAGCCTGTGTATGAGAGGGGTCTGCTGTAGGCAAACCAGGAAAGGGATCCAGGAGGTCAAAAGGTTAGACTTGAGGTCAGAGGTGAGGTCTCTTGTAACTCTAAACAAGAAATGATCCAAAGGAGGACAAAAAGTGGATGAAATGAACTCGGAGGCTGTCATGATCTGCCTGTTCCTGCTTGTTCCTGTGTTCTCTTTCCCCTCCCTCACCTGCTGACTCCGGCACCTGCTCATCATCAGCGTAATCACCTCCAACTGCCGTGGGTACAAGAGGGGCTGGAAGATATCACCCAGTGGTAGAATGTCCGTGTGAAAACGTTATTACTCTAGCTCAATTACTTTATTGCTCTGATCCTGTTTTCCCTGCACTTACCGGATTACTTTGTCTCCAGAATCCTGCCTCCTGCTCCGTCTGTTTGCTGTCTGTGTCTCCATCCTGTATCACGCTGCTCACTGGTATCATGCCTTGTCTCACCTGTCTGTCTCTGTGCACTGGACCCTGCTCATCACCCTGCTCCCTGCTCGTCACCTTGTTTCCCGTCCCGAGAGAGAGACTCTGCCAGCTTGTTGCAGCTTGTATATACAATTTAACTTTTGTAAATAAACACTGTTTAAACAACTTTCCAATCAACTGTCTGCTCTGCTCTGTCCGGCTCCAGCCGCCCCTGGACCACTGCGGTGAGGACCGCGCCTCTGCCCTGTCCTCCCGGAGTCGAGGGGCACGGACCTGGACCCCTATGCCGGACAGCCCAGCCTCTGCCGTGGATTTTTATTTCAGTGCACTTCTATGTTTCAACAGTGCCCTGCCCGCTTCACGTCAGACCCCGCCAAGATCTGCTACGTCTGTGGTTTGCTCCGGGGCAAGGCGCTCCAGTGGGCAGAGGCGCGCTTTGCCAACGCGGCACTGGACTCGGTGGATTATAATGACTTTGTGACCGCTTTTAAACTTATTTTTGATCACCCGCACTATCAGGTGGACGGATTATACGATTGATTTCTAGACTAATGCAGCCGAACTTAACTGGACTGATAGTGCTTTTCGGGCCGTATTTGTGCGTGGACTCGATCAATTGAGAGATGAACTCGTTTCCCGAGATGAGCCTCCGGACCTGAAGGCTCTGATTACCCTGGCTAATCGTATAGACAATAGACTCCAGAACCGTCGGAGAGAGAGGCGGCGCTCGCCAGCCCGAGCTGCCGCTCACCCCTTGTCGCTGCCTCCTCGTGTGTCACCGCTCCCCAATGAGCCGATGCAAGTGGGCCGGACCCTCGTTTCCCCTGAGGAGCGCATGCAGCACCGCCGCCTGGCCAGGGAATGCCTCTACTGCGGCACGAGGGGGCACTACATCGACAAGTGTACGTTGCGGCCAAAAGGGGGCGCCCACCGGTAGATATGGGAGTACTGGTGGGTCAGTCTCTTATCCCATCCCGCTCCAGATGGATCACACCGGTTCCACGTCATCTCCACCGCCTCTTCTCCCCTAGTGCTCGGCTACCCATGCTCCGGGCACACAACCCCACCATGGACTGGGTCCGGGGTCGAGTATCGGGGTGGAGCTCGTCCTGCCACGCGCTTTGTCTCCAGTCCGCCCTGTCTCCTGCCGGGGGTGCTAATCTCAGTCCCGACCACCTCCGGAGGTTCCCAGCCTGGCTTCGGTTCCGGAGGAGTACCACGACCTCCAGGAGGTGTTCAGCAAGAGCCGGGCCCTGTCTCTTTCTCCGCACCGGCCCTACGACTGCGCCATTGATCTACTTCCGGGTGCCCCGCTACCCTCCAGTCGGCTCTACAACCTCTCAAAACCTGAAAGAGAGACTATGGAAACTTACAGAGACTCCCTCGCAGCTGGAATCATCCGTCCTTCATCACCGGTTGGCGCGGGGTTCTTCTTCGTGGCGAAAAAGGACAAAACGCTCCGCCCGTGCATAGACTATCGGGGATTAAACAATATCACCGTTAAGAACAAATATCCCCTACCTCTCTTGGACTCCGCCTTTGCTCCGCTCCACGGTGCCACAGTCTTCACTAAGTTGGACCTCCATAACGCTTACCATTTAGTCCGTATCAAAGAGGGAGACGAGTGGAAGACTGCATTTAAAACTCCCCTTGGACACTTTGAGTATCTTGTCATGCCTTTGGACTTACTACTAATGCCCCTGCTGTTTTTCAGGCCCTCATAAACCACATTCTACGAGACTTCCTGAACCACTTCATCTTTGTTTATTTGGACGATATCCTGATCTTCTCCCGAGACCTCCAAGACCACCAACGTCACGTGCGCCAGGTCCTCCAACGCCTCCTGGAGAATCGACTGTTCGTGAAAGCTGAAAAGCGAATTCTACTCCAGCGAGGTCAGCTTCCTGGGATTTACTGTGGGGAGGGGCCAGGTGAAAGCCGATCCCGAAAAAAATCAAGGCCGTTTTGGAGTGGCCGGTCCCCTCCAACCGCAAACAGCTCTAGCGGTTCATCGGATTCACCAACTTCTATCGCCGTTTTATAAGAGACTTTAGCCGGGTTATCTCTCCACTTACCAGACTCGCATCTCCCGCCTCACCGTTCACCTGGTCAGCCGAAGCTCAGTCCGCCTTCAACAAACTCAAAGACCTGTTCACTTCCGCTCCCATCCTTCACCAACCCGATCCGTCTCGCCAGTTCGTTGTCGAGGTCGACGCTTCAGACACAGGAGTTGGGGCCGTCCTGTCCCAACGGTTCGCCCCCCACGATCGCCTCTACCCTTGCGCCTTCTCCCGTCGCCTGTCTCCAGCCGAGGCGACCTACGACGTGGGGAACCGGGAGCTTCTGGCAGTCAAGCTGGCGCTCGAGGAGTGGCGTCACTGGCTCGAGGGAGCGGAGCAACCCTTCCTCGCCTGGACAGACCATAAGAACCTCTCCTACATCCAGTCCGCCAAACTCCTGAATCCTCATCAAGCCCGCTGGTCCCTGTTTTTTAGCTGGTTCAACTTTACCCTCACCTATCGTCCCAGTACCTGCAATGTCAAACCTGATGCCTTGTCCCGCCAGTTCTGCCAGGAAGAAGATGCATCCACTCCCGAATCCATCCTCGCTCCGTCCCGCATCATGGCTGCCGTCCACTGGCAGATTGAGGATCTTGTCCGAGGGGCCCAGACCGACCAGCCAGACCCAGGTAACGGACCACCTGGAAAACTATTCGTTCCGGACTGTCCGTTCCCAGGTCCTAGAATTCATCCATGCTTCCAAATTTGCCTGCCATCCCGGTGTCAATCGTTCCCCGTCTCTCCTCAAAAGACACTTCTGGTGGCCCACCATGGACCGAGACACCCGGCAATACATCACGGCTTGCCAGGTATGTGCTAGGGCCAAAGCCTCACACTCACCCCCATCTGGTCTGCTTCTTCCTCTCCCAGTTCCCAGACAACCTTGGTCCCACATTGCCGTGGACTTTGTAACCGGTCTCCCACCATCTCAAGGACACACAACCATACTCACCATAGTTGACCAGTTCTCCAAGGCTGCCCATTTCATTCCACTTCCCAAGATCCCGACCGCCAAAGAAACAGCAGACCAACTCACCACTCACGTCTTCCGCCTCCATGGTATCCCCTGCGACATCGTCTCCGACCGTGGCACCCAGTTCACACCGCAGGTGTGGCGAGCCTTCTGCCAGGGGTTGGGTGCCATGGTCAGCCTCACCTCCGGATTACTCCACCCTCAGAGCAACGGGCAGACCGAGCGTGCCAACCAGGACCTCGAGTCGGCTCTCCGCTCTGTCATCTCAGCCAACCCCTCATCCTGGAGCTCCTTCCTTCCTTGGATTGAGTACGCTCATAATTCCCTCGTCAGCTCGTCATCCGGCATCTCCCCAAGTGCAAAAAAAATTCATTAATCAAAATGACACCACATCAAAAATCAAAATACATTATGGCAATGAGAGACCTTTTCTATTGTAGACAAATGAAATTTGGTACAACCATAGCTCATGTCAGGTAAAAAAAATTAATATGACTCCTTCCTAAATTCTGCCTTTGTGGACAGAACCCAAAATTTTCACTTTCACATTTGAATTTTTTACACCATGGATTTCCATTTAAAAAGGTTGCAAATTGATCAAAAAGAACTAGACCCATATGTAATTACAAGCTGAAGTGTTGAATTTGATCATACGATGTGGGCGTGGCTAACCTGTAAACAAGAAGGCCATTTTTAGAAGTTTTAAATCGTGTGCAACTCAAACACGCAATGTCCTATTGGCAATATATACATTTTGTGCAAAATGATCTGAACACAGTGGTATACAATTTACATGCCCGAGACCTTCCTCTACAGTGCCCCCTTGAACTTTTGAATGGGATGAAAAAAATTTGTCACAAACATGAAATTTGACATGGACATCCGGCTTGCCATACTGAACAAAAAAGCCAATGACGCCATAACTATCTGCAACCACGTTACCACATAAGAAATGTGCCATTGAAATGCATATGGTACAGAGTACTGAACTTTATTGTAGACTAAATAGATGCTCAGTAGATGCTACACTAATCCAACTATGACCTAAAATTCTGCTTTCCCAAGAGAAGGAGTAATCAAAAAGCATAATTAAAAACATTTAAAAAAATGTCTCTGTGGGAGCCCAAACCTTTTCAAACATAGAAAAATGAAACTTCGCATGAAAATAGCCCATGAAGAGTAAAAAACTATTATGACCCCCATCCTAAACCCAACAGGAAGTCGGCCATGTTGGACAGAACCACATTTTTGCAAAATTTTACTTTTTACTTTTCGTATCTCTACCTTGGAATTTCTTTCAAAAGGCTTGAAAAGTGATCAAGGTTTTTAGACCAATGTGCAATGAAACATTATTGCTTAGATTGTTAATGAATTCTAAAAAGTGGGTGTGGCTAAACCAGTGGGAATTTTGAAAAGCATAAAAATGCACGTCCTCCAGCTCCTCCGCTGGGGTGTCTGGGGTGAGGGAAGTCTGGGAGTCCCTGCTTAGACTGCTGCCCCCGCGACCCGGCCCTGGATAAGCGGAAGAAAATGGATGGACTTTGTTTATGGCTCAGGGTTTTGGTCCTTTGGTCTAAATAGTCACTGGACCGAATTAATTAAGCTGGGACACATGGAACGTAGGGTGGATGTGGAGAGAGAGGAGTTGAAGGCATACTGCAGATGGACTGATAATTGTGGTTGAATTGAATCTTGAAGGGCCCCAAAAAGTGAGGAGAGCGTTTCTGTGAATCTGTTTTTAGAAGGATACTTTTTGAGGAGAGCCAAACTGACTGGCTTGGTTGATATTGAGGAGCGGGAGTACAGTGCTTGTCGGTGCCTTCATCCTGAACTGATTGGAGAAGGGCAGCCCTAGTTCTTCTCCAGACCCTGCGGCATCATTGGAAGTGGGCAACAGAGGGCAGTGCCAGGTCCTTTTCCTCCGACGGGAAGAGTGGAGGCTGGTAACCTAGAGACGCTTGGAAAGGTGATGGACCGGTGGCCGAACTCACCAAGGAGTTGTGGGAGTATTCATCCCATGGCAAGAATGTGCTCCAGGTAGATGGACTGGAGGAGACGATTGATTGGCCCGCTCAGTTTGTCCATTGGCCTGGGGTGAAAGCCAGAGGTAAGACTCACCGATGCGCCCAAGCCCTCACAGAAGGAATGCTAAATTTGGGATGTAAACTGCGTTCCTCGGTCAGACACAATATCCGCCGGGATTTCATGGAGTCGGAACACAACTCCATAGACTCCTTGGTGGTCAGGAGTTTCGTTAGGGCAACAAAATGGGCTGCTTTAGAGAACCGGTCAACAATTGTGAGAATGACTGTGTTACCTTGAGACGGGAAGACCAGTCACAAAGTCCACTGCCACATGAGACCAAGGGCATTTCGGAACTGGCAGCGGTTGGAGCAGACTGGAGGGCGGCGAGTGGGAGGCTTTGCCCCTGGCACACACCTAGCATGCCAACACATAAGCCCTGATGTTATTGTCGACCATGGGCCACCACGAGTGATGTCACCAAAGGAAGAGTGTGCGATTGACCCCTGGATGGCAGGGGAACTGAGAGCAGTGGACCCATTCAAGTACCTTGGAGTGGACAAGATCTGGAACAAAGTATCAGGTGGGCCATTAACTGGATCAGGATGATGTTGAGCCTCCCGGACCAGATCCTTAATCTCCCAGCGAACAGCTGCAACCACACAGGTAGGGGATATGATGAGCTCCGGAGGGGTGGTAGTGTCCTCCTGGGAGAACTGGTGTGAGAGTGCATCTGGCTTGATGTTGTGGGGTCCTGGGCGATACATGATATGTATATACATATGATATACATATATATGATATGAGTATAAAGTTAAATCTACTTAAAAATAGTGACCAGCGGGCTTGATGGGAATTTAAACGTTTAGCTGACTGAATGTAAGCTAGGTTCTTGTGATCTGTCCGAACCAGGAAAGGGTGCCCTGCCCCTTCCAACCAGTGGCGCCACTCTTCCAGGACAGGTTTGACCGCCAACAGTTCTCGATCCCCCATATCATATTTGATCTCAGCTGGTGAAAGGTAATGAAAAAAATAGGCACAAGGATATAATCAATTGTGTGGTTCAAACCTTTGGTAGAGGACTGCCCCAACACCAGTGTCTGAGGCATCCACCTCCACAACGAACTGGCGGGAGGGATCAGGCTGACGTAAGATCGGGGCAGAGGTAAACGGATCCTTCAATTTCTCAAAGGCAGACTGGGCTTCTGGGGTCCAGCAGAACTGTCTGCAGGGAGGAGTTTAGTGAGGGGAGCAACAACATGGCTAAAGTCTCTGATGAAACGTCTTTAGAAGTTAGAAAACCTAATAACTCTTTGTAGCCGTTTCTTGTTGTTGGGTGTAGGCCACTGAGTTACCGCTTTAATTTTTTCTGGGTCAGCTTTCACCTGTCCACATCCCACAATAAACCCCAGAAAACTGACCTTGTCCGCATGAAACTCACAGGCCGTGTACCAATTCGCCAAAATGCCCTTAAAATCACTGTTCGAGTGTGTGTCGAAGGGTGTTACGTCATTTCCGGCACGACAAGGGCTGTCCCATTTCTATGGCCGTGTGACGAGTGCGCAGGACAAAATGTTCCCTGCGTTTCCATGGAGATCAGCCGTAACCAAAGCATCCATCCATGCAGACTTCACGAACTGCTATATCCCATCATGCACTGCGCCTACGCAAAAAATAGAAGAAAATAGAGTCCGCTACACAGTACACATTCAAATGTTCGTACTTGTTTATGTCACCTACAATGCGACATGAAACTTAAATCTGAATAAAGATCTGTACAGTGTGTTTGAGGATTAAAAATCTGTGCAGCTCTGACACATTATTTTACAGAACATTCTTCTGGGCTGGTTTGAGGAAACAAAAGAGGTGACACTGAATAAAGAAATGTGCTGATATTCCCAAACAACAACAATAATAATAATAATCATGAATTATTGTCATTAAAATATTGCAATAATAAGAATAATGTAAGAAAGTTTGTTTCTGGTGTAAGAGTTAGAGGGCAATCCACACAGGTAAAATGAACAATGTGACAGCTTTTATAAGGAGAGAGAGAGAGAGAGAGAGAGAAGAGAGAGAGAGAGAGAGAGAGAGAGAGAGAGAGAGAGAGAGAGAGAGAGAGAGAGAGAGAGAGAGAGAGAGAGTGTGTGTGGTGGCACATGTCATCTACCTTTGCATTAGTAAATCAAGATATCAGTTTAATGTAGCGCTGCACTGCTAGAAAATACCTGACAATAATAAAATAAGATTAACTGGCCAGGCATAGAAGGACAACAGCACCCTATACTGGTATTAAAGTGGTTTAGCCACGGATCAAATTAAACCTGCCCAAATACCGAATCGTTGAACTGTAATATCCCACTTTATGTACAACTCATCAGTGTTCTCTGGTTTATAGACTATGAATGTATGAATATCATTACGTTTTAACAAGGTTTATTTTGTTATTTAGTAACTACAAGTGGGGGATAAAAAAAAAAAATCACCTCGAACCTTATATTTGCCTATTGATATTCAAAGACAAATAAATTCCTTACTTCATTCAATCTAAACAGAAATAAAAGGCTGCGACACCTTGATTCTTCTATTAAATAATAAATAATTTTAAATAGCGTATGTCACGTAAGTAACATACGCGCAAAGACAGCGGTGGAAGTGCGGTCTGTGGTGTAGGGCTGTCCCATTTCGACAAGATGGCGGCTACACTGAGAACTACCATTCTCGGCCGGAAGTTTCGAACCATACTTTGCGACCCGCACTTCGACAGTACATCGAATTGTGCATTTGGCGAATTGGGACATGGCCACACTTCACCTTCACGTATAACTTGTTCTCCAGGAGCCTCTCGAGGACCAGGTGCATGTGGTGCTGGTGTTCCTGTGGAGTCTTAGAAAATATTAGAATATTGTCCAGATACACAAACACAAAATGATTGAGAAAATCCTGTAGCATATCGTTAATTAAAGCTTGGAAGACAGCTGGAGCATTGGTTAACCCGAAGGGCATCACTAGGTCTCGAAATGTCCCAGAGGCATCTTAAATGCAGTTTTCCATTCACCCCCTTCCTGTGAGGTGGAATCAATGAGTGGCAATGGATATTTGTTTTTAATGGTGATATTATTGAGGCCCCTAAAGTCGATACATGGTTGTAATGTTTTGTCCTTGGCGACAAAAAAGAATCCCACCTTCTACGTCCCATAAAGGTCCCGTCTGAGGACCTTGCAGCTGTCCAAATGGTACTGGTGGAAGTGCATCAAGCAGAAATGCCCAGTAGGTCTCACCTGTGCTTAGAACATTTACAGTACAATCAGTACTCACACTTTTTAGAATGTTGAAGAATTATTGATTCTGACAGATGATGCATTTGCACCCAACTTACAAATAAAAATAGACAACCTACACAGACATGTTCAGATATATGAGTGTATATCTATTATGTATGGTTGTTCCATCAAATGGAAGCACTCTTACAATGGGGACCCCTCACAGCTCTCCCTCACGCGTGCTACACTCTTTGGAGCCTTACTTGAGTAATTACGTAAATACAATTGTTGGCTCCTCTGCCTGTGGACAGTGTGGAGCAGTGAGCCCAGTAGAGAGCATAAAGCATTATTAAAATAGAAGCTCTCCAGGCGTGGAGAAGGCTGAGTGCTGCAGCGCTTTCACATAAGGGCCTGTTTGCACCAATCATGATGATTACTGCGTGAGGACGAGAGCAGCCAGTAAACAAAGTGCTTGTCCAGGGCTGGGCAGAGGTGGATCTCCCTCCCTTGCTGCTTCATAGTCCACTTCTCTGAACCTCTAGTGTGTACTGCACACTAAACACTCATTCCACCATAAAACTAAGATGCACAGGAGGGAAAGAGTCAAAGGACTATAGATCCCTCCAGTGTGTGTCAACAGAACACCTGCAGTCTAATGATTTCTACTGTTTCCATACATTGGCTCCAATCATAAACAGTAAATATAAATGGACATGGCTACCCCCCTCGCCACCACATTCCAAGTAGGAAGTGAGCATGGGTGCACTTCTGGCTCCATTGACTCTGGTTCCAATTCACTTCCTATTGAAAAACCCTTACCCCTCTCTCCGTAACTGCCTCGGTCAGGCTCGTTATTGTGGTGTTAAAATATTTTTTAACCTGCTCTACATAATCCTGGTGATTTTATTTTGCCATTTTCTCTGTAAATCAAGATATGAAAATCAATAAAACCCAATGAGCTACCCTCTTTCTCCAAAGTCAGGTTGGTATAAGTGGGAGAGGCGTTACCTTCAACAG
>JAIEZT010000026.1:30209535-30259535 GCA_019594935.1 Periophthalmus modestus | reverse complement strand
TCAGGCATCTGGAAATTGCACTTGTGCAAGCCTCTTCCTTGATATCTTGGCTGATTTCTTTTGACTTTCCTATGATGTTATACATAGAATCAGTGTGTTTCAGGTATGCCTTCCATTACATCCACAGGTGAGTCTCCAACTCAAATGTTGTCAATAAAGAAGCTTCCAAAGACATGACATCATCTGGTTTTTCCCAAATTGTTTAAATGCACAGCACTGACTGCATGTAAATTCTGACTTTGCAAAAAGTAAAGTGTTCATTATTCTGGCATTTAGCAAATAGAAATAATTTTGATAATCCCAGTTGTACAGATGTAACCAGAAGTTTACATACACGACATAAAAATACAAACACAGGCCTAAAACAACTTAATATAGATAGGCAAATATATACCGACCCTCTAGAGATTGGAACGGAAAATACTTTTTGACTAAGGTTGATTTCACATGTTAGTATGTTCTGTGGAGTGACCCCAGCGTGCACTAGATTTAGTTCTGTGTTCTTTGCTTTTGGGTCAGCCTGGTTCACATACACCTCAAACATACACCTTGAGCCATCTGAGAGGCCTTCAGCTGATTACAGATTTCCATGACAACGAGCCTTAAGCGGACAGACCCCGTGAATACCCACACGCTCGCTTTGCCTGTACGTGATGGTGTTTTTTTCATCTCTGACTGAATACACTGAAGAGTGTACGCATTAGTGGCGAAGGAGAAACAGCTTTTTGAATGACACAGATAGACCAAGGCTCCCCTGCATTCCAGAGTGTGAAAACGAGGTGCATTTGGATTGGGGGTGAAACAAGCAGTCGCATTCTGAGCCGCATTAAAAGCCCGCCCCGAGCATACTTGAAACTGGAGATTTCGGGCTGGCTTCACTCGCACTCTGGCGTGGGGCCAGTGCAGTGTGATTACGACCAACCTCGGGCTGACCTACATCATCCGAGGTGGCAATAAAAGTGCTTGTAATTGGGCAATGAAGCGTGGATTATGTAGGTGTGTGTTGTTCAAAAAGTTTTTTCTCCTTTGCCACCAGCACAAACAGTCTTCACAGTGTATTTAGCCACAAGTGACAGAAAAAAAAAAAAACACCTCCTATAGGGGAAGCAAGCATGTGCGTGTATATTCCGCCAGAAGTGCGTTGTTATAAGAATAAGTTAATCAGTTGTCAACACAGACTCCTTGTACAAGTATTGCTCAATTATTTGATTAAATACATTCTCTGGACTTTATTTCTGTTCAAGTGTGGTCTTTATCTAAGCAGAAAACTAATGAACAGAAGAAAAAAAGGCTGTTTTCCTCAACGTTATCCCCTCATTGAAGAAAGTTGGTACCACAAAATGTGTCAGCTTCAAGGATTTTAAGTACATGTGATCAATTAAGTGCCTCTTTCTGTACTGGGGGAGGCCACACATTGAGCAAATCACTTTTTTCATGAAATTGCAAATACTTGAATATTTTATTATGTCATCATTAAAGCCTCCCTCAAACAGCTGTTATTGCAGTTTGAGTTAAGAGAATTTACTAGTTTGTGTAAATGTCGTTTAAAGAGTCATTGGGTATGATGGAGGTCGGTAAAGGACAGCAATGAGAATGTCATGTTCAGTAAAATGATTAGCAAACTATTTGAATTTGAACTCTGTAGGGCAATACCAGTGGTCATAAGGCTTTGAAAAATAGGAAATTAAGGTGTGTAAGGTTTTTTGTAGCAATGCAGCACTACTCCAAACTGGTTTCTTGATTTACTAATGCTAGAGTAAATAACTCATGCCCAACAGTGGATATGGAATGCAGGGGGGATCACCAGGATGCTATGGAGACCAGCTGGAGACTACAAGGACGGTGGACAAGAAGATAACACCTATGATCTGGTCTTGCAACTTCTTATCTGTGGCCCCTATTCACCAAGGGCTGTGTGACCTCCACCCTGAGAGGGCCATAAACAAGGACTCTAAAACAATCACATTGTTTTTTCCTGAAGGTTTCTTAACAACATGCTGACCTGAAGACGACCTGCCTCTCTCACACACACACACACACACACACATTGGGAGACCCTATATAAGCTGTCAACACAAACAGTTCAGGACTCTCTTCCTGTCCTTTTCCTGAGAGTCCGGTGCTTCATTGTTCACTTTACCTGCGTGGAACTCATTAAACCCTTCTGACTATGTTTCAGTCTTTTGTCCTCTTTGATGCTTGCACCAGAAACGAACAATTCTTATAGGTGTTTTAGGAATCTTTGCTCCCTTGCTGCCCAACTGTGAAATATGACCCATGTTCGTAATATATTTTTTTGCTTCTTGTCATGCAATTAATTTATTCCCCAAATTTCGTAGGAATCTGATAATGTTGACGTTGGATGTATGGTAGGGGGCACCAAAGTGGAAAATGACCCATATCCATGATATCATTTCTAGCATCTGTTCTTGCATACATTTTATTCCCCAAGTGTCGTAAAGATCGAACAATGTTGACATTTCACATCTATGGTAGGAGGTGCTTCAGTGAAAAATAATATAGCTATTGTGGGAGAGTTTAATGATGACATATTGAAATCTTCAAGTATTTGCAATTTCATGCAAAAACAGATTTGCTCAATATGTTGCCTCCCCCAGTACAAGAGGCACTGTAATTGATCACATGTGCTTAAAGTCCTCATAGTTTAAGTTAACACATTGTGGTACCAAATTACTTGAGTGGGCACGAGGAGATAGCATGTTTGTTTAGGATAAAACTACAACAAGCAATTAGTCTACATTTTTCTTCCGTTTTTTTTTTTTCTTTTTTTCCTTTTTTGCCTCTATGTAGATTGGTGTTTTTTTCCTCTAGCCTTTGATACAAGTTTGATATAATCTGGATTTGTCTTGTGTTGCTTCTTGCTTGGTTTTCAGCAAATAGTTTGAATTACCCTCATGTAACTAATGTATGTAATGTAATGCATGCTTCAGTTTTAATGTGTAGACAGTCTTATGTACAAACACTGTGGAACATGTGGATTTTCTTGAAGCAGTAAAAATAATGTATACATATGTTAGATGTGTTTTCAGTTCAATTCCAATTGTTTAGAAAAAAATTACTTTGCATGTAAAGACAAATATGTATTCATCATATTACTGAAACCTGTCAATACTCTTTATGTAGTATATATTACTTTTATGTTTGCATTTAAAGTGGGAAAGATTTAATAAATGACACTTAAAATAATATTGCCTTTTTTATCCGTGTAAACCCTCAGTCATCCAGGTCTGATCCACAGCAAAAGACAAAGTTAAAATCTGTCAACTGGACAAATCGTTGGAGTGAAGATGTTTCGCTTCTCATCCAAGCCGCTTCTTCAGTTCTGGTCAGATGCTCGTGACCACTGCCTTATATCCATCTGCAGGGAGGGGCTAACTACACTGAAACTGTAAACATCTATTGTCTCTAGTTTAGGCTGGAGCTACCCTATTCAGACCTTAACGACCCTGCTTCAGCTGGAGCTACCCTATTCAGCCCTTAACCCTGCTATTGTTCTCATTGTTCTGGGTCTGAGGCTTGAGTTGTAGATGGGGGAGAGATTATGTCTCAGGCCAGTATTCCCGTTTAAGGAAGGATTCCCTTTCCTAACAAAAATAGCTTTGAGATGTAGATGCACGGCAGACTCGGGTCCAGAGGAACTCTCGCCCTGGTGTTGGTACATCCTCTTATGGAGTAGTTATTTAGTTTCTCCAATGTGACGTCACTGCACTCTTCACTACACTGAATAGAGTAGACTACATTACTTTGTGGCACAGAGTTTTGTCCTTTGGGTAAACCAGTTTGTCTTACCATGTTTGTAGGTTTGAAAAACACAGGAATCTCATACAGTCTGAAAATTCTCTGAAGTTTTTCAGACACACCTGCTGTGTAAGAAATGGTACCACCCTTCCTTCTGGGTTCACAAGAGGATGTACCAACACCGACGTGAGAGTTCCTCTGGACCCCAGTCCGCCGTGCATCTACATCTCAAAGCCACTAACCACTGCTTTGAAGACAGTGAAGTTCAGATCTTAGCCCGAGAAAATAAATGGTTTGAGAGGAGAGTTAAAGAAGCTGTTTTAGTTAGGAAGGAGAATCCTTCCTTAAACAGGAATAGGGGCCTGAGACAATCTCTCCCCATCTACAACTCCATCCTCAGACCCAGAACAATGAGAACAATAACAGGGTTGTTAAGGGCTGAATAGTGTAGCTCCAGCTGAAACTGGAGACAATAGACGTTTACAGTTTCAGTGTAGTTAGCCCCTCTCTGCAGATAGATAAGGTAGTGGTCACCAGCAATCTGATTAGAAAAGAAGCGGCTTGGATGAGCAACGAAACATCTTCACTCCTACAACAATTTGTCCAGTTGACAGATTTTAACTTTGTCTTTTGCTATGGCCTTTTTTTATTTCTTATAAGAATAGATTAATTTTGTTTATTTACTAATGACTAATTTTTTGATGGCATGATATACAAACAGCTATGTCTTTGTTTCTTTGGTACCTGCTCACAGCCACATGCATCAGTCCACAGAGCTGAACTTTTCAGAATCAGAAGAAGTTTTATTGCCATTGTCCGTGAGCAGAGCTCACAGACTAGGAACTTACTTCGGTGATAAAGTGCGACATACAACAACACACACGCAAAAAACCAACAGTGTAAAATCCTAGCCAGAATACAGCAGATTAAAGAGCGCAAGGCCAGTGGCCTGTACAGCACCCCCCCTATAGTACACAAAACATCCAACATTGTCAGAATGACATGAAATTTGGCCAATATATTCTATACATCAGAACAGTCAATTACACCATAGCTGTATTTGGCATTAGGTTGCATATTCAAACCCATGGACTACCAGTATAAAGCAATGGCCACACTTTCGCTATAGAAATGGTGTAAAGGGGGACAAATAGTGGCCGAGGGGGGAGAATGCAATGTGGGGGCAGTCGCAACTCCCTGGCGTGCCTGCCCCCCCGACGCGGTTGCCAGAGAGTCGCGACTGCCCCCGCATTGCATTCTCCCCCACTTGGCCACCACCCAGGCTACTGGGTGAGGTCCATCATCACCCTACGCAGCTTAAATTTTATTTTTTCTGGTTCTGTCGCATTTTTTAACGCCCCCCCCCCCCCCCGAAAGTCTCACATGGGGGTATAAGATCGGCTTATCCAGTGAAAATAAATAAAATCGCCATTGCCAGACTGTCCGACTAAAACCACTCAACAGCACCACCTGGAAATTCTAAATTTTGAAATGACTTGGAAGCCGACATGCATATTTTGCAGTAGCTCCACGAAATTCGCACCAGTGATAGAGCTCCAGAAGACAAGCAAAAAAGTAATTGCACTCCCCTATGATGGACAGGAAGTTGCCCATATATAATATATATATATATATATATATATATATATATATATATATATATATATATATATATATATATATACTTTTTTTTTTTTTTTTTTTACCATTACGCTTTCTATAAACAACGATAGTGTGTTGCCTATAAAATCCATGAAGTGCTACAGGGACTTTCTGCTTGTGAACCTCTGCATGCAGTGTCTTCAAATCGGGGCTGTACGGAGTCACTTTCATCTTTACGCAGGACTGTAAGCGGTCGCCTGTTAGGTCTGAGTGATGTTTGTTTGGGCTTATTTTGAGCAAGGAAAAATAATAAAATATAATTTTCTTTTAATATTTCAAGATCACAATAATCTTCCAATTTAAACTACAGTTTGAAAAAAATAAAATACACTAAAATAATGTATTTTCCCAAACCACGTGGAGCCGCAGTATAAGCATGAAAGAGCTGCATGTAGCTCCGGACTTGTCTAAATGAACTCAGATTTCACATGCCACACGTGGACACATGGGTTCACAAAAGTTATCCACGTTTTTTTGGAATTCCTTACAGTTTGCCCATAGCATACCAGTGAATAACGCCTTCATTTAGTGTTTTTAATGACTTCTCACAACCTCAGGTTTTGGCCTACAGAGCTCAAATTCAAATCGCAGATGTATGATCCAGCCATGAATGTAGTGGACTATAAAACTAAGCAAAATTATCACTATAGCGCCCAATACTATAGACATGAAACAGTAACTTATTGGTAAAAAATTTGGCCATTAAATTCCATGCATAACAATCACAAAAATACATTACAGACATGGGTCATTTTTCACGGTTGGCCAGCAGGGGTGCCAAAAGACACCAAAAAAATTTGGGCATTAAAATCTATGCAAGAGAAGATACAAAAAAATTATACTATGGACGATTTTTCATGGTAGAGCCCTATACCATAGGCATTACTTGTCCACTTAATTGTACTTTCACGAAACTTTGAGATTAAAATCTATGCAAGAGTAGATGTAAAATGTTACATAATAGATGTGGGTAAACTTTTCACCATAGAGCCCCCACATGAAATGCTAAATGTATCAGATTTGTATTAAATTGGGTAATTTAATTCCATGTATTACAAGAAAACAAAAAAAAAAAAAAAAAAAAAAAACCAAACATCATGGACATGGGTCATTTTCACAGTTGGCCAGCAGTGGCCACTTGACGGGCACACCAGGGTGAGGCCATCATTGCCGCTTGCGGCTTTGATTGTCATTATGTAACTGGTTTTCTATTCTTGACAAAAGAATAATTTGGGCTAAACAATAGAGTAACTACTAATGTAGGCTAACTTTTCATATTTTTTATGTGCGCATAAGATGTAAAAAATGTGTAGTGAAAGCACATGGTCTAAGTTACCACTAGTTCATGTTTAAGATCAGTAGATCAATGCGTGATATTTTATTTAGTTCAATTTAAAATCACAGAGACCGGCTTGATATTTTAAAGTTGCGTTTTTTCGTAAAAAGAAATTGGAATCATTAAGAGGTTATGTATTGCATTGCAGGGTGCATAGGGATAAGCCTCGCTGCCTTTTCAAATGTGTTGGCGCCAACTGTAGTCAAACATTTATCATTTACTGGGCTTTTGAGGGACATTTTTTATTGTGCACACACTGCACCTGCTCAATGCGTTGCTCCTACAGTCATTGTTTGATTTGAAATGTGCAGTTTTGTTGTGTGTCTGCCATTTTCACACACAGTGAATGAGCTAGTGGCTCATTAAATGAACTTCTTGAAGAGGGCAGGTCTGTGGCATCTTCGGTAAATAGTTGTAAGCACGTGTTCACAAAAAAAGTTTTTTACTTCTCACATGTGCAGGAAGCACAAAGTATGCTCTCCTGATGCTATTAAATGCATTTACAGAGAAACTCAGCCACTGCCCACATTGTCAGTTCAGATCATTCAGAAAATGCACAAAGCCATGCCCATATCCCAGACAAGTCCTGTCTCGTTTACCTTAAACTGCAAGGGCAGCTGCTTATTACCTCTACTATACAGACTGTTGAGGAAATGCTAAGTGTTACATAAATAAGTTCATCATTAAAAAAAATAATGTGAGCCTATCAGATAAAGCAGTCACTAAAATCTGTGACTGCATTAAAGAGTCAGATTTGTTTTCTTCCGGTCATCAGGAGCTGTTAACAACATATTCCCAAATTTAGACAGACATTCACAAAACTATTTAAATGCACAGGACCTCAAAAAGTGACATTAGGAATGGATGAAAACATGGTTAAAAATGTCACCAGTTCTTAAAGAGAAAACAGAGAGCCTCAAACTGATTCTGTACCAAGATTCATGTGAAATTGTGAGTTCTGCTAAAAAAGACAAAGTCCTTGCTGTCTGTCAGTAACATATTTGCCCATCCATTTGCGTTCAAATACTGATAATGGTCCTGTTCTATGTTGAAAATGACCTTAAGCGTTTTGGAGTAGCCAAAGTTGTTGGCATAACTGAAATCCTTAGACAATTGGGATAAATGTAAATGGTGACACAGTAAAAGAGGGTCTTGATTGCATTTCTGGGGATAAGCTTGGTTCTCATTGCATAGGCTGGTTTACAGAGAAGGTCACCCGCTCTAAATATTTTTGCAGGTACTACTGTGGCAATCGAGGGGTTAATAATTTGAGATAATACTAAAAAAAAAAATATAAGTGTTGCAACAACGCCACGCCAAATCTAGTATGGCGACTAAGACTTAAGTATAAGGCACACAGGTAAGCATATCAAGATACAAGAGCCAGGTTCCACTTAATTTACATCTTGTTTATTTTACATATTAAAAAGGAAACAGTGTTTTAATTTCATTAATAACTACAATATATAAAATCTGAGTTCGTCCATACACTCATTCAGTTCCTTAAAAGTTTACCGAGCCCAAACCCACTGCCTGTCAGACCATGTACTGGGCAAAATCCAGCTCGACGCACAGAGCTCAGGTGCACCAGTCCGAGCTCAGCCCAGAACAGCGCCACTAACAGAAGGCGATCTCACAGTGGGCCAACTTAAAACGTTAATTGAGCCAGGCAAAACAGACTAAAAGAAAAGCAAAGTGATAGGCGGAGACAAAAAGTCAAAACCCCGAAAGGAAAAAGGCAAAGCGAAAAGACAAAGCAGCAGAGGCGCTGTGCCGCTGCTGACACTGATGACACCTAAAATGAATGAGGATTTACTATTAGTCCCAGCGCAATGTAACGTAACCCAATTAAGGAGGCAACGTACCGCTGATGAAGGAAGGGTGAACGCACAACCCCAGGTTTGATGGCTGGGAGTCCGCTTTACGCAGCTCACTTTCTGGATTTTGAAATGCGTAATGGACCTGGTACAGTGAGTACAGCCGAGCAGCGGGACTACAAGGGACAAATGCGCAAGAATTTGGGAATTTTATGAATGAAGAGGCCCCACGGGGATTTACCTGTCACTGCAGATGAGGGCACACAGCAACGCGCACTTGGTCCAAGGTGCGATGTTACGGCCAAGCAGAGGAGCTACATGAAACATGGACTTTAGTTTGGACAATTTTATGAATGGGCAGGAGTAGTGAATATTAATTACCTGTCGCCAAAGACGAGGGCGCACGAAAACGCGCGGTCAGGTTCAGAGTGTTGCGCAAGTGAAGCGGTGCCGAGCTGCAGTCAAACAGCGGCACTAAAAGAGTGATGATTTAGGAATTTGGATATTTTCATGAATGAAGAGTAACGAATTAGAACTTTACCTGGACATGGAGGACCGAGCTGCCTACACAGGGACCCGGAAATGCGCGTGGGCAAAAGGGAGAGCAACGAGAAAGGGAGCGTTTATATAGCGCACCAGAACACACCGCGGGAAACCAGGTAAGCGCACCTGCAGCACAGGCCTCAACAGCTGTCTTGCCACACTATGAAATCACAAGTGAGTTTGAGGCTGATCCAAATGCCTGTGGATCTCCACGCACTGCTGAGCTGCAGACAGAAAGCACTCAAGATGTTAGAGGAATAAAGGTAAACCCTTGAGTCCCTTGAGTCTTTCCATATATCCCAGCCTGGTCTTAAATAAGCGCATCAAACTGTTTAAATACAAAGGATCAGAGGCCAGTATATCAGAGCAAGCCATTCAAAACTGAAACCTTTTGAGAATGCTACCAGTTTTAATTGGTGACAAAGTACAAAAACATGAGGATAAGGTATGGCAGTTAGCTCTCCAATTAAAAGACACGGTGTATCTTATTTTTGCTCAGAACATTTCCTTGTACCAGATAGTGTATCTTGACATTTTTTCCCAAAAATATTTTTCTATTATTGCTTTCAGAAAGCAATACCACAGTCTCCTCAGACATTCAGTAGAAGGGCACTGCATATAAGAAACGACAGTTTCTTGTGTACAGAATGATGAGTATGTGGAATTTGGTGAACTTTCACTCATCTTGATTCAAAATGACACAGCGGTGTATGTTTTGATGGATATCCACAAAAGCATCTTCCCCTCATAATACCATCTGTATTATGTGACAAAGTACAGTCTTCGGTTTAAAAATGTGTAAACATTAATGAGCTGCTTGTTTTCTACCCTTTGGTGTCATACATTCTTGGAGGAAACAAAGTCATTCCACTGAATACTGTGTAGTATTGTGGCCAAATAAAGTCCAGTTTAAGCTAATAATATACTATACTACTCAGACTGTAAACAGTTTCATAATACAAGTGTTGTCTGGTGCTATGCAAAATGTATTTACTCTATATTATTTAAAATGTTTTGTTTCTTTTTTACTGCAAATATGAGTGATCCTTCCTAGATGACGCCATCTAGGAAGGAATCCTCAAAGAATATTCACAGTCCATTGGAGTTAAGACGTATGACGTTTCATAGCGGAGGCTGATTTGATGACTGCATTAAGACTTGTACAAGCCAGAAAACTTCTCTCTGTTTAGAAAAGATGCTGCACAATGTTTTTTTTTTTTAAATGTATGGATCTATTCAAAAGCAGACAACAGACTGTACAATGTAGGTTATTTTTTAGGGCCTAAGCAGAAATGTGTGAGGAGGGTGAGTCATCAACTTGTCCGCCTTGTGCAAGAGCCATTTTGGATTTGTACAGTTTTACGTAAAATTGCAAAAAAAAAATCAAGTACTAAACAATAATGTATAGACAATGAAGTGGTATCAAAAAATTGAGTTCAGTGAGCTCAAATTTTGAGACCCAGAGTAAAAATAATGAAAGATGGATCAGTAGCGCCACCTCAAAAATCAATTAACATTACAGCAGTTCTCAAATAGTGTGGCTCGCCCCCCCAGGGGGGGCACGGTGCAATACCAGGGGGGGGCGCGAATTACCCTGGTGAACATGCTTTTCTTTTGTCGTACTAGAATAAAATGTAATTGCACATCCACTACACTAGGTGGCAGTTGCGCTGTCATTGTTAGAGTGTGAGTAGTAGCTCTAGGTCATAGAGTTAATACTGTGTACACGCGCACATGCAAAGGTGTAAGGTTTGCGTGCGTACACAGTAAAGAGCAGGAGATAGTGAACAGAGAGCAGTGAACAAACCCCGCAAGAGGAGAGGTGTCGGATGCTATTGTCGCTGATAGAGCGCGGTTGTGGACTTTCCATTACCGTAACTCCGCAACAAATCGTGCTTCATGTAAATTCAAACAGCATCTCAAAGCAGAGGCATGGCGCTCTTTAGATATTTTACCGTCATTACAGTAATCTGCCTCTGTCCCTCGAAGATGACGAATGAGAGCGGGGATTTTTCCAGTCACTTATTCAATGCGTCAAAGAAAAAAAAACGGATGGATATGTAAAATAGAGGTAGTTGTGTGAAAAAATGCAGTATATTCTGATACTTCCTTTAACATGATTTTTATGGATAAAAAAGAATAAAAGTCTAGGTCAGCTATACTGGTCTATAATGTGCTCAGTCATCAAAGGGTTAAGCGAAAACAGGACGAATATTGCCAACAATCATCCCGCTTTGTTAATGTCACTTCAGTAAACCAGCGAGCACTGGAAGTCATTTTTTGTTGTACATTGATCTATATTTATTTATTTTTTTGTTTTGTTGTTATATAGTACATACAACAATTTTATAGACAAATTGTACTATTATAGTTGCGGCGGGCAGTAGAGGGGCGCAAAAGTTTTTCTTCTTGATAGGGGGGGCATAACAGAAAATAATTGAGAAGCACTGCATTACAGCAACAGAAGCCCAGCCCAGAAAAATGTCATCGTAGACAAATGAAACTTGGCATCAAAAATAGGTTATATCAACACATGTAAAAAATATTATGGTCCCACCCTAAACCCTATGGGAAGTCGGCCATGTTGAATCAGAGTGGCGACTGAATATCAATCATCATAATCTTTTGACGCCTCCAACAGTTTTCATCCATAACACTTCAAACTTGGCTAAAAGACACAAAATCCATGTGCAATAAAAGGTTACCAGTTAACTTCTAGATAAAATGTTGGTTGTGGTCATGGTGATTTTTCAACAAAATGTAAATTTTTGGAAAAAAATAAAAAAGAATGTGTCTTTCATAAACATTGTTATGTGTGCACATTTCTGAGCTGGACATAATGACATGAAAATTAAGGCTCTCTCTGGCTCTGTACCACTCCCTTCAAATTGTATTTAAAAATGGGAGCCAAACCCAGAAAAAAAAACATTGTACAAATCTGAAACTCGCACCAAATACTAGAACATGTCAGGACATACAAAAAAAATTATATTATGGCCCCGCCCTAAACCGTACAGAAAGTCGGCCATTTTAGATCAAACCTGGGAATGACAGTATCGCACACCGTCATACGTAGGACATCTCCTCACACAATTTTCATCAGAGACACATGCATTAGAGTACAATGATATGCAAATCAAGGCGTATATATATATATATATATATATATATATATATATATATATATATATATATATATATATATATATATCCCTGAACCGCCACCATAACGTGGTGGAGGGGTTTGAGTACCAGAATGATCCTGGGTGAGTGGTCGCCAGCAAACGCCTGGTGGCTGGACCTTCTCCCGCAGCCCGAAGGAGCGACGTGGGGCCAAAAAAAAAAAAATGTGACCATCCTCCCGTGAACCCACCATCTGCGGGAGGGACCATGGAAGGCCAGTGCAAAGAGATCTGGGCAGCAGTCGAAGCTTGTGCAGGAGGTTGAGCGTTACCGGCTAGATATAGTCGGCCTCACCTCCACGCACAGTTTGGGCTCTGGAACCAACTCCTTGAGAGGGGCTGGACTATCCATTTCCGCGGGGAGAGGCAGCGTGCTGGTGTGGGCTTGCTCATTGCCCCACAGCTCAGCCGCTTGTGTTTGGAGGTCATCCCAGTGAATGAGAGGGTCGCTTCCCTGCACCTTCGGGTCAGGGACAGGTCTCTCACTGTTGTGACAGCCTACAGGCCAAACAGCAGTGCAGAGTACCCGGCCTTCTTGGAGTCCCCTGGAAGGGGTACTAGACTGTGCACCCACCGGGGATTCCATTGTTCTCCTGGGGGACTTCAATGCCCATGTGGGCAACGACGGTGACATTTGGAGGGGCGTGATCAGGAGGAATGGCCTCCCTGATCTGAACCCAAGTGGTGTTGTTATTGGACTTTCTGTGGTAGTCAACTCGGGGTTAGGAGGAGTTTAGGGAGGCTATGGAGAAGGACTATCGGATGGCCTCGAAGAAATTCTGGCAAACCGTCCGACACCTCAGGAGGGGGAAGCAGTGCTCCACCAACACTGTTTACAGTGCAGGTGGAGAGCTGCTGACCTCGACTGGGGATATTTGAGGACCTCCTCAATCCCACCGTCACATCTTCTGAGGAGGAAGCAGAGACTGGGTACCCGGAGACATACAGAAAACCTCGATGAGGCCAATGGCAAGCCACTTGCACAAATCACGATCAAATGTGCCATATACCAAGGAGATGCACTGTCCCCCACTGCTGTTCTGCATAGGTCTGAACCCCCTCAGCCAAATCATCAACAACACTGTTACAACAACTATGGATACTGACTCTGGAATGGGGCCACCGTCAGTCACCTCCTCTACATGGATGACATCAAGCTGTACGCTAAGAACGACCGAGACATTGACTCTCTGATCCACACCACCAGGATCTACAGCACAGACATTGGAATGTTATTCGGGCTGTAGCCGGTTGGTGACAAAGAGAGAGAAGGTAGTCCACACAGATGGGGTCTCACTCCCAGAAGGAACAATAGCAGACATTGAGGACAGTTACAAGTACCATGGTATCCCACAAGCAAATGGAAACCTTGAAGAGGAAACAAGGAAAGCAGCCACGGCCAAATACCTCAGACAAGTAAGGCAAGTCCTAAGGAGTCAGCTCAATGGCAAGAACAAAACCCAGGCAATAAACAGCTACGCCCTGCCAGTTTTCAGATACCCAGCAGGAATCATAAGCTGGCCAAAGGAGGAGATACAGACCACAGATGTTAAGACCCGAAGGTTCCTGAGCATGCATGGCGGGTTCCATCCCAAATCCAGCACCCTGAGACTGTACGCGAGCCCTAAGGAAGGAGATCCATAAGTACATCCAGGACAAGGCTCCAACAGGTGACGTGCTCAGCGAATTTCTCAGACAGTGGAGTGCAGAGAAAAGGAGCTGGAGGAACCATCATGGAAGAACAAGCCCCTGCATGGGATGTACCACCGGAACATAACTGAAGTGCCTGATATCAAGAAATCCTACCAATGGCTTGAGAAAGCTGGACTGAAGGACAGCACAGAGGCACTCATCCTGGCTGCATAGGAGCAGGCCTTGAGCACAAGAGCGATAGAGGCCCAGATCTACCACACCAGACAAGACCCAAGGTGTAGGCTGTGCAAAGAGGCCCCTGAGACAATCCAGCACATAACTGCAGGGTGTAAAATGCTGGCAGGGAAAGTATACATGGAGCGGCATAACCAAGTTGTGGGCATAGTGTACAGAAACATCTGGTAGTGGAGAATGATCGAGCCAAGATCCTGTGGGACTTCCAGATACAGACTGACAGAATGGTGATGGTGAACCAACTGGACATAGTGGGTGGTAGATAAACAACAGAGCAAAGCCGTTGTGTTGGACATCGCAGTACATATATGCATATATATATATATATATATATATATATATATATATATATATATATATATATATATAATGTGTGTGTGTGTGTGTATATAATATAATTTGCTAAATGCCAGAATGAGAGAATTTTTTTGACAATTTTTTATTACTTTCTTCTAAGTCAGATGTTTACATACAGTTAATAGTTAAAAATGTGAACGTCTTTGGAAACACATGTGAATGTATTTGAAGGCCCATCTGAAAAACACCGCTTCTTTGTGTAACATCATGGGAAAGTCAAAAGAAATCAGCCAAGCTTTGGTCCAAAATTCCTATTAACTCAAGAACAAAAGCAAAAGATCTTGTAAAGATGCTGGCTGAAGCTGAAAAGAGTGTGTCATTATCCACCGTGAAATGAGTACTGTACCAATATGGGCTTAAAGACCACTATGCTATGAAGAAACCATTACTTCAAAAGAAACATAAAAAAGCCACATTACAGCTTGCAAATGCGCACAAGGACAAAGACCTTCATTTGTTTAGGCATGTCCTGTGGTCAAACTAAAATGGCCATAGTGCGCATTGGCCGTAGTGAGCATAGAGTTTGGTCATAGTGAGCATTGTTTCATTTGGAGGAAAAAGGGAGAAGCTTGCAAGGCTGAGAACACCATCCCAACTGTGAAATAAGGAGGTGGCAGCATGATATTGAGTGTTGTTTTGCTGGAGCATGTCACAAAATAGATGATGTGTTGCTTCAGTTAAAATGGGACTGAAACATTTATCACCAATGTGACAGTGGATTTTTTTCTATTAGATATCAAGCCAGGGTTGATAGACGCCCTTCCACTGAAGCACACCCTTCCATGTCGCAAGGGTTGTGAGGACCCTATGTCACTTTTTGCAAGTTGGAGTATTCAAATAGAATAAATTAGTGAAACCTACATGGATCACATAAAACCTCTTCTGGCATGTTTTTGATGATCTGATAGAAGGCTTTAAAAAGTCTCTTTAACCATAAAGCAGGTAAACAACTCTGCAAAGTGATAGTTAAAAGAAAATCCCACCATAGAAGTTTGACCTGTCATCCAGCTATATTTTAAGCTATAAGGATTCAAGAATATTGCATTGTCACGTGAACTGTTCTCCAAAGCTTTGCTGCAGACGTACTGTGCATTGAAGAAAACTCAATTGTCGTGCTTTGTGTGAGCAGTTATCAGTGCGGTGAACAGTCTGGGGGTGAGTCAGACTGGCTGTGCTTTGTGTCCTGGTTATTGTGGAAATTATTTCTTGGAAAACAGGTGGCTCCTTCTGACTGTCCCCTGGTGCATGCAGCCCACTCCAAAACAATGCAAACATTGGTTCTCAACGTGCACCTGTTATTCTAACTTGCTCTCAAAAGAAAGCTCACAAATGTGCATAAAGAGTGACTCTGCTAACAGTTTGCAGAGAGTAAATTGGAAAAATGATTTATGATGATGATGGCTGGAAGCTCAGGACAGTAGTTTTCATTATCCATTAACTTTTTGATTATTGCACTATCTTCAACAAACTTGTCTGGAGAAAGTAAAAAACAAAAAACAATATAATGTAACTGTCTTGTGTGGCCAGATGGATTATGAAATAATGGGGATTCTGCAATGAATAGATTGTGCAAAATTTTGGGATATGCAATGAATGGATTGTGCAATAATTGGAATTCTGTAATGAATATTTAGTTTGGCCCTTTGTGACCCCAGCTTTTTGGGACAATGTATGGAAATGACCCTTAGGCAATAGTTTGGTCTGTTTACATGCATGTTGTATCATGTCTGCCCATTAACATGCACTGTCCCAAATAAATAAATCAGTTAGGAGAAAGTCAGATTTGTGTTGCAATAGGTAAAGTAAAATGTTACTGCACCTCAACAGGACATTTGTGCAGACTTTACTCTGCTCGGTCTAGGCTTTACCCAAAAATCAGTCAGACCACTCTTGTTCCACTCTGCAGCAGGTCAAAGAAACAAATCTGTGCGGACGGGGGGCTACGAGGAGCTAAGGTGCTTGTAGTAATTTAGCATAAACATTAAAACTTTGCACACAAAAATGACTCACAATATATATAACCACACAAAATAGATTAGCAACACCACATTTATGTTGAGATTTTTTTTCCAGACCTGAAGAACTGCGTTACTCAAGCTGTTCTTTAACTTAGTGGTCCAAAACAAAGCAACATGTCAGCAGTGGGTGCTCTCTGGAGGAGCTGTAGTCTGCTGTCACTGCTGATCTAAAATGAGTGAGTACATGTACAAAGCATAGACTGTATAGTTAAAGAAAAATATAAAATGTCAACTGGACAAAAAGCTTTTCAGATACACCAGCTGTGTAACAAATGGTTACACCTCTCCTTTTAGGTTCAGATTCCCTGTTCTCCTGTTTTTTAGTGCTTACATCTATTACTTCACAGATTTTTCAGACAGTATGAAATTTCGGTGTATTTCAAACATATGAACACTTTAAGACAGAAAACGGTTTACCCCAAAAGAACAAAACCCCGAGCCATAAACAAAGCAATGTGGTCTACTCCATTCAGTGTATTGAAGACTGCAGTGAGTATTGTGGAGTTGCTGTTTAGATTCTCCAATATAACACCGTTACAAGAGCTCCTTAGGACCCCGGTGTGCTGTACATCTCCATCTTAATGTCACTAACCACTCCTTTTGAAGCCAGTGAGGTAAAGATCTTAGCCAAAGAAAAAAGAAACGGTTTGAGAGGGGAGTTAAAAGTTAGTAAAGTAAAAAGTAAAGTAATTTTTGTTAGGAAAGACAATTATTTGAACAGGATTGGGGGCCTTAGATATCATCTTTCCCCCATCTACAATTCCATCCACAGACCCAAAAAAAACAAACAACAACAAAAACAATAGCGCTAACCAGGATGCTAATAGGTGTGAAGGCAACCATTAGGGCTGACCGGGCGTTTTAAGGCCCGCAGGCCAAATATGGCCCGCAGCCCGACTCTGACTGGCCTGCGAAAGGTTTGCTTGGAATTAAGAAAATGAAACCTACTCTAGAAATTTTGCATAATGCGTGGACTAAAAACAGCAGTGCTTTTACTTTGAAACCTGTTTACAGTGTGCGTGCGTCGTTTACTTACAGGTGCTCTGAAACAAGCCCGAGGGCATGTGACTAGCAACAGGTCATTGTAATAGTAACTCGTCAAAATGTTTGCACATCCCAAAAAAGAAAGGTGGACTCTGAAGGCCGTGGTTTCATGAAAATTTAGACTACTAAATATTTATTTACTGAAGCCAGGGGTACACCCGTGTGTTTAGTTTGTGGTGAGTCAAACATTTGACTGAGGCTGAAAGAGAGCGGATATCCAAAGATTTGCTAGCAAAGCTAGGAAAACAACAAGGCTAATTTACCAAGCTACACGCAGCCCGATATGCAGCAACCAAGACCAGCTTTGTGATATCCTGCAAAATCGCTAAAAAACTGTAAGCCGTTTTCGGAGGGGAGTTTTTGTGCTTGGTGGACTCTACAGAGCTAATATGTCCAGAGAAAAAAGCATTTGAGAAAGTCCTGCTGTCCAGGTGAATGGTGACCAGAAGGGTGGAGGACAACGCGAAGAATCTCAAACTTCAGCTAAAAAGTGGAGTAGGAAGTTTTGACTTTTTCTCCTTGGCTTTGGATGAGATTTCTGCAACACAGCACAGTTACTCGTGTTTCTCCAAGGATAACTTTAATTTATCTGCAAATACTATGAGTTGGTTTCAATCATACCTAGCGGACCATTACCAGTGCATAAAAATAAAAGATAAAAACCTCACCGTACGTCACCTGTACAACAGGCGTGCCCCAAGGGTCCATTCTGGGGCCATTGCTCTTCAGTCTATACATTAATGACCTGCCCTCCATCTGCAGTGATGTAGAAGTCTTAATGTATGCTGATGATATGGTCCTTTTTGTGCATGGTTCTGACGCTAATTCTGTTGCCGCTAAGCTATCCACCACAATGGTAAAAGCACTAGAGTGGCTTAACAATTCCTGCCTTGCGTTGAACACTGAGAAAACTCAAAATGTGGTCTTCCCAAATATTTATAGGGATAATCGCATGATCAAAAACGTTGAAGAGGTTAAATATCTAGGTGTCATATTGGACCCTTCACTTAACTTTAAAAATCACATTAAAAAGACCTGTAATGTCTTGAAGTTAACATTGCGAACTTTCGACATATTAGGAATGTGTTATCACTAGAAGCTGCAAAGTCTTACTTTGATGATCATATCTCATATTTTGTATTGCATATCATCATGGTCTCAGGCTAACCTAACAGCTCTAAACTCTTAGATCTTTATATAATCAGGCCCTGAAAATACTCGATAAAAAGCCAAGGCGTTACCATCATTGCCATGTTTTGGTAAAATATAAAATACTAAGTTTCGACAATTTGATGAGGTCCTCTGATATTCATCTGATCCATAAAGTTTAACATGATGCCTCCCCACCTCCTCTTAAGACCTACATCCAGCCTCCCTCTCATCTTACAAGTAGGGTGATAATGTCTGTGTCTAGAGGCGACTGCAATGTTCCTAAATGAAAGTCTGCCTTCTCTCAATCAGCCTTTTCCTATAAAGCCATCAAGGAATGGAATGGGCTTCCAGACAATCTAAAGAACATGACTGATTTTTACAGCTTTTCACGGGCCGTCAAAAATTGGATTCTGGAGCACCAAACATGCTCACACTAACAATACCAGACGGGTATTTTGCCATCAGATGTTACCCTTGTGGGTATCACCTGATGGCCCCCAGATTACCAGACCAATACTATTGCAACATTATATTGCACATTGCACATTGCACTTTTAACTTTGGCAAGTATTTTGCCATCAGATGTTACCCTCGTGGGCGTCACCTGATGGCCCCCAGGTTACCACACTAATAGTGTTACAACATTACATTACATAACATTACACTACACTACATTACATTACATTACATTACACATTGCACTTTTAACTTATAAATATTTTATTGTATATTTGTATATTGCAAAGTTGTTTTATGTGTCTGTTGTCTCCCCTTCCCAGGACGGATGGAAGGAAATTCTATATCTGCCACTGTGCTTAATGTAACTGTACAAAGTCCTAATAAACCAATAAATGAAATGAAGGAATAACACAGGATTTCAAGATTACAGAGGAGCTGGCAGCAGTGAGATCAATGAAAGGAACAACCACAGGGAGTAATTTGTTCAAGAGGTAAACGCATACACGGACAAGCTTGAACTGAAATGGGACAGACTGGTAGGAGTCACTGCTGATGGTTGTCTGAATTTGACAGGGAAAAATCTTGGACTTTTAAAACGGATGCATGATAAAGTGACTGAACTTGATCCAGAGCATAAATTGTATGTTGATGAATAATACAATGAATAAATACCAAAGACATTGTAGTATCTTAATAGAAAGTTAAAAACAGAAAGCATTGTGGTGTTAATGTGACTGAAAAAGAGTTGCAAATGTTGCACACTTACCATTGTTTTCTATAATTTCACTGAATAAATTCAGTTTTTTGTAAAACAACCACTCTCGCATTATCTAACAATAACACACGCTCTTGCCAGCTTCTATAAACAATGCCATTTACTTATTTCAACGTAGAAATAAAATTAATAACCAGAGTAGATTTTTGGCCTGGCCCTCCAGAACATTTTCTGCTTCTCATTTGGCCCCTGGGGGAAAATAACTGCCCACCCCTGCATTAGGGGCTTTAATGACTATGCTAAGTATGACTCAGGCACAGTGCACACTTAGTGTAGCTCAACAGACCTAGCCTACAAACAGAAACTCTAAACAATAAGAGTTAGGTAGTTTCAGTGCAGTTGGCTATTCCCTTTAGATATAAAGCAGTGTTAACCAGTAATCTGACCAGAACTGAAGAAGCGGCTTGGATGAGCAGCGAAACATCTTCACTCCTATAACTTTTTGTCCAGTAGACAGATTTAATATTTTTCTTTTACTATGGATCACACCTGGATGACTGAGGGATTACAGACATCTTCACATAGGCTGTATATATAAATGGACATAGCTAACCTGCCAGCCGCAGCTTCTGTCCATAAATGCTGTGGTCAGGCTCTTCATTTTAGTCTTAAAATGTTCGTATTGACCCGCTGTACGTGATCCTGGTATTTTTATTCTGCTACTGTGTACCGATAACTCAATATATGAACATTAATAAGAGACAAATGAGCTGTCTGACTCCCTCGAGGTTGCTCTCACTAGCGTTAGCAACAAGTTTAATTGACAGTGTTGCTAAGCACCTGCTCCACAGCTTCACTCTATAGCCTCACTCCAGATTGGCCCTTTACTATGATACTCGTGGTCGGAATTCAAAATTTCGAACCTGGTTCCAAATTCATCCCAGCGCTAGTCTCGCTAGGCTGAAGATGTGTCACAGCTAGCAGTCCAAACATGTCACGGTGAATATAGCTCATTAATAAAATGACTAAAAGAAAACAAGAGATGAACTATCATAAGTGAAGACAAGATGAATATTATTGAGGTAAATGAAGACCCTGTTAAAGATGCACTATGTATTTCATATTTCTGGTAATGGCTTTGACTCCTGTTTGTTTCCATGAATATTTTTTTTGCTCCACACTATGGCACTAGGCTCATGCATGGAGAAGCACCATCAGGTAAAAAATTATAGGGCCTTTTGTCCATTAATTGGTCAACTGGAGGGCTCCAGAGTGAGACCATTTTGGGCACACTGGTGCACCTGACAGACACTCTTCACATCCCTTCTCCTCTGTCCTCCCTCCTCATTATGAATGCAGATTAAATAGTATTGAACATATTAAAATAGTTATTTTAATTGACAACAAAACAAAAAAAAACAAAAAAGACAAAAAACGTAATTCACTCAATCTCATCCCTGACCAGACCTCTGACTAAAACCAGTTGGAGCTGAGGCCGATGTGCTCAGGTCACGCTCTGGTACATAGAGCTAAACATGCCGCAAAGCTCTTAACTTTGGCTTTTTTCATCTGTATGAGAAGCACCAAATCTGCAAATCCTCCACACTGTGAAAATCTAGATTGCAAAAGACATCAAACATCAACTATTCAAAATGAAAATGAAGAGGTCTCACTCTGCACTTAATATGGTGAACTGTAAAGATCCTTCAAAGCACAGACCTCTTACTCTGACTCATTTTATTGAAGCAATATTTATTTAATAGCTTATAATTATTAAACTTGTAGCTTTTAACTCATTCTGTTTTAACTTAAAGAAAATGTACATTCTTAAAGTTATTTGATAAAATAAACAACTTATATAATATTATATAATAGTATAATAGTTTATGGCCCATTGTAAGAGCTATTTTTAAAGATACAATTTTAATCCACTCATCATTTTGTCCAGCTCACCAAAATACACAGATGCTACATTGGGTTTGTCTGAATCCGAAGACATTTGCAAACGTTACAAGAATGTTTATGCTTTCAAAATGGCTGTTAAGAGCTTATTATGGCCACACCCTGAGACTTCTGTAAATTATTTTAACAATACTTGATCTCAGATATGTCCTGATGATACTGCCTCAGTTTGGAGCAGGTAGGATAAAAACCCTACAACAAGTTTGTTAGTATGAGTGCTAGATTTTGGACATCTGATTCAAAATGGCTGCCTTTACATCAATGATAGGATGTGGTCTCTATAGACTTGTTTGCTCAGAGTCACATAAAAGGTGTGAGTACGAAATTGCATTAGTCTCTACGACAACTTAAAATTCTGCCTCATTACAACTGTGCAGGGGCACTGGGGAGCTGCAAGTTGCAAAGTGCAAAGTTTCAAGGGATTTTTATACTTTCAAAATTCCAACTTGACACACCTTGAGACTTATGTAAATTCTTTTCACACATTTTGATCCCAGATATCTCCTGATGATGCACCAGTTTGGAGTCTGTCAGACAAAAACCCTAGGACAAGTTTGTTAAAGTATGAGGTCTAGATTTTGGACATTTGTATATTTTTATTCAAAACGGCTGCCTTCACATAGGCGATAGGGTGTGGTCCCCATTGATTTTTTTTTTTGGTCAAGGTCACATAAAGGATGAGTGTAACAAATGTCACTGGATAACAACATTTTTAACTTTTCATTGCCTTTTTTGAGGTGTGGCCATGCAAACGTTGATGTAAATAGGGTGTTGTCTTCATTGTTTTTTTGTTCAGAATCTCATGAAGGCTGGCTGTACCAAATTTAATTTGTCTACAACATACATTTTTCTGCCCATTTTAACTTTGCAGGGGGCGCTGGAGAAACATTTTTAAAGATACAAGTTTAATTCACACATAATTATGTCCAATCCATCAAAATACATAAACGCTACATTGGGTTCATACAGATACAGAAGCTTTCAAAATGGCTGCTTCGTTAAGAGCTCCTTTTCTTCTTCTTTTTCTGAGATTAAATTCTTTTAACAACTTGACCCAAAATATGTCCTAATGATGCGTCTGACCCAATATAGCCAATGTCCTGTGTGATTTAGGGTGGGGCCATTATATACTTTCTTGTCTATTTTGAGATGCTCTGTGTACCAGAGAAATTGTATGTGCCCACAATAACAAATAGGCTCCGCCCCCACCTATCTCGTAATATATTTTAATTTTCTAGAGGGCAACACTGAGCCTTCCTGCAACATAGACTCTTGGTGACATTATTAGGCCCTAATTAAAACCGGACCCTGGAAAATGGCTAAACTCAAGTAGTAAATATGACCCAACATGCCCATGACCGGTATCAAAAATTGGAACTCAATGAGCTCTAATTGTAACCGAAGACCCAGAGAAAAAATAATAAAAGACAACTCGGTAGCACCACCTCAAACTTTGATTTTCATGGGACCAATGGGAGCCCAACCCAGAAAAAAATCAATGTAAAAATCAGACACTAGCACCAAAAAACATGTCAGCACATAATAATTATATTACTGCCTTGCCCTAAAGCGTACAGGAAGTTGACCATATTGGATGAAACACAGGAAGGACAAAAGTGCACACCCTTGCATTCAGGACATCTCCTCGCACAGTTTTCATTGCAAACACTTCAAATTTGGCCAAAACAAACTAAATCCATGCTCAATTAAATATGATCAGTTACATTCTGAATATGAGTTTGAGTGTGGTCATAGTGAATTTTCAGCAAAATGTGAAATATTACAAAATCTCAAAATATTTGTTACACTTCATTTGTTTGGAAAAAGCCAACAGAGCATTTATGCATATTTGTGAGCCCCACGCAATGATATGCAAATGAAAGCGTTATCAAAATGTCTCTCTGCTGCCCTCTTTAAATTTTATTTTCAAAAATTCATTTAATACAGGCTATTGGTTGTGGACTTATGGGCCTTATTTGTGATGGGGCACAATGTGAGAAAGTCACATGACTCCAGCTTTTATAGTTTAGGAGAAAAATAATGGATGTAAAAAAAAAATAAAAAAATTGGGGGGGTCTGAGCACAAATCTGCGAGGAGGCCGAGTCAGCAAAAAAAATCCCTGTAACTTTGAACTTGAGCTTGATCTAGATGGAATCAATGTAGTATTTGTGTTTTTTGGAAATTCTGGAAATTTCGTACACAGACCCTTTATATCATTCTAAACTACAAAGCCAATGAAGACCACCCATTATCTACATCCACATTTGCATGGTCACACCTCAAAAGTCAATGTGAAGTTAAAAAAAAAAAAGTTAGTTGTAATCCAATTAAATTTGGGACAGTCATTCCGTATGTGACCATGAGCAAAAAATTCTGTGGGGACCACACCCTATCTCCACTGTGAAGGCGACCATTTCATCAAAATATTTCATCAAAATATGCAGATGGCAGACATCTAGACCACGCACTTAAAACAAACTTGTCATCGGGTTTCTATCCGGACTCCAAACTGAGCATTCAGAAATAGTCTCCTTACAATGAATGGAGTAGTAACATTTAAATGCTTTTATTGGGGCGAGGGGCGATGCAAGCGGGGACAAGAGGTAGAAGAAAGGGGTGACGAGGGTCTTTATCGCTGCATGGTGTGTGTGTAATTATTATTTTTATGGCCAGATTGAGGCTGAAAATTGATTGATTTTATTCAATCCATACATTCAAGACTGGTGAAATTTAGTTTTGTTTTTTTTATCTGCACACAAATGTATTCTAAAATGACATGGTAGCACCCCCTAATCTCCAATTATTATTATTATTATTATGAATAATAATATTTTTACAAAGGTTCTCTAAGACAATTTAATACTGATCAAAATAGCCAATGAGGACATACCTCTATGTGCAACCGTGTTAACATAAGAAATATGTCATTGAAATTCGTGGGGTTACTGGACTAAATAGATGCTCTACACTAATCCAACTGTGGCCTAAAATTCAAGTTTCCCAAAAGGAGTAATCAAAAATACAAAACATTAAAAATGTCACCATGCAGCCCCAGTAAAGATACATTACGCCAATGGATGAAGAGTCAAAACATTTTTAAACATAGAAAAATCAAACTTAGCATGAAAACATCCCATGACATTACAAGTAAAAAATATAGTATGACCCCACCCTAAACCCAACAAGAAGTCAGCCATATTGGCCATTTCTGCAAAATTGTACTTCTTACTTTCACTATCGCCACCTTGGTATTTCTTTCAAAAAGCTTGAAAACTTGTTAAAAAAAAGCTTTGACCCATATGCAGCTAAATATTATTGTTTAGAATTTAGAGGAATTCTAAAATATGGGTGTGCCTAATCTGCACATCAGTGGAAATTTTGAAACACATGAAAACGTGTATTTCTCACAGGTGATTTTGAATTGAGGTGGATCCAATGAAACATTTGTGCGCATTGACGACTTGAACGCAATGATGTACAAGATGTACAGCTGACATAAAGCTACCTTGCAGCTCTCGCTTGAAAATTTGAATGGGGCCACAAAATTGAATTGGTCAAAGACCATTGAAATATGGCATGGGCATTCATCTTGCCACACTGAACAAAAAGCCTATGAGGACTTACCTTTAATTTTAACTGTATTGCTATGGCCACGTCCAAAATTTTGGTTAATTAGTGGAATAAAAAGTAGTTTGTTAAAGACCCGTGAAATTTGGTACACATATTCAGCACATTATACTGAACAGAAAAAGTCAATCTCTTTTTCCAAGCGTGACAATGTCAGAAACAGTCTTTCTGGAATGAATGGTAGATTTACCGCCACATGCGGCTTTAACTTAACCTACATATTTTCTGATCACACACAATTCACACCATACAGTTTGACTAATCAGGTAGAGACAAACAAATTCAAGACTTCTGGTGTCACACTCTCTACTTAAGCACAATTTTATGCATGTGAATAAGTTTTCATTTCTGCCTGTTGGGGCCCAGGCACAAATGAGCAGGAGGAGAGTCATTAACTGATGCGAGAGCCCTATTGTATTTGTACAATTTTGAGGAGAATCGCAAAAATTAAGCAGTAAACAATAATGTTTAGGCAATTAAGTGGTATCAAAAATTTGAATTCAGTGAGCGCTAATTTTGAGTAAAGCTCTGAGGAAAAATAATGAAAGACTGCCACCTCAAAAATTGATTTACATTGCACCAATGGGAGCCCTGCCCAGAAAAATTGTCGTAGACAAATGAACCTTGGCATCAGAACATGGAAAAAATAGTATGGCCCCACCTTGACCCTTACAGGAAGTCAGACATATTGGATCAAACCTGGGATTGACAAAATCACTCATCATAATCTTTTGACATCTCCTCCAACAGTTTTCATCAAAAACAATTAAAACTTGGCCAAAATACACAAAACCTACGTATGCATAGTCATGGTGATTTTTCAACAAAATTACTTTTTTTTTAACAATTAAAAAAATTCTCTTTCACAAACATTTTCAGATTTGAATGGAGTGATCTGGATGTATTGACATGCAAATTAGGGCTCTCTAAGATGGCTCTATAACGGCTCCTTTAAATTTTATTTTAGAAAATTCATGAAAGCCAATCTATTTGTTGAATTGCGTCAAATGTGTAACAATGTGAGGAAGTCCCATCATTACAACTTTTATCATTTAGGTGTAAAAAATGGAAGAAATTATTCCCTTACACCAAATAAATCGCCCCTGAGAGAAAGACTCTTGAAACTCTTGAAAAATTAGAGATCAACTCAGATTTAAGTGACATAATGTCGCCAAGAATCTACGCTGCAGGATGGCTCAGTGGTGCTATATGGAAAATTAAGACATTACGAGATAGGAGGGAATGGAGCCTATTTTTTTTGTTGAAGGCACACAAAACTTGGCTAGGTATATAGAGCATCTTGGGAGAGACAAGAAAGTATATTATCACCTTACCCTAAACTACGCAGGACGTCTGTCATTTTAGGTGAAACTTGAGACATCCAAAATCTAAGGATGGAAGAATTTAGTTTGTCATTTTCAAACTCAAACTGCCCACTGTGGTGTTTGGGTATTTTAATGACATGAATATAATTATATGCAACTTAAAACTTCTTTCTTAATAGCTCTCCAACGCATTTGCATAGTTGTAAAGGGGCAAAAAATCTTAGTTTGTCTTAGACTAATAAAATTTGAATAGCACACCCTTTATGTAACCAAGCAAAAATGTCTATCGGGACCGCACTTTAACACTGATGTGAAGGCAAACCATTTGAATCTAATTATTATACAGATATCCAAAATCTAGCATTCATACTTTAACAAACTTATTCTCGGGCTTTTATAAGATAAGATAAGATATTCCTTTATTAGTCCCACAGTATATATATATATATATATATATATATATATATATATATATATATATAGACACACACACATCTTCGTAAAGTGAGTATTGCACATAGTTGAATGACACATGTTCAGTGTTAACAGTGTCATTATACAGTCTGACAGCAGCAGGAAGGAAAGACCTGCGGAACCTCTCCTTCACACAGCGAGGGTGAATCAGTCTGTCACTGAAGCTGCACTCCAGGGCAGACAGAGCGTCCTGCAGGGGGTGAGACTCATGGTCCAGCATTGAGATGACCTTAGCCAGGACCCTCCTGTCCCCCACCTCCTGCACTGAGTCCAGAGGACAGCCCAGGACGGAGCTGGACTTCTTGGTGACCTTGTCCAGCTTCTTCCTCTCCCTCTCTGTGATGTTGTTCCAGCAGACCACACCGTACAGGATGGCTGATGCTACCACAGAGTCATAGAAGGTCTTCAGGAGTGGCCCTCTCACTCCAAAGGACCTGAGTCCCCTCAGGAGATAGAGCCTGCTCTGGCCCTTCCTGTACAGTGCGTCTGTGTTGTGAGTCCAGTCCAGTTTGTTGTTCAGATGAACACCCAGGTACTTGTATGAGTCCACTCTCTCAATGTCCCTTCCCTGGATGTTCACTGACGAGGCAGTAGAGTGGCGTCTGCGGAAGTCCACCACCATCTCCTTGGTCTTCCCTGCGTTGATGATGAGGTGGTTCTGCTGACACCAGTCCACAAAGTCCTGCGTTAGTCCTCTGTACTCCACATCGTCGTCATCTTTGATGAGGCAAATGATGGCGGTGCTAGACCAATAATTTTATTTGTAACACCGATCAACGAGTCTAGTGGCAGGCCCTCACCTGCAGTGGGGATTTCCTGCCCACCCACCAACGGGGAAATCGGGAGGGGTTTAGCAACATCTCCACCACGGAAGTCACGTGTTTACTGTTCATATTGGGTTATTAATGTTTGTTTAAGTTGTTCGGGTTTGTCTGGGAGCACACCATTTTTTTTTTTTCTGAAGCTGAAGACATGTATAATTTAAATATAGTTTCGTTGAATGTGAATGGGTTAACTACTCCTAGACAGAGAGGGAAGGTGCTATTAAAACTGAAAAAAGAAAAAATACATTTTTCTCTATTACGGGAGACACACTTGCGCGACGAGGAACATGAGTATCTAAAAAAATGGGTTTTAGGAATACATATTATAGTTCATTTAAACAGGGGCGTAAACGAGGAGTGGCAGTTCTGATATCCAATACGATAAACTTCGAACTTATAAAGGAAACTAAAGAAAGAGAAGGCAGATATATTATAGTAAAGGGAAAATTGGAAAATGAGATTATTACAATAGTCAATGTTTATGTTCCTCCGGAAAGTGATAAACACTTCTTCAAGTCACTGTTTGACGTTGTAGCAACAGAAGCAGAGGGAACTCTAATCTGCGGAGGGGACTTTAATATTATATTGAATCACAAATTGGACACGACCAGTGCTCAAAGAAATAAAAAGAGCTTGACGAGATTTGTAAAAATATCACTTGAAGAACTCGGACTGATAGACGTGCGGAGGACACTCAATCCCTTTCGGAGGGACTACACCCACTATTCCCATAGTCATAATGTGCACTCACGGATAGATTATTTCTTTATAAACAAATCAGATCAATATAAAGTACAACAATGCAGAATTGGATGCGCAGATGTGTCAGACCATAACCCACTGAATATGAAAATTAATATTTCCAGTAGGAAAAAACAAAATTTGTGGAAATTAAATTTAGGAATTTTGAACAATGAATTAATAGTACAAGAAATAAAAGGTGAAATAAAAACAATATGGAGCAAAATGATAATGGAGAGGTTGATCCAACAGTGGTGTGGGATACCTTGAAGGCAGTTGCTAGAGGAAAACTAATATCTAAAACAACCTGGTTGAAAAAACTAAAAAATGCAAGCTTATGAGGATTACTCCAGAAAACTCAAAGAACTGGAGCAAAAATATATGAAAACTAAAACATCAGAAATTAATCAACAAATTCAAGATACAAAAAAATCTATTAATAATATATTAGAAGAAGAAATAGAAAAAAAAAACAAATCTACTTTAGACAGAGTTATTACGAGACGGGACCAAGATCAATAAAATTGCTAGCCAAAAGGTTGAGAAAACAACAATCATTAAACTCGATCTACAAAATTAGGGATCCACGCACTGATGTGATAACTCATAAGCCAGAGGAAATTGAAAATGTCTTCAAGGTTTTTTATGAAAATCTCTACGCTCAATCTTCTTCTCCAGATGAGGAAGAGAGGAAGAACTTTCTCCAACATCTGGACCTACCATCAATAGGAACTAACCAAACCAATACTTTAACAGCTCCGATAAAGGAGGAGGAAATTCTGAAAGCCATAAATTTGTTAAAAAATGGCAAATCGCCAGGAAGTGATGGTTTCCCAGCCGAATGGTTCAAGATATTTAAAGACGAATTAATATCATTTTTATAAATCCCTAAACTGGACTCTAAAAGAAAATAAAATGCCAGCTTCCTGGTCCGAAGCAATAATATCAGTAATTCCTAAACGGGAAAGGACAGGGAATGCTGTGCCAACTATAGACCAATTTCTGTACTGAATATTGATTATAAAATATACACATCAATAATTTCTAAAAGACTAAAAACATTCATATCAGATTTAATTGATGAAGACCAGACAGGATTTATCAATGAACGTCAGACACATGATAATATTAGGGAAACTCTACATATAATTGAAAGGGCGCAGAGAGGGAGAAGAGAAGTACGGTTCTGTTAAGTATCGATGCCGAAAAAGCGTTTGATTCGGTGGATTGGAAATTTTTGTACCAAGTATTGGAAAAAAAATGGGCTTTAATGAGAAATCCATACAAATTATCAAGACATTATACAATCACCCAACTGCTAGAATAAAAATAAACGGGAATCTCACAGATAGAATTATTTTACAAAGATCTACTAGACAAGGATGTAGCCTCTCGCCCACGCTCTTTGCAATCTTTATTGAACCGCTAGCACAGGCAGTACGACAAAATCTAGAAATTAAAGGAGTTACGATAAATGGTGTTGAGCATAAGATTGGACTTTTTGCAGACGATGTGATTGCATATCTTTACCTAAATTTATGAATCTTCTGGAAACATTTGAATACTTATCTGGATATAAAATAAATATTTCAAAGACACAACTTTTAGAATTTTACTATACACCCTCACAAGTTATTAAAGAAAGATAAAGATAAAGAAAGATAAAGAAAAGTCCTTCAAATTTAATTGGAACATGGAATCAATAAAATACTTGGGAGTAGTACTAACCAAAGATATTTCCAACATTAATAATACAAATTATAAGCAAGTTCAAGAAAATGTACAAAAAGATATTGAAAGATGGGCCACATTAACATTAGATCTTAGTTCCAGGAATGAAATCGTAAAAATGAATATCTTACCCAGATTTCTATTTTTATTCCAAGCACTACCAATAGAGGTCACCCAAACTCAATTAACAGCATGGGACAGAATAATATCAAGGTTACATGGGATGGTAAGAGACCCAGGGTGAAATACGGGACTCTCCAGCTTCCCAAGGAGAAAGGGGGAATGGCACTACCAAAGATGAAAGTAGTATTACCAAGCAGCACAATTGAAGTACATTTATTGTTGGTGTAATCCATATTATGGTGGTAAGTGGAGAGATATAGAAATCGGAAACTTGGAGATACCTATCCAACACCTTCTCGGGGATAAAGATGCATATGAAAAAAATAAAAGCCAGCTTGATCAGATAACTAAACACACATTTGAAATTTGGTTCAAATATCTTCGAACTAGTAAAATCCAAAATCATGCAAAAAAATTAAAATGGATAGCGTATGATGATAAATTTAAGCCAGCTAAATTTGATCAAAGCTTTAAAAACTGGACGACCAAAGGCATTACAGCTTGGTGTTCTCTGGAAAACAATGGGAAGCTGGAGAGTTTCCAAGGTTTGACACAAAAATACCAACTTACAAAATATGATTTTTTTCATTATCTACAGATGAGGGAATATTATAAGAAGGAAATACAGGGGGAACCCTCCATGGGCGAGAGCAATGTGATTCAAATAATGACTAAAGCTTACAGGGATAGTAATACTAGAATAATCTCAGTAATATATAAAGGCATGCTAAACAAAGACCCAAAAAGTAAAGTCAAAATGGGAAAAAGAGTTTAATATTGAAATTGGGGATGAAGATTGGTTAAACATGTGGAGGGCCCACCATACAACTACCAGCTCTCGGGCATGGAGGGAATTTGCCTGGAAAAATCTGATTTGTTTTTTTCTTACACCTCAGCTGAAAAGTAAACAACTACAGATACCTCAGGAATGTTGGAGAGAATGTGGAGAAGTGAATGTTGACCATTCACATATATTTTGGAAATGCTCAAAACTTTTGGAATTTTGGAAAAATGTGGGTAAAGTGATAAGTGAAGTACTGGGATACACATTAGTATGGAAACCAGAAATTCTGTACCTATGCAACTTTCGGGATGGCAGTGTCAGTGGAAGCGATAAATACCTTATAAAGGTGATGTTGATAGCAGCCAAAAAATGTATTACAAGGAAATGGGGGACGAATATAACACCAACAAAGGACCAATGGATAACAACGATTGAAGACATATTTGTGATGGAAAAACTTACACACAGACTGAGACTACAGAAGCCACAAATGAACAAAAAATGGAAAAAATTTATATTATTTAAGCAAAGAGACTAAGAAGGTGTTGCCCAGACATGTTGATTGTTGTTTAATGTTCTGTGTAAAAAAAAATGTATATGTTACAAAAATGAATAAAAATGTAAGTTACAAAAAAAAAACAAAAAAAACCATTAAAACACATTTGTAACTTGTCCTTTGTAACCACTAATTTTCCATCAAAAATGAAAATTGCAAAAGTACTGCCAATATTTAAAAATGGTGACAAACATTCCTTTGTTAACTACAGGCCTATCTCTCTGCTGCCTCAGCTATCAAAAATCTTCGAAAAATTATTCAGTGATAGACTTAACAACTATATCAATAAAAACAATCTTCTACACGAAAGCCAATATCTATTAATTCTCTTCCTGCTATACATAAATGACCTGTGTTCCATCTCCAAAAAACTTAAATTGGTGCTCTTTGCCGATGATACTACAATTCTGTGCTCTGGGAAAAATCTGCAACAGTTGATGGAAGAGGTCTCCAGGGAAATGACTAAATTAAAAGAATGGTTTGACTGTAATAAATTGTCGCTAAACTTGAAAAATACTAAATTCATGGTAATAGGTAACAAAAAAATTGACACTGAACTCAAGTTGACTATAAATAATGAAATCATTGAATGTGTGCATGAACATAATTTCCTTGGAGTTATTCTTGACCATAAACTAAGCTGGAAGCCACAGTTAACTGCTGTAAAAAACAAGATAGCCAAATCCATCGCAATTATGTGGAAATCTAAATGTTTGGTGGATGAAAGAGCACTTTATACCATATATTGTACATTAATATGGCCTTATCTTAACTACTGTGTAGAGGTGTGGGGAAATACTTATAAAACAAATGTTAATATTATATCCATTCTCCAGAAAAAGGCGATACGGATAATACATAATGCTGGGTACAGGGAACATACAAAGCCTCTGTTTCTTAAGTCAAAAATAATCAAATTTGAAGATCTAATTAAATTCAAAACTCTACAAATTGTGTATAAAGCACGCTACAATCTGCTCCCAAATAATATCCAAGGCATGTTTCCAAATTAGAGATAATAAATACAATTTGAGGGGACAAATGAATCTTAAGAAACAGTGTGTTCACACAACCCTAAAAAATATGTTCATTACCCAACGTGGAGTCGGAAGAAAGCTTAAAATGTAGTATCTCTCTAGTAAATTTCAAACGGTTGTACAGGTTAAATATATTTAAAAACTATGCTACTAAAGAAGGATCATAGTAAAACTATGAATACTCATCAATGTGGCTGTAGCCTTTCTCTGTAATGTACTATCTACTGCCTCAATGTACTTTCTATAAACTACGGTTTAGCAAGTTTTAATCTACGTGCACATGTACACATATTACATGCATGCACATGCACAGGCACACTTGTGTGTGTGTGGCATGGGTATGGATGATTCATGCATACATGCATGCACATGCACACGCACACGGTGTGTATGTGCATGTATATGGATGATACACACATACACATTACTTGCATACACATGCACACGCACACTTGGTGTGTATGGGCATGTGTATGGATGATACACACATACACATTACTTGAATACACATGCACACACACACCCGGTGTGTATGGGCATGTGTATGGATAAAAATCTGTAGGAATGTTATAGATAAATGCTATCTACATGTTGTAATGTCTGGGGTGATCGGACCAAAACGCACAACTCTGGGCAGTTTAGCAGTGTTTATTTACAGAATGTGCAATAAAAGTTCAAACAATGAAGGTGGAGTCCGAGCAGGGCTAGGTGCAGGACGAGAGTCCAGGGAACAGGGAGACAGAGACGAGAGGCAAGGCAAACGATACCAGGCAGGGTCCAGGGCGGAGGCAGAGACAGCGGGGGCAGGAACGAGCAGGATGCGGGAGTCTAGGAGGATCAAAAATATTCCAGTGATTAAGGCAAAAAGAAGCAACGAGCAAACAAAGCAGAGCTGGTTTAGTCACGTTTGACATGCAGACGATCTGGCCCCGAATGTCTGGTCCCTGGCTCCTCTTATCCACGGCAGGCGATGATGATTGCGCTGATGGGCTGTAGGTGCGCGCGGGAGGAACCGGAAGAAAAGTCCAGGAAACGGGGTCCGAGGGCCTAAACAACTCAGGAGGGTGGAGGGGGCCTGAAGAAGGAGCAAAAGTCCAGGAAACAGGGTCCAAGATCCGAGCGGGGCGAGGAGCCAAAGAGACGAGGCAGTCCCTGGACAGAGGACTGTGTCCAGCTGCAAGGGTCCTCAACCTCTAACCCGAGAGCTCTCACGACACAGGAAGGTGGGGTGACGGGTTCTGGAGAGGTGGTAGCCCCTCCAGTAGGTGACAAGGCTGATTGCAGGCAGCGGGTGAGACAAGAGGAACTCCACCCCAACACCCTCCTCTGGGCCCAGTCTATGATGGGGTTATGGGCCCGTAGCCAGGGGTAGCCCAAAACCAGAGGGGTGGATGGGGAAGAGATGACGTGGAAGCGTCGGGACTCAAGATGGTTTCCAGACAAGACAAGGGTCAAAGGCTCCGTCATGTGTGTCACTCTGGCAAGTAGCTGTCTATTGAGTAACAGAGCGGTAAGTGGATGAGGGTCTCGACTCTTAATCGACATTGTTCTGCTAAACGCCGGCCCATAAAGTCTTCCTCGGCCCCCGAGTCAACAAGGGCGGAAACGGGCAAAGAGTCTGATCGGAAACACAGCGTAGCGTCCAATAAATTCCGATTATTCCTTTCAGGGATATGAGGCTGACCCACCAGTACTCCCAGTGCTACTGGTGGGCGCCTTCTCTTTGGCCGAACCGGGCAGGCGGCGATAAAATGCCCCTGTTCGCCCCAATAGAGGCATTCTCCCGCTTGGCGGCGGAGCTGTAGCTGTTTTCCTCAGCGGTTAGGTGCGTACGTCCCAGCTGCATGGGCTCCTCAGCCAGCGACATGGACGAGTACACCTTGGTCCGGGTCGATGAGTGGTGTCCATCTCGCTGGTGCATCTGCAAGCGGTCATCTATCCGGTTGATCAGAGAATTCAGGTCAGGGAACGGCGAGGCGGAGCGTACCTCGTCCCGGGTTGGCGAATGGCGTCTCTCTCACCAGCGAGTCTGAAGTCTCTGGTCAATCCGGTTTGCAAGAGTAACGAGTGATTTTAAATTCAAGGGCTCGTCCCGGGAAACCAATTCGTCATTTAATTGTTCATTAAGTCAGGAAGACAGCCCGGAGCGCGATCGGTCCAATCCAACTCCACCGCATTAGTCCAAAAGTCAATAGTGTAATCCGCCACTGATCTAGCACCCTGAGAGAGAGTCAACAACAGGCGGGAAGCCGCATCTGCCTGGTAATGCGGGTGGTCAGCTTTGCCTTTCCACATTTTTAAATACCTCTTGTAATTATCAATGCTTTATAATTTTTAAACAGAAATTACTTTTTCTCTCATTTCGACTTAAATCTCACATACTTTATTTTTCAATTAATTAACATTTTAAAAACTGAATGCACCAAATTCTGAAGACCTTATATCTCCATGTTTTTCTTTTCATGCAATCAACAATCGAGGTGAATACTCCCTAGAAGTTTTGCATCCCATTTTAGATGCTTTAGCACTTGTAACTTCCAGTAACTTCCTTTTAAGCCAGTTTCAGTGACTTAAAAGGATAAGCGGTCTATCAACTGTGTCCCAAAATTGAGGAAATCAGAAGTAGTCGACGGTGATTGTTGTTGGGATTGTATCTTAATCTTCTTGGTTAAAGCAGCATGGTGGTGCACAAATGCAATTTTGGAGCCAAAAATACTGAAAAAGACCAATCAAGTAATTGAAATATGCCATTTTTTTCCTTTTGTGACATTAATCAAAAATATACAGGACCAGAACTAAGGCAGTTTGGCACGTTTAGAGAACTCCATTTAAGCACATCCAAAATACATTGTCCTTTGTAGATGAAGATTTCCTTTTAAAATTTGCTCGAAAGAAAATCTGTATTCCAAAAGCTCACCAAGCAAAAACTTGCTTGACTCCAGTGGTGGTGATCCAGGACAGAAGGCAATTCTTATTAGGCTCGAGCCCCCTACTCGTCATCCAGTATTTCCCGGTCCAGGCATCCCTCAGGTACCAGCCCCCACTCTTTCCCACCGAGGAGGAGGACCTGGCGGTTCCCTCCATCCAGCACCACCTCCAGCGTTGCCGCCGCGTGTGGAGGAAGACCAGAGCCGCTCTACTGCAAGCTGGAGTCCGTGCCTAAGAGGGCGGCGGATCAGCACCGTGTCCCAGCACCTGAGTACCAGGCCGGACAAGAAGTCTGGCTCTCCGCCAAGACCATCCCGCTGAACACGAAGTCCCGCAAAAACTCTCTCCTCGCTTCCTGGGTCCCTTCAAAATCAATAAAATCATCAACCCGTCTGCAGTCCAGTTGGAACTCCCACCTTCTCTCTGCATCCATCCCATATTCCACGTCTCGCAGTTTTTAAAATTTTTATTTATTTTATTTATTTGAAGGACAACGTGCAGATACATTAAAAAGATGGCTGCACCAGATTTAGCAAAATGCTATTTTCCATCTGTAGTCCTTTAGTCCTGTAGTTGAAGCCAGTCAAGACCAGCGACCTATGACCTACACCTGCCGTGGGTTTAAAGAGGACTGGAAGGGGTCACCCGGTGTCAGAATGTCCGTGTGCAAATGTGACTATTCTAGCTCTGTTACTTTGTTTGTTCCATGCCTGCTTACTCGCATTTATTGGATTATCCTTTTGTCTCCAGACTTCTGCCTCCGGTCCCACCTGTCAGCCTGTCTTCGTCTCGTCCTGCTCCCGCTCCTCACCTGGTATCGTACTGTGCTTCACCTGTCTTGTCTCCGTGCACTGGACCCTGCTCACGACTCCCTGCTCGTCACCTTGTTCCTTGTCCCAAGAGAGAGAGACTCTACCTTCTTTACTGCACATTTCGTATTATCACTATCTGTAAATAAACACTGTTAAACTGCTCCCTGAGTTGTGCGTGTTGGCCCGCCCCTAAACCAGACATTATAACACTCCTATAATTTGGTGCGCATAAGGGAAGGGGATGAGTGGAAAACAGCCTTCAAAACCTCACTGGGACACTTCGAGTATCTAGTCATGCCTTTGGTTTTTGTATCTGGACGATATTTTGTTTTTCTTGAAGACCCCACAAGAACACCAGCACCATGTGCGTCAGGTCCTCTAGAGGCTCCTTGAGCACAAGCTCTATGTGAAGGTGGAGAAATGTGAGTTCCACGCCGACAAAGTCAGTTTTATTGTTGGGTGTGGACAGGTGAAGACCAAACCTTGAGAAAGTAAAAGCAGTGACTGAGTGGCCTACACCCAACAGCAGAAAACAGTTACATAGGTTTATTGGGTTTGCAAACCTCTACCACTTTCATCAGAGACTTTGGCCACTTTGTTGCTCCCCTCACTAAACTTACCTCTCCCTCTAAACAGTTCTGCTGGACCTCAGAAGTCCAGTCTGCCTTCTCTAAGCTGAAGGATCTGTTTACCTCTGCCCATGGTTCTGCATCAGCCCGATCTCCCTCACCAGTTCATTGTAGAGGTGGATGCCTCAGAGACGGGTGCTGGGGCAGTTCTCTCTCAGTGATTTGACGCGCGCACAATCGGTTAAACCCCTGTTCCTATTTTTTCATGTTGCCTTACACCGCAGAGAGCAACTACGATGTGGAGGATCGAGAATTGTAAGTAGTGAAGCTCGCCTTGGAGGAATGGAGCCAATGGTTAGAGGAGGCTGGGCATCCTTTTCTGGTTTGGACTCACCATAAGAATTTATCTTACATACAGTCAGCTAAACATCTGAATTCACGGCAAGCCTGCTGGTCGCTTTTTTTTCAATAGTTCACCTTCATCCTCACTTATCATCCAGGGTCCCGCAATATCAAGCCAGATGCACTTTCACGCCAGTTTCTCCCAGGAGGACACTCTTACCCCTCCAGAACCCATCATATCGCCTATGTCTGTGGTAGCCGCAGGATGCTGGGAGATTGAAAATCTGGTCCAGAAGGCTCAATGCACTCAGCCTGATCCAGGTAATGCTCCTCTTGGTTCCCTTTTTGTTCCAGATGCTGCCCGTTCCAAGGTACTGGAATGGGTCCATTGTTCCCAATTTGCCTGCCTTCCCTGGGTCACCAAACACTCTTTTGGCTGAAACGTTACTTCTGGTGGCCCATTGTCGAAAAGGACACCATGGGCAAAGCCTCTCACTCACTGCCCTCTGTTCTGCTCCAACATCTGCCTGTTCCGAAATGCCCTTGGTCACACGTGGCAGTGGACTTTGTGACTGGTCTTCCCCCGTCTCAAGGTAACACAGTCATTCTCACAATAGTTGACCGGTTCTCTAAAGCAGCCATTTTGTTGGCCTGCCGAAACTCCCGACTGCCAAGGAGACTGCTGACCAGATAACTCACCATGTGTTCAAACGCCATGGAATTCCGGTAGACTTAGTTTCCGACCTACAAACGGAATTCATGGCACAAGTTTGGCGTTCTTAACGTAAGGAGTTGGGAGCAACTCTGAGCCTTGCCTCTGGCTTTCACCCCCAGCCAAATTGACTAACTGAGTGGGCAAACCAAGATCTGGAGACGGCACTAGGCTGTGTTGTTTCCTCCAATTCCTCTACCTGGAGCAGCTTCCTGCCGTGGATTAAATACTCCCACAACTCCTTGGTGAGTTCTGCTAACAGGCTATCCTCTATTCAAGCCTCCTTAGGTTACCAGCCTCCACTCTTCCTGTCTGAGGAGAAGGACCTGGCGGTGCCCTCTGTCCAACACCACCTCCAACGCTGCCATAGGACTTGAAGAAGAACCGGGGCAGCCCTTCTACAATCTGGGGCCAGGATGAAAGAAGTAGCGCACAAGCACCGCTCCTCCAATCCTCAATATCAGTCAGGTCAGTCAGTTTGGCTTTCCTCTAAAAACATCCCCCTCAAAACAGATTCTCTCCTTGCTTCTTGGGGCCCTTTAAGATCACCAAAATTATCAGCCCATCTGCAGTGTGTCTTCAACTCCCTCCATCTCTCTGTATCCACCCCATGTTCCATGTGTCACAGCTCAAACCCGTTCGTTCTAGTGACCTAGAGATTCTGGTTCTTCCCACTACACACCTGCCATCCATCAACAATCAGGCTTCACCTGTGAATACAAAGGGATTGAGGATCCGACACTCAGCGCTAGATAGTCCATTTTCCATAGTGGTACTGTTCTGCTTGGCTCAGTCTAGTTTTTGTATTTATGATCTCAATACTCAGCTAGTTATTTCTCATTCTTTGCCAGATCCTGCTCCTTTGAACCACTCTGCACCTGGGGCCTCCGACCCAGCTCACCACGACTGGTATGAACACCTCAGCCTCCGACCCAGCTCACCTTGACCGGTAAGAACACCCCAGTCTCGGACCCCGCAACCCCAATCTGCCCGAAGACTACAGCATACAACACTGCTCTCAAATGTCTCCTCTGTCAACCTTCCTTTACATTTCCGTGTCTGTAAATAACTTTGTTCCAACATTTTACCCCGAGTCTGAATCTTTGGTCCCCCCACAGTTGCTACGACAGTATCTATACCAGAATCACCGAAATCTAAGTACATACATACATACAAGGCAGAGTCACTTTTGTTTCACACTCATGAGTTAATCAGCTTTTACACTTAGACAGGTAAGACAATATAGAGTTTCCTGTGGGATAGAGACAGGGCCTTCACACATGTTGATATCCAGTCTGGGTCTCACTGACAGATCAAATGCATTTATATAGTCTAAGACATAAGAATATTTTCTTCACGACATGAATACACATACATTTTCACCACACTTTCTACTTTAAAGTTCAAGATTTAAAACCTTTAAACCAGTTTGAAGGTGGCTTGCTCGTAGTTCTTTGAAAGATGTCTATGCAATCCTCCAGTCCCTTTAAGACCGAAACTGGTTCACCCAAAGGACACAAACAATGTGGTCTACTCCATTCGGTGTAGTGAAGATTGTAGAAAGTGTTATGCTATACTGGAGAAACTAAACAGCCACACCATAAGAGAGTGTGTCCAACCCTGTAGTGAGCACCTCGGGACTCCAATCTGCTATACATTTCCAACTCAAACCCACTAAGCACTCCTTTGAGTCTGGTACATTCTAGAAAGAAAATAAATGGTTTGAGAGAGGATTTAAAGAGGTCATTTTTGTTAGAAAAGATTATCCATCTTTGAGCAGAAATGGGGGGCTTAGATGTTATCTCCTATTTATAACTCCATCCTCAAACCTAAATCAAAACAGGGATAACAACAGGACTAGCCAGTATGCTAATAAGTGGGATGACCTATTAGGGATTTGAACAATTATGCTAAATAGGACTCAAGGACAGTTCACACTTAGTGTAGTTCAATAGTGTAGTTCAACACCAAGTCACTCCCCCTTCAGAATGTTATCATCACACAGTATGAATTCCACTAATAAAACTAATGCACATTGCATCAGGTTTGTGAAGTTGTAGTGTATTGTTTTGCACCATGCTTTTGTATATTTATTGAAAATTGCTGCGCAGGAGCATAAGTGACGTAGGCTTGTGGGGTGAGCTTGTACAGGTTTGCACTTTTGACTACAAGCAGGGTCCCAGCAAGGCCCAAGAAAGATTTGCTAGATTACTCAAACATGCATGGATAAAATCTAAAACCTATTCAGGCATGTTTTTGATGTGGTAACAATGCTTTTAATATGGTAGCTTCAAAAAGACTATTTTGCATAATTTAAAGTTTTATAGATTTTGTTCAGACAGCAATTTAGCGTATCATCTTTTTTTCTTTTATTTAAAACGTTCCATTTCATATTTGATATTACAAATGGTATTTTGCCATTCAACACCAGCGAATAGAATTCTATTACATGCAAACTCCGCAGCCCTCATATGTGTCTGACATAAACAGGCAGAGGTTGATATAATAAAAGCCTGTTCAAAAAACAGCCTGCCTTCCCCCTGACACACATGGAGCTTTACGGGAGTCAGTGCTGGAGGAGTGAACCAGGAGGCACGGCATAAACACGCTCTCTGCGGGAAGCTAATTACTCATTACAGGCAGGCACTAATAAAAAGATGGGCCGATATGCTGTGACACCGCTAGCGATTAGCCACGACCCACACAAGCTACAGGAGAGGGCAAATGAATCCACCAAGCATTTAGTCACTGTCCAGGAGGTTGGTGTCACCTCCGCCATCGCACCACCCGCCCTGAGTCAAGCTATTTAATTAAAAAAAGTACACCGAAATGCCGCGCGCACACATACACATAAACACGTGTGCCAGCATTTAATTAGCGTACCTGCATGGACACTGGTAACATGCAGCTATTCGTTTAGCTGCCAGTGCTTTGTATCTGCAGCTCAAAGTCACTGCACTGTACTCTCAAACAGGTAGAAGGTATAAGCCAACAACGTTCCACTGATGAGAGAAATGTCACGCTCAGTCTAATGTGCTGTATGTGCTGCAAAGAGTGGGGGAGGAAAAAAAATGTATTTTTTAAGCTTTTAGATTAGTTTAGTGTCCTCCCAGTTAAGTTTGAAAATGTTATTTTATTAAAACATTGTAAAAATGCAATTATATTTCATGTAGAGCTTTACATGAAATATAACTGCAATTTAGCAGAATGTCACAAAGTGTCATATGGTGTGACTTTCTGCACTACATTTGACATTCAATTTTCCATTTGGCAGTTTAAATAATTTGCAAATATTTAGATACATATCACTAGATATTACTGATGGGAAGAGGAGTGAGGTTAATTTTCTAGTAGGTTACGGTCAAAAAACATTTTGACTTTTTGCAGAAATGTATGACGGTGTATAAGGGCCACTTAAAAAAAATAAATTCTGCGGGCGCTACGAGAATAAAGTCGTAGCATTTCGACATTAAAGACGTAATTTTACGAGAATAAACTCATAATTGGATGAGAAAAAAGTTGTAATTTTATGAGAATAAAGTCGCAATTTTATGGGAATATAGGTATAATACATATTAATAAAAGAAATGCAAAGTAATAAACAAAATACTAAAGTAATGTTAATACATAAAATAACATACATCAAATAAACCATCCATCCATCCATCCATTTTTCTTCCGCTTATCGGGGCCGGGTCGCGGGGGCAGCAGTCTAAGCAGGGACTCCCAGACTTCCCTCACCCCAGACACATCCTCCAGCTCCTCCGGTGGGACCCCAAGGCGTTCCCAGCCAGCCGAGAGACATAGTCCCTCCAGCATGTCCTGGGTCTTCCTCGGGGCCTCCTCCCGGTGGGACATGCCCAGAACACCTCCCTAGGTGTCCAGGAGGCATCCTAAGCAGATGCCCGAGCCACCTCAGCTGGTTCCTCTCGACGTGAAGGAGCAGCGGCTCTACTCCGAGCTCCTCCCGTGTGACTGATCTCCTCACCCTGTCTCTAAGGGAGCGCCCAGCCACTCTGCGGGGGAAACTCATTTCGGCCGCTTGTATCCGCGATCTTGTCCTTTCGGTCATGACCCAGAGCTCATGACCATAGGTGAGGGTAGGAACGTAGATTGACCGGTAAATCGAGGAGCTTTGCCTTTCGACTCAGCTCCTTCTTTACCACAACGGTCCGATACCGCGACCGCATCACTGCAGACGCTGCACCGATCCGCCTGTCAATCTTGCGTTCCATCCTCCCCTCACTCGTGAACAAGACCCCGAGATACTTGAACTCCTCCACTTGAGGCAAGGGCTCACCACCCACCCGGAGAGGGCAAACCACCTTTTTCCAGTCGAGAACCATGGCCTCAGATTTAGAAGAGCTGATTCTCATCCCAGCCGCTTCACACTCGGCTGCAAACTGCCCCAGTGCCTGCTGCAGGTCCTGGCTCGAAGAAGCCATCAGGACAACATCATGTGCAAACAGCAGAGATGAGATCCTGTGGTTCCCGAACCAGACCCCCTCCAGCCCCTGGCTGCGCCTAGAAATTCTGTCCATCAAATAAACCAAAGGTTACAATACTTTAAACTGGGGTTTACGCACAATGAAATACTGTGTTTTTTAGCCCACCATCACCACACTATCATCAATCTAAGCACTTTGAAGCGACACTGCAAACGTTTGAGTTTGTTTCGTTGGAAGAACCATACAATTTGGAATAAATTGCGATTTTTTTCTGGAAGTGGTCGGCTGCAGGGTGAAGTTTCCATGTTCTTTTAGAGTTTGATGTCCATCCAAAATTGAATGCATTGTTTACGCAGGACTCCCCACCAAGACTCTATTCGCTGATTGGTGGTGCTGCATCCATAGATGAAGCTTTGATCTCCAGCAAATGCGTTAGTGTGGTTTCTGTGCAAGAACCAGTGCATGTCTCGGCCATGTGAATTTTCTGTACGTGGATCCGCCCAGAGCATTTGCGAACACCCTTCAATGCGACTCGCTGTGTGGATACAGTGATCCTGTCGTGATGTGGGGTTTGAGGCGGACCAAAGATGCGGGACTCGAGGCAAGTTTAAGGGTGTTTATTGACAGAACAACAAGACAAAAACAGGTGACGGGAGGGGAGAACATACGAGGAGCTGGGTGCAGGGGTGCAGGTCAGGGTCCAGAGGTGCAGGGAACAAACGAGACAGGAACAAGACCGGTACCGGGAGACAGGAGTCTGGAGCAGGGACGAGCAGTGATGAACAGAGGAGCCAGAAACTCCGCCCAGCTCCAGAGACAGGCAGGTGAGGGAGGGGCAGAGCACACACAGGAGGCAGGAACAGGCAGGAACAGGCAGGGTTCATGACAGCAGTATAGCCCATACTAATACATGTAAATAAATTGCACAGCTGTACTTGAAAAATTGCTATATAAAACACCCAGACATAGGTGACAGAAAGAAAAAGCCTCTTCTATTTAGTAAATGTAGTTATGTAGTTTTAGAGATGACAATAAACTAAAAACTAAACTCATGGGATGGAGTGCTTGTGGTAAATGGTAAAATGGTCACATTTTTATAGCGCTTTTCTACCTTTCAAGGCACTCAAAGCGCTTTACAACAAGGAACCAGTCACCCTTCCACACACACATTCAAACACCAGTGTGGGTTAAGTGTCTTGCCCAAGGACACAACGACAGCATTCATCTGTGAGGGTTGGAACTGCACCGCCAACCTTCATGTCAGTGGATCTAACCACTCAAGTGACAGTAGCTCAGTAGGTTGAGTGTTTGTCCACTGATCCGAAGGTTGGCGGTTCAAATCCCGCTCTCTACATAAACATCATTGGCGCTTTTCTACCTACCTTGAAAGGTAGAAAAGCGCTATAAAAATGTGACCATTTACTCAACCAATGATGTTTATGTAGAGAGCGGGATTTGAACCGCCAACCTTCGGATCAGTGGACAAACACTCAACCTACTGAGCTACTGTCGCCCACTTGTCGGCTCGAGGACAGAGTGCAGATTATCCACATACTATCTGGTAGTCGTATATATATTAAGGCATCTTCTACACCACCAAACTTTATTACCCGAAACCTGATTTATGACTCCACCTGCTGTGCCGAGGCCTGGGTGGATCTCCAGAGGATGGGCCTGGTGTTTTATGCACCCCCACAAAGCCGCCGCTCAGTGGGGTGTAATCAGCCTCAGAGCAGCCTCCCTGGTGCATTCTGCTTTGACCTCTCCATTTCAACAATTACAATGGTCTGTGGATTGATGTACAGGCTGTGACCTGCCAGAGGAGCAGCCAGATTAAAGGTTTCGTTAATAGACCTAAGCAGCACTGATGAGTTCAGCTGCGCTGGGAGATAAACTATTAAAGGTATTGTTTAGGACTTGTTGAGGAGTTGTTCAAAAGTAAAATCTTCCCATTGCCCAATACTACTTTGTCAGTTAAAGGCACTACTACTTTTTTATTCAAATTACTTATTTGTCTTTAGTTTTGTAAAGGCAAATTGAAGTAGCACTATAAGTTTCCTGGTGTGTGTGGTCCCCCACCTTGTCTCAATGAAGATGTTAGTGAGATGTGGCACTGAAAAAAGGGGGTTGATTGGAGCAATGACGTCTTCAGTACGGGAGAAAAAGACTTCTCAAAGATGCATAAATCATTCTAAATACAACTTTGAGTGGGTAAATGAGCAGGGAAACAATGTTAACAATGTTAAAAGCTCTAAAAAGTCAAATTTGCTTAATAGATATGCTTTAATGTGAATGAGCTTGAGTCTCCACAGATCTGCTGCTTATCTTTTTGGGGAAAGTGACTTAACCTGGCAATGTGTAGCACTCTGAATACACATTATCAATCTGGGGCATCTCTTGCTGAAACAATTGAAAAATGTGGAATGTCATGACAATTATTTAAATCTGATGGAAATCATAGTATCAGCGGAACAAGCTGAAAATCAAATTTTGGTTAAATCCATTTGAGAGAAAAGCACAGACATCTTACCTGTCCATAAATGCACAAAACACTTACCTTCTGCAAAATAGTCGATATTTTTACCAATATAGGTTGAAGTATGTCTGCCGACATCTCCATGGGTGCCTTGTCTTTTGGCTTTCTCACAAACCCCAGTGCTACTCTGATTGGTCCACCCACCTGCTTAACCTTAAAGTGGGTGTATCTCCAGATAGATTATCATGAATTTGTGAACTCACAATATCGCAAGAATCCATCTTGCTTTGCAAGGTTTAAAGTTAATGCCATTCTTTGGTACATTCCAGGCAAAAAAAAATAACATCTCCATGAAGACAAGCATTTTGTGGGCCCTCCATCAGAATTTACATAATGTACCTTTACTGTATTGGAAGCAACCTTGGAGAGGGTCTGATGATTTGAATTTGGTTGGTTAGGACGTTGTTTGTGCATGTAAGCATAGTGAGTGTAATATCCCCCAAAAGCATCCAAACCCAACATATGTGCATGTGTGGGTGTAGTGTCGCCTAATGGAGTGTGGTGAGAGACTCTGGCTGTGTAAGACCTATATACATGATGAGATGAGACTGGAGATAAGCCTCCCAAAGTGCATGTTATTTCTCTTGGTGAAAAGGGCAAACTAAATAGACTGTCTTGTGGTCCATATTATGGACAGGTGGAGATTTAAATGAAATTGAACTTTTGCCTCATCAGAGCTGCAGCTCAGCGGGATGAGCTTCTCTCACTCAATCAGACTGGGAGAAAAGCTATTGGCCTGTGCATGTTAGCATACATAAATACTGTGGTTCATAAGTTCTACAGCGCTTTGCATCAAAGTCTTCTTCTCATCAGTACTGTTCTATTCATGTGAGCTGATAAAAACTATAAATAGGGTTATGGCAGAGAAGAGCAGTAGTGCAGTGTTCACTTCATAACCTGCTGGCAGCTGATTCAGTTACCCCCAAATATTGTTGGCCTTTCTATGAAAGTTTGTGATGGTGGGTGAACAGGGTATAAAAGCAGCTCTTGAGATCAAAATTGCATCTAATTAGAACATTAGAAGATGAGAGCACGTTTTATTGCCTGATAATCAGGAAGTACGCGTTAGCATGCTAGTTGTTAGCTTTACTGTCATGGCAAAACTCCAATCTGGTCTGAGTTTTGAAAAGTGCTCATAAATTCATCATGGTGAATAATTGGGACGCTCCGAATGCATATGGTAAGTGAGGAATAACTTTGGACCACTGCAAACCACTTAAAAAGAACTAGTTGTGTTTTAAATTGTGATAAAAATCAGTAAAAATCAGGTACAGGTCCCTTAATATTCAGAACGGATCAGAAATTTGTGTAACGTTATACTGTGGGACATTCAAGGTATGAGATGCACCAATCCAGCTGATTAATTTCTGACTCTGATTTTGATACTTTGGCTTTAAGTAAGGCTGAAATGAGTAAAGCAAGTAATTCAATTACTAAAAATCTTTGACTCTTATTTTATTGCCTCGATGCTTCGTTTAACCATAACTATTTAAATCAAGTGATACTGAAGTGCATGGAGCACACGGAACCATGGCAGAGCATGTTTCTACACGGAGCTAGCACTGCGAAATGACAGCAGAGCACAGAGCTCAAAGCACAACACAACAGGATAAACTTGTAGATGTTTAACTTTTGTGTGTGACATAAAACTTTATTTTCTATTAAATTAATTCATAGAAACTGTAGCTGCAGTTCACATTTAATGTGACCTATTTACAATACAGTCTGTGAATTGGTAATACAGACAATAAATTGGTAATAAATATTTTCGGGACATTTTCATCTGGTCTGTGTATCATTTAAGTGAAATGTTTTGTTTTGGGAACTTATTGATGTACAAATAAGAATAAATGTGTTAGTTTAAGAAGAAAAACAACTTCGTTAAAACAAATAATATGCTTTTAAGAATATTTTATGAAAGGCCAAAATTTAAGATTACTTGATTAATCAAAGTAAATCAATAGATTACTCGGTTACTAAAATAATCGACAGCTGCAGCCCTAGCTTTAAGTATCTGCTGATACCCGATATCAACCGATACCAGTGTGAAAACAGCAGTTATTTCCTTTAAACAAAAATAAAATATGATAAAACTGATCCAAATGTGATCCCTTAGAGATAAGGTGATGAGCTCAGTCACACGGGAGGAGCTCGGAGTAGAGCTGCTGCTGATGATCCAAATCATCAATCGTGTCATGTAGCTGTTTTTTATCCTTCAAGCAACTATGGAACAACTTTTGTGTAAATAAAAATGCAAATATTCTGAGACTTTCTGGTCCGATTATGACCAGTGAACTACATCATTTTACTGTAGATGCCCAACCAGGATGTCATTTGAACCAATATTTAGAAGCTGATATCTGATCCAGGAAATTTTACAGTATTAACGGAGATATTGGACACTTCACATTCTAACATCTCCCTGGAGAGCAGCAGACGACAGACTCCAAATTAACACAGTACACCTGTACACAGTATAAGCGCTGCCCTATTGAAACTTCCATCGGCAAAGAAGTCCAAATACCAGTCCCCCATACCACTCCATACACACAACCTGTCCCACCATACCACCCCACACATAGCTGCCCCAACTAACCATTCCATACACACAACCTGTCCCATAACGCCCCCTCACACATGCAATTTGCCCCACCACATCCCCTCCCTCATAAAAAACCCAATCTGCCCCCCATCCACCAATAAACACAACCTGCCCTCCATAAACCCCTCCCTCATCACACATACAACCTGTCCCACCATACCCTTCCTCCACTCGCACACAAGATAATATTTTTGGCATAATTAATACCATTTTTAGGTACAGCACATACTACAACTCTCTTGTCACACATGACATACTCCCCCATCTGACACGCACACTCTGCCTCATCATACTTCTCTATCTCTAATTGGGTCCTGTTTCACAAGTCCCACTTTACACGTGCTGTCATTGGTTACTTTTTCTTTTGCTTGATTCTTTCTTTCTTCTTTTTTGTTCATACAGGGAAATCCAATGAGAGTGCTTGGGCTATCTTTTTCATGGGTGCTCTGTTTAATATATAATACACCCAGAAAAACAAAACCAACAAGTCCATATAAAACATTAAAAGCAGGTGCAGGTGTGAGTATAAAAGCTTGTTGCCAGATTATGAAATTGCGATGGCGTCACCAGTGTATCCAGTTTCGCTTTTCCTTTGTATTGTGTAACAAAACAGCTAAAAGCCCTTTTGTTTGAAAGATAATTTTGGAATCAATTATATGTAGCATTGTCATGCTACACATATGCTTCAGATGCTTCAAGAGGATTCCATGATTCACTGAATCGAAAGTTTTAGCTAAATCGTTAGAACTACACAATCTTGTTTGTCATCAAAATGTGAAAATGTTTTAAACTTTTGTGGTTGCAGTGACAGTACAATACCCTTTTCTGAAATCTGATTGATAAGACTTCAAAATGGAGCATTTCTTTAGATAAATAACCTGTCTTGCAAAAGTTTTAGAAAAGTTAATTGCAAATCAGGTCATTTAGACATTGGCCGGAAATGATTTACATTTTTAGTTGTCCCACCTTTATGTAAAGGCAAAACATAAGCCGTTTTCCATAATAATGTTATAACTACCATTTCAATTGATGCAGTAAAAATATGCAATAGAGGTTGAATTAAATATGAGGCAGTTAGTAATAGAAGTTTTGGATCAATGACATCAGCTCCTGTGGACTTCATTGGGTCTATGGAGCGGTGTCTAAAATCTTGACTTTGTAATTGTCAAACAAACTTGTCCTAGAGTTTTCATTTGACAGACTCCAAACTGAGACAGCATCATCAGTACATATCTAGGATCAAAAGTTGTTAAAAGAATGTACGTAAGTGCCAGGGTGTGGTCATAACGAGCTCTTAACTTAGCAGCCATTTTGAAAGCATAAAAATCCCTGTAACTTTTGTAAAAATGGTGTGATCTGGATGGACTCATGTAGCATTTGTGTGATTTGTTATTCTGGACATAATATGTGAATCATACTTGTATCTTTAAAAGTGGGTCTCCTGTGCGCCCTACAAAGTTACAATGGGACCCACACCCTATTTCAAACCTGAACCATTTTAAATCAAAACATGCAGATGGCTGAAATCTAGACCTCGTACTTTAACAGACTTGTCCTAGGGTTTTTATGATGGACTCGAAACTGAGGCAGCATCATCAGGACATATTCAGGATCAAAAGAATTTGTATAAATCTCATAGTGATCATGATGAGCTCTTCATGAAGTGGCCTTTTTGAAAGTAAAACATCTCTTGAAACTTTGTAAACATTTTCAGATTCAAACTGCCCAATATGGTGTTTGTGTATAATGGCATAATGATATGCTACTTAAACTTCTATCTTTAAAAATGGCTCACCAGCACCTACTGAACAGTTGTAATGGGGCAGAAAATTTGTGTTTGATGTAGACTAATGCAATTTGGTACGCATACCCTAACACTGATATGAAGGTGGCCATTTTGAATCTAATTATACAGATGTCTAAAATCTTGCACTT